>BMAW01082622.1:0-19154 GCA_019974015.1 Nephila pilipes
AGTATAACACTCGTCTCCATATAGCGGCTTTCACCCAACGTGCTCTGTAGAGTAACGGACATGTTGGCTGCAGAGATCACCAGATCTTTCTCTCATCGAGCACTCGTGGAACATTATTGGACGACAAATCTAGCAACCCCAAGCAGTAAGAACCGTTGTTGGATCAATGGCCAAGCACAACTTGTATGGAATTTCATTCCACAAAATGGCATGCGGCACCTGTACAACACAACACACGCTCGTTTGCATTCAAAATCGTGGTGACTACAACGGTTATTAATGAACGACTATTTTACATTTGAAATGGCTCTTTTCCTACATATTTTAATAAATTAAATTTATTATATAGACCAAAAGGTTTTTCATTAATTTCTTTATCTAAACTAATTTCTTGCTTTGCTGGGATCTCATTTTCAATCCATGTATAATAAACACTTACGTAGAAAAATGTTTGTCATTCATGTTCCTGAACTTAGGTATGTGGTCTGTTTTTTTTTTTTTTTTTTTTTTTTTTTTTTTTTTTTTTTTTTTTTTTTATATATATTTTTTTTATTCATGATTGAGATATAAAATGCAATTCTAATAAAAATTCTTATATTTATTTCGAAGTTTTAAAATAAAAATAATTGGTTCCATCTAATTCATTAGGAATCTGAAATTTTCATTCAAAATTATTGTAAAGTCTTAGGTACCCCTTCTTGTAAGACAATGCAATTATTATATTTTTCTCTTCTAGCTATGAATGTAATTTGTTGATACTATATCTTCAATCTTATTTTGTTAGGTGTTGCTAACGGACAAGGTTTTTTTTTTATTATAACCTTCTCAAAATTTTTTATTTATTATATAATTTGATGATTTTCTTATTTTCTGGTAAAATGTATTTGAATTTATAGAAAGATTTATTTAAATTTTAGCTGTCAAATCTATGCAAAAATACCTTTTTAAGTATGTTCAGACTATTTGTTATTATAATAAATCTAATTTTAGTAAACTTTTCATAATTGATTCATGTACATTATCTAATTTATAACAATCCGTCAAAAAAGTTCATCTTAAAAATAATTAACAATTATCCTTTTCTAACAAGCGTTTTACTTTATAACTCTAAGAATTTTTTTTAAACAAAGCTAATTTATTAATTCTATAACAATGACGTTTTTTCTAACCATAGTGACCTGTTTTGTTTACTTTACTGTAAATATACAAATAGCTTTATATACAAATGCTATGTTTATGAGATTTTTTTTGTTCATTACAAGAACATTTGCTATTCATTTACTGATTAAATATCTAAATTAATATTTAAATTTTCGCTAATTAATTTGATTCAAGATCATTTCAGTACTTGAAAAAAAGTTATTAATTTTTCTCTCTGATCTAGGTTCACAAAATCCACTAAGATTAACTATAATAGCGGATGCAACTAAGTTACAAGCAATCGAAGAAGCATTCGTTGAAGTTTTTCGTGGTCAAATACTTACCTCAGCTGTAAATATAGACTTGGATTCAATTCCAAAGTTGCCAGTCGGGAACTCAGCAGGATTACAAGCGGCTGAATCGAAGATAAGTTATGCTAGAAATTATAAAGTAACATCCGAAAATGCTGTGGTAGTTTCTACTTCAACATTGTTGGATCAAACTGTATTACAGAGGTAAATTTTTTTATATAAAGGAATTGCATTCATTGCTTTATAATATTTAAGAAACATATTTAAAATTATCATTTTAAAAACAGCTTTATATCTTTCAATATTTTTGATAAGTATTATGGAAATGTCCTATATTCTCACATAGTTTTTTGAAAAATCGTGTCTTCAATGCACAAGTTCTTATAAAATTCACAACACATTCTAGGACCTGGTTCTCAATACAGGATTCAGATACTTTCTCGCAAGCACATTCCTTTGAATTCCTGTGAATAACACATTGGGGTTTTAATGGATCACAGGCTCAATAGTTGCCTGTGATCCTGCTTAACAGCGAGACATGGAACGTGCGCCATTTGAATAGTCACCAACGCGGTTTGTGCAATCCATTCTTTTTCCGAGTATAAAAATATTAAGCATATTGAAAAAGTGCTGAAGCCTTCCCACGTGTAGTGATATCTTTACAAAATAAAAGGTGTACTATAATGTCATTATCGTTTATCAATCGTACCTGGCTTATCAAATGAGCATTTTTAGTATTATCCATAACCAGTTCTGTTTTCTCCGTATTCTGCTTAAACCCAAACTTCTTTCCTTAGAATTTTAAATAAAATTGTGATTTTTCATCATATGCTGTATTCTACGACGGATTGTGATTTTTCCCAAAAGCGCTTTTGAAAGCAGTTTCCCAACAGACCCACCAACTGTAGTATCCACCATATCTACAGCAGTTGGTAAGATAAGTTCTGCGGTGAAATGAAAGCTCTCACATTTAACGATTTTGTAAGCTATCTTGTAAAATGTTAACTAAGTATTATTTGATATTAATGTATCTTTTAGAACCGTACTTTTTTACTGTTTCAGTTATTTCAACTTCCTTGTTAAGAAATCATGATGTTTGCCAATCGTGATTGGTTTCTAAATAACATTTCAATTTACTTGACAGTTTGCTCTCCAATATGAAACTCTCATACACGGTACACGTTGTGGTCGTTCTCTTCTATTAATTTCTGTCGAGGTAAAACCAAACTCTAAATAACTATCATCATATTTGTGATATTTTCAGTTTTTCGCAGTCGAGCTATTAGTTGATGTACTTTCCTTATCAACACTATCGTACCGTTTATTTATTACTGTTCAATAAAAACTGGTTCATCACTAAAAGGAAAACAAAAATAATTGGGTGTGCAAAACACATACTGGTACAAAATTAACTGAGCCATTTCGAGAAGTTTTGAAAACAATCTGGAATTTTTGTAGAGTGTCATTTAATGAAAAATACTGAAAACAATCGAGAATCTAAACAAAGATGCAAATAATATTGTTAGAGTCACCGCACTACTATAATAATACAACTATTTTTAATTTTTGAATATAATTAATTTTATCATCGATTTTTAATTTTCTTTCCAGTTAATGACTAACTTATCTTTTGAAATTATTAGAAGATAAATATCATTTCATTTTCAACTTCAAAGTACTTTTGTTGCAAAATACCTAATAATAGAATACGTATAAAGGAAATATTAACCATTCTTTAAATGAGGGTTTTAAGAGACACGTTTGATAGAGATCTTGATAACGGAGTACGTATTAAGATTAAGACGAAAAACACATTAAGATTTAATTTTGAAACATTCAAATCGATTCAACAGAAAATAGAAAAATATATAATTGAACATTAAAGAGATGGACAACTCTTCCGCCTTGAAAATGGACAGTAGAAAAAGAGCATTGGGTTTTCTTAATCCTGATGTACTGGAAGTAGTAGAATCAAAATAAGATAAAAGTTCTGCTGAGGAAAAAAATGATTCTGTTAAAATTAAAAATGGAAAATGAGTGGCTAGGAGGAGCTTGAGTTTGAAAACATTTCTGGGAAATGCCAAGGTAATGGCCGTCTGTCAGTGTTGCTACTGAGTTAGAATGTTAAAAATTGACAATCGTTAATCACACATTAAATTGTAAAAAACTACCAAATACACAAGCAGCATTTATTTTTTGGACTCTAAAGAGATTTTAAACGTATTACCTTAAATGCTATTTATGAAATAACTATAAGTTTAGCTTCATATAAATAGATTAGACTTTTATGTTGCTTTTATAATAGTTTTATATTAATATGTAAATCAAATAATGCACAATATAACTTAGGGATCCAGAAGAATGCTCTTAATGGTTATCTTACTAAAGGAGAATTAAGCTATGAATTAAAACAGCAAAAGAATCTAAATTCTTATTACCTAACATAATCACAGAAGAATTATTGGTATTATTTGATAAAATAATTAAGAATAATGAGAATTGCGTGCATTAGGACAATATAATATTCAGAAATTTTATTATTGTGAAAGTTATTGGTTATTTCATCATTTTAGATGGCAAATGGCAACTGTTATTTATCTGGATGATCCTAATTTGAAACTGTGCTTATATAATATCTCTGCTACCATTCCAATTCCGAACGAATACGTCGAAGAAGCGGAACGACAGACTCCTCCCAGTTATCATTTAAAAGAGAAAGGCTTAGCAGTGAGCATCGAACAAGCTATCAATAATCTTGCTAAATTTCAACCAAAAGATGCTCAGGAATTCCTGACCGGCATTGATCCTTCTATTACTCTAAAATCTGCGGCTCTCATATTAGCTGGATTGTACAAGAAATTTTTACCTACATACATTTAATTAAAGTTAAAAATAAAAATTGTATAGAACTTAATAGTTATGTGATGTAATTAAGCTGGATATAAATTAAGTAAGATCAGCTCAGAAATTACAAGTATTAACATAACATTTGTCTTAAATATTGTTAGTCTTGATTTTTATTAGATTAAGTATACTCAAGGAATCTAGATCACGAATATTATTTACATAAGTAAAATTTTTTATTTAATATAAACAGTTTTGTCACATAGAGTATCCAGATTTAATCATTGTTGAAAATTTTACTTTCTCATACATTGCTCAAAATGACTTACAACTAAACATTGAAATTAAAATATTTATCGTTGGATATTAGTAAGTTGTGTATTTTGAAAACACGTACAGATATCCAAATGTTGTATGTTTGTATTTAAGTATAAAATCTACCAGTATGGCATCAACGTAGCCATTTAAACAATGCATCGCCTCTGCGCTAAACTCTTTCCATCTATAGAAACACACAATCATCTACTTTTAAAGTAACTTCCTATGCTGCCTTGACAGCGGAATCTTCAGGTACTTCTGCTATACCTTTAAGAATTTTTCTTCATGAAACTTATATGTAGTTTTGGCAAGTTTAAGTAAATTCAGTTGAAGAACAAAGTTTATAAACTGCTAGAATCCTTGTCCAATTTGCCTCATTCCGAACTCAAATACATTATTTATCTAGGGTTAATTTTAATTTTCTTAGAAAATGCAAAATCATAGCAAAAATTGCTGTTTTACATTTTATAGTAACATTAAAGCACAATCCATACGTGAAATCTTTAGTAAGAATCAAGCTACCTTCAAACCAGTTGGTAAGAGGAAACACTTAAATGGCAATAGATAATATTTCTACACTTAGAATGCAGTTTCTATTGGCTGGTTGAGTTACCTCTTCAAATTTTGAAGATTATTTTTCCCATCTTTTCTTTGATGAACTTGCGACTGTAACTACATCATTTTCATAAGTGCAATTCTTAACGTTTTTCCTGAATTGATTCCCGTGAAACTGATGTTTCTTTCTCCTAACTGTACTTTTTACCATTTTTTTTTTTACGAAAAATTATTATCATATAAGAATTATTAACTTAAAGAGTTCTTCGTAATGCAATATTTCCAACTACAGTGTAAAATTTAAGACTAATACAGGATCATAACTTGATACCAAATACCCGAGCGAAACTTTCTGTTTCCGGATTTAATCTAAATATTTTATTGATTCCAAAGTTCGTTATTTTCTTTAAGAATTCCGTTTTACATGTACGAAGAAATTTCGAATGTAATATTATGTGAAATATCTATGTAAATAAACATTTAAGTTCATTTCCGATCGCAGAATACTACTTGCGGTTTCAAAATGTTGATATTGACTAATATTAAAATGCCTATAATTCAAGTGCTAAGTAAGATAGAAACAAAAATCTAATTATTATAGAAAGCTAAAAATACAAGCTTTGATAATAAACTGTCAAGAAAGAATCAACTTTTTTTGACTGAAATTTCGCTTAAAAGGTAGACGGATACCTTAAGCGAGAGCCAAATGTTTATTCTGTTCACTGTGTGAATAACGTGTTGTTTGGATGAAACGATTTAAAAAAAAATTTTGAAATTAAAAAAAAAAAAAAAAACCTCTTTTCAGCTATATTTTCAAAATTCATCGTAAGTCGACTTGACCTCGAAATTGTTTCAGTCTTCTCAAAATAACTTGGATCTCTAAGATCATATGAGAATCGCAATTTTGAGACATATCATTCGAGATCTAAGTCGCAAAGTATACAAAATAAAAGAATGAATAAATAACAAATAAAAACTAAAAAAAAGGTTCTACGCAAAACTTTACAGAGCAGGTTTAGCCACTCAAGGTGCGTTTTTTTATAATTATTATTAAATTACTTAATTAAATATAAGAATTAAAGTAAACGATGAAATGTCGAGGAACGACAATAGGAAACTTTTACGATATTAAAATTAAAGCAAGCGATAAATTATTAAATTGAACATATTTAAGCTACATGCAACTAAAATTAAAGCAAACGATAAAAAAATATTGAAAGGTGATCTGGTATGCTAAAAATGATCCAACTAAAACATAGCACTTTGGGTGGATAAAAAGAAAAGAAAAAAAAAAAACCCAGCTCCAACATTATTAATTAAGAATTTGAAGGGAAAAAAACGTGAAAGGAAACAGAATAATAATAATTCAAGATAAAAGGAATTTAAAGAGAAAAGCTTTTAATTAATTCGAAATTAGTGAACTTAGCAATGCGGATGAAAAATGAAACTTGAAACTGAACCTAGTTCAAAACATTAGAAAGTCTGTATCATAACCACTTTATTGGATTTCCCCCTCCCCCCAAATCCACCGGATTGAGGTACCTACAAGATAAGCCGCAATTTCTCAATACTCTTTTCAAAAATATAAAAAATAGTTTATATCAACCCAGCAGCATATTTCAATACTTTCGGTGAGAAGGAGAATAATTTTTTGACTACACAATATTTTCCGAAACCGGATTATGACAATGATTATGATTATGGATATGGACTCATTATCATCTCTATCACCCACTCCGCAATCGGAACAGGCTGAGAGACCTGTACCACATTTAAAATTGTTCAGGAAAAATTAAACGATGCGCTAAGCAACTGAATGTTGCTAAAAGTCACTCTGAACACATCAAGGATAAATACAAGGATATCGGAAGTTTATACTATCAAGGAGTTTATCAACTGTATAAGATATCCAAGCACTCAAATCTACAAGTGGAGGGTTAATATTGCTCTCTTACTTCTTGCTCTGTACCAGGCTGTAACAGCTTAACCTTCCTTTATCATCGGGGTGGGGAGATTAATAATTTTAAGCAAAAAAAAGAGCGGATCAAAATGAATACTTCACTCCCCTGCGCAGGAAATAGACTAATCACCAAATTATTGACACGCATTTTCCAGAATTAGTAGAAACGTCAAACAAATTTAAATCACTTACCATTCAAAATAAAGAGATTTCAGAATCTCGACCTTTGATTCCAGAAAAGGATTGTGGCGAATCACTTCTACCCTACTCTTGTGCCATAACTCAGTCAAATACAACTAACTCTAAAATTCAGTAACCTACACAAGGACACACCAGTCAAGTCTAACACAACTATTTATTTATCAATTTGCGTAATATGTCTAACGAATAATCGCTCTCTTTGGGAGCCCTTGAATTAATCTACCTATTCAAATATTAATACCATAATACACTCTTACCAAAACCTTTCCAGTCGAGATTATTTTGCTTTACTAATTCCTCAGCGACAGTTACCATCAGCAACAACTCTTAATATCATCTATCGCTTATAAGGCCCCCTTCACTTTAATTCCACCTGCCTCTTAAGTAGAATAATCACGTTTCATTTTGGTTGGGAAGAAACTGTTATTTCATGCAATCAATCTCAATTAAAGCCCCCAAGGTTAGTGAAGAGAAAATCGCGAATAGCCCAACGTTACAAGACGAAGAAGTCACTTTGCCTGAGGCGTAACTTCCTACTCCTATTATGCTCAAAATCACTTCCAACTAAGCAGTACAACTAAAAGATATGAATTTGGCTTTTGGAAATTTGAGGATCAAGTTTTCCGGGCAATATATAATTTACATCGATCATAAAACAGGGAGGATCTAGAGAGCTTACCATCTTAGAGATAGTAATAATTAAATGCATAAACCAAAATAGAAGCGACCTAATAAGGTCGTTATCAATAATCTTCCTTGAGATACCCTAGTAGAAGACATTAGTGACAAAAGTTTGTCAACTACTTATCAGGCGTTCCAAATTACCACTCGCAATTATCACGATTCTCTCAAGATCGGATGAGAATCTCCTCTAATAGATATGTTATATGTCAGTGAGAGTTAAGGGATGCAGAGGAAGCGGATTAACTCAGTGTTACCGATGCAATTATTTTAATCACTCTACCGAAAACCACCATAGTGTATCTAGATGCTTAAAAAGTGGTTATTTTCACTTGACCAGATATTGAGGAATCAAAAGGATGATTCCAAAACTCAGATTACATTAATTATGATGAAAGACGTCTTATGGGCTTCTAAGGTAGATGTGTAGTTCCCCAAGTTATCCAAAAGGAAAAAGAATCAAAATACAGTCAGACCCTGTTAACTCGCGCTTTTACCATAGCTCCTTTTTTTAAGAGATTCACATTTTTTTCAAATGACGCCAGGACTTCCTGTTATGAGCAGACGTTAATACCGTCTTTATCTTTCTATTTTATATATCATGGGATAAACATGTCATAGAGCTCTAATTTGCTACAGCAAACTTATACTCCGAATGACATAAATTAGAAACATGAGAAAGAAATGTCAAATGAAGTGCTTGAACACCTAAAAACGAGCAAAAGAGAAGCCTTAAAATTGAGCAAGAATCTCTTACGAAACCAGATCCCTCAAATCGTAGTGACTGATCATAAAATACAGACTATGATTTTCTTCAAAAAAGAGAAAAGGAAAAAATCCGACTAAGTGGAGGTGAACAAAAGGTTGTGAAAATTTGGAGTTAAGAGAAGGCCGACCAGCACTTTATTTATCTATATATATAGGATTTGAATATTTGTATTGAATATGAATCACCATTCCTCGGAAAGTAAAAGGTTCTAGCGTTGGGAATTTTTTTGCTAGAAATTATTTTTTCATATCTCGTTCTCAGTAAGATTAGCTGTACGTTCAATCATTTTTAATGATCAAATTTTAAAAATCATAAGGTTTTTTTTTCCTTATTTAAATTATTTCCTTAATAATTAAAAATAATGTCAATGCGCCGAAAATTCACATCGATGTTGGAATTTATATTATCACTTAATTTATATTAATATTGTAACTTTCGGTTTATTAACTTGAGATCTGGTAACCAAGTACCCTGACAAAAATGAATTAACGGAGTCTGGCTATACCTTTACCAACAATAAGGTAAGAGAAAATTTCTCTTAAGCCAACGCAGCCTCCGACGGTAACCATAGTAACCTATTGTTCATGATCACGAACTCTGGCCTGCGTCACTTCGCCGAGTAGTGGGTTAGAGCCCTGATGCCACTAAAGATCCACTGTGCAGCGGGACTGATGTACGATAAATCCATCGAGGTTCTAAGTCCTCCCTTTGACGTGGTATGGAAGTTTGTTGAAGGAGGTGCTAATTCAGGTGTCGTCCTCGTCACTTTACCTTGGTTCAAAGTTACTGGATACGCCATCAGTAGCTCTCGTGTTTCTTCTATGTACAATGTAAAAAACACTTAATACAACTAATCAGTTTCCAACAAAACAGCCTCCTAAAATCAACTTCCAACAAAGCTCAAAAAATTGCGTCTCGAGGCTTTGAAACTTCTGCATAAGTTGAGGCTATGATTCAATTTCGTTCATGAAAAAATAAGGAAAATAAATAAAATTTAAACAAAATGCTGATCTCATAAACTTTAATCTAACGATTGCGTTCATACAGAGCCTTGGAACTTTTTAGTAATTCAGTTTTACTTAAAACACTTGAAAAAGCTCAAAGCCGCTATAGGCTCACTGAATACGATGCACACCCTAGTCAGGAACGCAATGAAAAAAAATTTCATGGGGGTCTCCCTCTTCAACTCATCTCAAAATTTATTTCAAATTTTATAGTTTATCTTCAAAGTGAAAATAATGTTTATGTGGTGTACAGGATTTCGAACATTAATTTTTCTCTGAAAATTTTTTTAAAGGAAGTTCAATATAAAAAAGTTTCAGTTTTAAATTTTCAGTATTACAACAATCTTTATGGGGCGGAGGGGGAGGCTACAATCCTTATACTCCCCACCGCTATACCACTGACCTAAGTCAATCCTTTGATGCATGGTGAAAAGGAGATCGAGGTCCCAGATTAAATTGCCTGGTATCAGTCTGTGTTCTTGGAACGCGTCCAGAATGTTATCTCAAACTGAAGAGCTTAGAGATTTTGTACAGAAGCATAGTCCTGAATTTTATTAATACAAGAAACTCATTTGAGACCACACAGTAATTTTTATCTTTTTAACTACACATCTTATAGAGAAGACAGTATACATCAAACCCTCCAACAAGCTACCAGTGAAACCATGATTGTAATCAGAGTTTATTAGAACAGCAACTCCTGCCTACCCCACCATTCTAACATACTGAAGGTTCACTTGTGATTTTTGAACCTCTTAACCATTTCAATATTCATCGCTTCCATTTACATTCCTTCTTCTTCTGATAAAATTTTATTTACTCACGACTTGGAAACTCTTATGAAGACCCTCAGAAGTTGTATAATTTTTGATGATTTTGACACCAGATACAATGATTGGAACTGAACAGCTAACGCAAGTAAAAGATTTATCTCAAAGTCTTTACTCATTCTCGTAATATTCACACAAATTGCTTCACCCTTTCCTCCCCCTCTCTCTCATACTCTTTTAAGCCATAACTGTGCTAATACTATAGATTTAACGTTTATTAAAGATTTTAACTATCGTCACCCCAATTATTTCCCTCCCAGAATTATTCTCTGATGATAACCCGGACTTATTTTTTAAGAATTTAACTTTAAAGTTTAAGATAACAACAGTCGCGCAGTTACCATCTACTGGACTAAATTCCAACTAACGATTAATGAAAATATTAATTTTAAAAATTATAGAAAAATCAGCACTCCTAGTTTACTTGTGACAAAATTATAGATTTGACAAAATCTATTAATGAATATTACTATAGTACCTCTACTCCTGTCAATAAAAAAAATTCTATAAATACAGCCTACTAATATTAAAAATCTTTTTAGAAAGCAAAACTACCAATGAAAATAATTTCAAATGACTCTAGATCTCGAAATCAAATCTGAAATTAATATAATCCAAAATTTAATTAAAAAATTCGCTGATGACAGCTGGAATCAAAAATTAAAATTCTACAATATCCAAGATAATCTCTTTTTCAACAAATAAAAAAAAAAATTAAGAAAAAGAGGTGTAGCATTCTCCCTTTTACCTCACTAGCGCTTTGGTTAAAGCTAACACAAACATTCAAAAAGCTAAATTGCAGGCAAACACGAACAAAAAGAAAATAATCGACCAGAAAATTCTTGTACAAACATAGGCACAAATTGAATCCATTTTCCTAAATCTCTAGAAACACATAGATAACATACCTCATTGAACCAGAACGATTAGACGAAATTTTAAATTACAATAAGAAAGTAAACAGTTAAAAAGCCCCTAGCAAAGAGGAAATCACAAATAAAATTCTCAAAAAATTTCTAGCTAAAATAAGTTTCTTACTAAACCACCTAATTATCAGAATCCTATGTCTTAAGTACTTTCCAAATTACTGGAAAACTGCAATTAACTACCCTATTTTAAAAACAGGTAAAAATCCTAAGCTTCCCCTGACGGCTACAACCTATCTCTTTGCTACTTTCTCTATAGTCTATTACTTTAGAATAGGCGTGTCAAGGTTACTCATTTTCACTTCTTCATTGGTTACCATTGAAGCGATTGATGTACCATCTCCATTGCATTCATTTTCAACACTTCAGTTGAGATCTGAATTCCTTTGCGTCTAAACATGCTTTATGTTGAATGTAAAGTGCACTTTAAATATCTGTAAATAACGTGTTTGTTTTTTGCGAAATCATAATTTTTTTAAGTGAAAGTATATGAATTATAAAAATATATCTTTCTAAAATATCAATATAATACCTATGCGTATACAAATTAAATTAATTTAAAAAGTTCCAGTGAATTCTTTAGTTCCGTCAGATAAAGATGTAAGAAAATTAAATGTTTTTAATTACATATTAATATTTATAAAATGTTATTCAGATTTTAAACAAATTTATTTAATGATGCATATATATATTTATAAAAAAAAAAACGCGATTGTTAAGAAACTCAAAAATTTGTTTTTAATAAGAAGTATGTTTACGGAAACAAAACGAAGTGAGAAAAAATTATGTCCATGCTCAACTGTTGTTGCCATAGTTACAGATGGCAGAGGGGGGGTAATGTATGGTCTTGGAGCGCCTACTGTAAAGTAACAATCTATAGACAAACTCGCTGAGCTTGTTATCCTGCAAAGATTCAAGATCACGTCTACCAAAATAACCTCTTATAGCCTAATGAATGTGATTTTACTGAAAAACTTTCAACTGTCCACCCACTTCTCAAACTAACCGAAATAATCTGCTCAGGTTTCGAACATAATAAAGCAACATGTGTAGTTTTTCTAGTCATCCAGAAAGCCTTTGACAGAGTCAGGCTCAAAGGACTTACTTACAAACTCATTAAAAACTTTTCCTCATGCATACTCATACTCTTACAACACTCATACTTTACAAGGAGAGGGATTCGAATCAAAGTACAAAATATGTTTTCCTTCGCCTCCCCCCCCCCAAGAAATATCTCAGGGTATGACACAGCTATGCTCACAAATTTTTAAAATCCGAATTTCATAACTCTTACTTTAGAAAACATGTAATCCTTCTTGAAAAATTATGGTATGATCAGAGAATCAGGTTTGAAGTCAAAAAGTCGACAGCTGTCCCTTTCACTAAGGGGGGGGGAGAGAAACCCAAACCTTTCCCCCCCTCCCACTCTATAATACTAAAATCTTGTGATCTAAATACTAAGTATTTAAGAGTTGCATTAGATAAAATATTAACTTATAAACAATATATTATACAAACACGAGAAAAGTTTCGGAAAATTTATTGAAAAATCTACCTCCTAATTTACCGGGAACTCTAAAATGAATATTGTGTGTGAATATGAGCTGTTTCTATATACCTTCATCTTATGCCCAATGCCTTTTTAATCGAGTCTAGTGAGGGGGCTATGCAGTTTACTCAAACATTAAACTTCTAAGAAATGCTCAAAATTCAACTCTAAGGATGATTACAAAAGCAAAGTGATTCATTAGAAACTCTGAAATTAGAAAAGCTCTTAAACTTTTCCCTTCCGAAAATATATTCAGAAAATTTATATCAACTTGTTTCTTTTCCACGTTCTGAACATTCTAACATGTTAAATCTTAAGAAATACACTGCTGAACCAAATTAAAAAAACCTAGAAGAGTCCTTCCAGATTCCTAGGAACTTTGTTAAATTACTTTTTTAATTTTTTTCCTTCGTAATTTCTTTTTAATTCCTTCTCTTAATTTTTTTTTTATCTCAAAACGCTAACCATATAGTTTTATACTGTACTCGATACTCATATAAGTTAAAAACTAGCAACGGGCAACGGCCGTAAATTACGAGGCTCCTATTTAAAAAGTTTTAAATTTACCCTCTCGTCTTAGTTATTAAAAATGAACAGAATTAGTGGTAGTTTCAGAATTATTAAAAAAGCTAGACTAATTAAAAAAATTGTAACTTGATATTTTCAAATATTAACGGTAAGAAATAATTTTTCCCAATAAAATTACTGATGATCAAATGTAATTATTTCATAATTTAAGGTTTTTTATACTGAACACAAATCGATCGGAATATATTAATTCATTGAACCAAACAAAAATGCAGTTAAAAATACATATGCATATAAGAAAAAATAAGCCTACTGAACATTTCTATAATTTCGAATTAAACATGATTGTATTAGTCTTCAAAGAATCAAGTTAAACTCAATGGGTAAGAATCAGATGTTAAATTTCATTTCCTATTCATATAAAAGTGTATTTCTTATAGTATATTCATTTGAATTTCATTAAAATGTTAAAGATATATAATAACAATATTTACGCCAGGAGGTAAAATTACAAAATAAATAAAATAAAATAAAGAACCCATTATTTAAAAAAAGATTTTCTTTTCAGTTATAAAAATAATAATCATTTCGATACCATACAATCAAAAAAATATCTTCCAATTAATTCAGATTAAAATATATTCATTCTGTTCATTCACACGAAAAAAGTGTATTAAACAAATATTCAATTCCTAAACCTTATGCGAAGAAATCAAAAAAATTGCTTCCAATTAATTCAGATTAAAATATATTCATTCTGTTCCTTCAAATTATATTTCTTCTAACTAGAGTAAAAAAACCTTTTAATTTATCTTGAGTCAAAATACTTTTTAATATATTTATTCCAATTATATTCATTTACCTAGAATAGGACTTATATATCAACACAACGAGCTTATCGCTCTCTAAATAACAATCCCAAAGATAACGGGGTGGGGTCCCTTATCGACGGCGTAGGTACATATGATAACCTTATCAGTATATCCAGACCAAAACGGCAAGAAAAGGGGAGTATGACGTCATTTCCGCCCCGCGTAGACCGCCTGGCCCAAACCCCTTATCGGTAGGGGGAAAGAAATTTTCTCAACCTTTCGCTTACCTAATCCTCGCTCCTCATAGCTCCTCCGCTTCTCTGTTCCAGAAAAGGCAAAATTTAACTACTGAGACTGTTACGGTGGTCCTGGAGGCGTTATGCTGAACAGAGTGGATTGAGCTCCACGTTTTCGACAGAGGTTTTGTAACCGGAGATCGTTATTGTAAGGAGAGGATCCCTCCCCATGTACGTCTGTTCCGAGGTGCTATTGGACCAGACTTCATTTTTATGGATGACAATGCTGATGCTCAGCAATTACTGGAAAGTGAAGATATCACTCGAATGGATTATCCAGCGTTTTCCCGTGATTTAAATCCAATAGAACATGTGGAGGATGCTTTGGGGGCTTTGTGGCATGATTAGATTCTCCGGGGAACATCCAACAACTGAAACAGATACTGATAGAGGGGGATGGGCGCTCTTGCCTCAAGAACTGTTGGACAATCTGGTGCTGAGTATGGAGAGACGGTGCGAAGCAACCATTCCAGTAAGGGGAGGTCATATCCCATACTAAATACATCTGCTTGTTGTTCTTCCTCTTGTACAAACTATGATGTGTAACGATACTATGAGTTCAATAAATCTTTTTTGTTTGTTTGATTCTATACTATATGGATTGTATTCATTCTTGCGCAACTATGCTTTCGTCATCGTGTTAATACAAATTTGCTGTGTCTCATTTCTGAATTTCATGTCTCTTAGATATTTTCTCGTGGAGTTACGGCAAAAAAAACCCTGTTGCTTAAGTTTTGTACACTAGTGTATATTCCTGCAATGTTTAACACCGTTACCAATTTGAATTTGATCAAATCTAAGAATGATTTATGAAGATTTTTTTTACGATAATTTTCTTTTTATTTCTTTCTTATTCTTATTATTGTGCATTAGGAAAGAAAATAAGAATTGGAAAGGAATTTAAATATTAAATAATTTTTTATAATATTATTTGTTCCTTCTTTACTAAAAAATATGGAAAAATAATTAAGCGTTTATGATCATTGTATTTAGTGTTTGCAGATTCACTAAATTAAAATAAAACATATTTATATATATTTCATTTGTGTTTTAGTAAGCGTATAATATCTACTGCATCGCATATTAAAGCAATAGAAGCGGACTTCTTAAATTCATTTTTATATATAAAAAATATTAAATGCTTTTGCCTAAAATTCACAATACACTTCACAATATAAAAATGATTTCAAATTCTTTTATAACCAATATTTACTTCAATTTATTTATTTTGAATATATAAATATCTAAAAAGACACTTGTGTTGAAACATTACCAAAGATACTTTATTTTAATAATGACCTGATAAAATTAAAAATAGTGTTCTGTTTAATATTAATTTAATGCAAAACATGATTTGTTTTCCTTAAATTCAACGGATTTGATTTTTTCTTAAATGTGTAAAAGTAATCATATGTAGCAATTGTACAGTTTAAATTCATTCGGATACCTTTAGGGTTTTAGTTCGAGGTACTTAAAGAGCAAATAAATCAAAGAAAAGGTTAAAGAACAGTTCTTTAAAAATGAACTAGAATGGATAAGAACTGCCCCTCCAAAAGAACAGAAATTCCTGTCTCTAGTAATAACACCGATGTAATTTAAAAAGGAGAATACGATGGACGTACAATGCAACTACTTGAACGGAATTTATATAAAAAAAATGGTTCACAATATAAAATATCATATAAGCTCCCTTAATAGACTGTAACTGCCGTTTATGACTTTTTCCATCCGATTCGTCGTCTTTTCTCCTCTGTGGTAACTTTTCCTGAGTATGATTTGTTTTTTGAATAAAATATTTCCCCGTAAATCTATATTACTTTTACTGTCTTAGTTAACTTAGACGTCATTTTTTTTCTAGTTGACACAGTTCTTTCATTCTTCTGTTCATTTTTTTTAAAATTTTATTTATTTATTATTTTTTTAAAGTGTGGAGGACTATTTTTTGGGAGGTTTGTCTACGACGGTAAAAACACTAGGGCCTTCCATGTCAGCACATCAGACTACGAATTGCATTGTCCAAGGCTCGAATAAAAAAAATTAAGGCAGTTGAAATGAAAAATGAAGATTTGAGCAACAGTTCGATATCTTAATATCTGTCTAGTGTAAGCTTATGATTCGACACAAGCTTCTGTTCTATAAAAGGATTATTCTATCGATCCTGCTAAATGCGTTTCCTATCTGGACATTAATTGCAATTTTACATCTGATAAGAATGTGCGTTTTCAAAATAATAAATTTTAAAAAAATGTAGTCATTCAGAAAAGGAAGGAAGGAAATCATTCAGGATAGGAAATCTCCTTCAGAAAAAAAAATCAATTTTAGAATTCATTAAAAAAAACCAAGAAGTTAAATTTTTCAATAAACTATCTTTCATTCTCAAAATGCTATTGAGAGTAATATCCATATACTGCTCTTCAATTAGAAGGTCACAAAAACGTTCAAGAGCAATCTTCGAGCATTATTTTACAAATTTCCCGCGAGCCAGAAAACCCCAAACTTCTTAAGAATAATTGCAAGAGTGCCTGTAAAGATTTCATTTAAATTAAATCATTTATCATGTAAAATTATTTTCAGCTTGGAATTAATAGAAATGAAATCATTTTTAAAGTTTAATTGCTTTCTCTGAATAACATAAAAACTCTTTTAATTGTAGTGTAATGCCGAACTCGGAGTCAAACGAACTGTTGGAAGTTAAATTCACCGTACAAATCAAAGTTTTTTCTTAATGTTTATTTCAAGTAGTAATCCTGCAGTAAATAGGAGGTATGAGAAAAACAAAATTCTCTCTAAATCGTATAATTTTCACTCTCACATACGAGGTGTGGCTATTAAATCACGCAACAGAAGCTGTAAAACATTTTATTTTGATGCCATACATATTTACTTATAATCACCTTCAACGTACACCCCTCCTCTATCCCTACAACGCTCCGTTCGAATTTTCCATTGTTCGAAACAATGATGGAAGTCTTCTTCTGTCTAGTACTTCAGGACGCGTGCCGCTTCTCTTTCACAGCTTCAACGGACTTAAATCTTGTTCCTTTCAATACAGATCTCCTTTTAGAAAACAAATGAAAGTCACAAGGGTCAAGATTCGGCGAATAAGGCAGATGGTCTAACACTGTGGTGCTGTATTTGGCTAAAAACATCTTGACAGACAATGTGGAAGGAATCTTCGCATTGTCTTGGTGGGAAAATTTACCATTCGGATTCTTTGTCAATTCCTACAGTCGGAATTGTCAATTCCTACAGTCTCAGCAATCACACAAATACTTAACCGACGGTCAGATCGAACCAGATTACCGATTTCTTCGATATTGTCATCCGTTTTTGACGTGAAAGGGTGACCCGGACGTGAATCTTCTTCCAAGTCTTCTCAGCCATTTTGAAAACGCTTAAACCACTCAAAAACGCGTGCTTGCGACAAACATTCATTGCTATAAACTTCTTTTAATAAATTATAAGTTCCAATAGTGGTTTTTCCAAGTTTCATATGAAATTTTACTACAATTCGTTGCTCACTTATTATTTTCCGGCGAAACAAAAAAAAATTGCTCTAATGTGAACGAAGGCTACGGTTATATGTTTTTGCTTGCAGAAACGAGAGAAACTGAGTTCGAAAGAAAAGACTTCACGCGAAACAGTTGTGGGTCGCTGGTGTTTGGAGCTTGCGTACTTTTTCTGTAGCAGCGTCAGTCTCGTTATTTAATAGCCACACCTCGTATTACGCCAATAACTTAAAATTCTTCATATCCTGCTAAAGAAGATTATTTGGCAAATTGGACGGCTACTAACTCTTAAAGTTATTCAAAGAGCTTAATTTTAAAAACCAAACTTTATTTCTAAGAGTTCGGTTTTTGTTTTTGAGACAAAAATCGGAATGATTGATCGATCTCTCTGAATTTTCATAGATGCTAAACTCACTACAAGACCTGAATCATCATCTATTCAGTTGATCATCAGCTGTTTACTTACCCTGTCGCCATCTCTACCTCTTCTCTCTTCAACTGGTTTGCTGACCATTGTTGTACACTCAGCTAAACAAGAACCATTTTTACCTTTCCCTTCCTTCTTCTGCGTTCATTTCATCAAAAAAAAAGCTTAAATAATATAAAATCTACTGTAATTTTACAATAATTCTAAAAAATGATACTTTAAGACAGTCAAAACTGTTCAAAATATGAAGCCAAAGTTTTGCAAAGAACAGATTTAGCCATCTAAGGTGCGCTTTTTTTTTATAATTTGTTTTAAATTACTCAATTAAATACAAGAATTAAAGTAAAAGATGAATTATCGAGAAGGGAAAAATAGTAAGTTTTTCCGATATTAAAATTAAAGGAAACGAGAAATTATCAAATTGAATATATTTAAGCTAAATGTAACTGAAACTAAAGCAAACGATAAATTATCAAATTGAATATATTTAAGCT
>BMAW01082624.1:0-21696 GCA_019974015.1 Nephila pilipes
GTAAATTTTTCAAAAATATATTACCTTTTCAATTTTTAAGAAATTTAGTACACTTACTTTGTGAACAATAACAATACTCGTAATTAAATTACTGCATAACCCTTTGATGAAAGATAGCTGCATAAATTTTATTAGTAAAAAATTGTGTTATGAAGAGTGCATGAAATTGATATACTATCAACCAATAAATCTCTCAATGAAATTATGTATAATTTTACAAATTATGTTTCATCATGCAAACAATTTGATGATCATTTGATTTTAAATTAAGAAAAATAATTTTATATATATGGGTTCCCAATTGAACTGATTGATGTATATACGAAAGAAATTACAATAGTACTTAATCAATAAAATAAAAGAA
This sequence comes from Nephila pilipes, assembly GCA_019974015.1. Classification (NCBI taxonomy): domain Eukaryota; kingdom Metazoa; phylum Arthropoda; class Arachnida; order Araneae; family Nephilidae; genus Nephila; species Nephila pilipes. Next base: position 365 of record BMAW01082624.1, read on the forward strand.
TTTGGTTTAACTTGAATTAAAGGTATATCAAGAATTACACAAGGGCCATTGATGAATGATTTTATAATTTCAAACCATGGTTTAAGAAAAATGGATACAGGAATGATATCTCACACAAAAGGAGAAACTGATACATTTAAAAACACTAGTTGGCATTAAATTATATGGCATATCTAATTAGCAGTAGTAATGTGAAAACCTGATAATAGAGTTCCTTTAAAAAGAGTGACAATTTTATTAAATCCAAAATAAATTAAAAAAATACAAATAAGAAAAATATAAAATAGTTTTAATCTTATTAATTTAAGGATGTATATTTTTAGTGAATCATTAAAAATGTCTGCATTTTCTTGAATACAAATATTGCATAGATTCAAAATTTTCAGAAGGAAATATATCTTGGGAGAATTTAATGATCAATTATATTTTGCTTAGGTATAATAAAATTATTAAATCTCCAATGACATTTATATCATCAAAACTCTATAGTCAACAAATGATTATTGTATATATTATAAAAAGTAGCTAATATTATTTTGAAAAACTACAGTTACCATTTTTTATTTAGAAATTTAACTTCTTTGAGATATAATATTTTTCTCAAGAGGGGGGGGGGAAGGGAATTATTTTTTAAATGTCTGAAACATATTATTAATAAGTAAAAAATAAGCTTAAAACAGAGAACTTTACTTAGAAATTTCATCATAAACTGTAGTTTTTCACAATAATACATTATTATACCAATATGAATATAACATTAATAGGTAAAAAAAAAATTATTTAAATATAATAGTAAATTTTAAATCATACAAAACATGTAAAAGTCACAAGACAATACTTTTAACTACCTGCTCATCTCCAAGTAGCTTAAAATGATGAGGTTCCTTCACTAAAGAATCAGGACAACCAGCTGAAAAATTTAAGAAACATACTTAAATAACTGCGAAAGACATCTGATTAAGAAATGTTCTCTGCCTAACATAGAAAATGCAATATCATCAAAGAGTGGGTAGAATATAATGAAAATTGATTGTTTGAGAATGTATGTGTGAATAAGTGGTTTTATTTACAAGATAATTCATTTAACTCTTTCACTACCGAAGGGAGAAAATAGAAGTGCTTCCCTGGGCCCGCGGCTTCTTACTACAGAGTGTAATGCTGCGCTCAGGCATTTATAGATATTAAGTCTAATTTGTAAAAAGAATTCCTCTAAAACTGGCTATTTATTAGAACATTTTGATTTATATATATATTATTTAAAATGTATTAAACTTTATGCATAAGAAAGGAAAAAAAATTTCATAAAAATTAAACATTTGATACAAAAAATTGCATAAAATTATTACATAAAATTGTATCTTTTAAGAAAATACAATATATACTTCATTTGATACATGAATTTCATGGTGTAATGGTATACAATTGCATACATTAAAATATAAAAAAAATCAATCTTATTTTGTTATGAGCTATATTTTACAAAACATTCTTAAATGTATACTCCAATGTCACATCTTATACTCAAATGAGTATTTTCTTTTTTGTTTTCATATATATTATTATTTGATGTTGCAGACTCATCATTTATATCACTAAACAATGCAGATTTATCAGTATTTTCACTTATATCACTGTCAGATTCATTCATTAATTTGTGAGTCTCACTTCTCTGTTAAATACTTTCTTTTCGCCATGATCATCGCTATTGCAAAAAAAAAAAAAAATCGAATGAAACAAACAGCATCTACAAATAAAGACTTTAACTCTCATAAACACCCATAAGCTCCCATTCGAACTTCTAACAAGCAAGAAAGAAAGAAAAGCAAACGAGCCCTTTAAAACATGTCATAACATTTAAAGAGCTACGCCATAACATATGTTTTTTGATTATATTAACAATTTACCCCCTTCCGACAGCCAGAAGTGAAATTCAAGTCCAAACCATCAAGGTCAACATTTGAAATATCCTATCTATATAGATTTCACGATATTGCAATGCCATCTAATAACACTTAAAAATTCAAATAAAACGTTCTTATCGAGCGTATCTATATTGATACATAGGTCTGTAGCAGACACTCTCGGAGTTTATCAAATGTGATATGATGGGCACGGGGGGGGAAACATGAGCATATCACATGTGATACGTTGGGAGTGAATGGGTTAATATAACAACAAAAAAAAAAAAAACCCTAGAACAGCGTACTGAGGGATTGATTGATTGGTTTCATTAATGCAGTACTAGTAGCAACATGAGGATTACTGGTGAAAGACCTCATCAAATGACGAGGATGTCCCCTGAGCTGGTACCTCACTCTTCTAACTTCCACACCATGACAATGGGAGGATTTTGAATCTTGATAAATTTAATGTACATCAGCCCTGAACACACAGCAGGTCTTTAGAGGCATCAACCCACGACTCAATGAAACATCGTCCTTGACCACGACCACTAGAGTACCATCCTGAGGGATTGAAGTCCATATGCTCTCAACCATTCTTCATTGTTCATTCTCTGACTGAGGAAGGGCTGTAAACAAACCTTGGCTAATCACATACCAAACATGCTCAATTGGTGAGGAATCAGGAGACATTACAGGCTAAGGAAGAAACTGGACAAGCTGCAAGGCTTGGCCTACTGATGAATGTTGTGTTATGTCACAAGGAACTGACAGTTATCAACAAAAAACTGAACAAAGACTTGTCCTCATACACCACGCTAGGCCATTCTGTCATCCAAGTGGGTATGTCCAAACAATTGCAAACTTTGACATTCTTGAGTTTGCATCAATGGCAGTCTTTGTAAAGAGTGGTCTGTAAACTGGCTGCTTTCAGTCAATGCTCATGAAACTGTTCTCTCAGATATCTGAACTCAAAGCTCTCTGCACATTATGCAGAATATTGAGAGAAATTGATTGTTAGTCTTCACCAAATCCCTTCAGATGGGTTGATTTATACATTCTGTTAGTCTAAGTGGACCTGATCTTTCATGACACTTCATATTTCCTTTTTTTATTCATCTGATCCAAATTCTATGCACCATTGACATATCTATGTGTGTTTCAGCAGTGGTGCCACAGTAAGACCAACTAGCCATACATAAGTCTACATTTGACTTCTTGTTATATTGTACCAGAACTGTCTTTGGTATCCTCCAAAAAGGTGCCTCATTCTTCACCTTTGTCTTCTAGAATGTAGAGCTTCTCAAAATTCTGAATTTCCGATGAGACAGAGTGACTATTAGTTCATCCACCATTTCCACCCCCTTTACCCCACACTATAACCCCATGACCAACTTGTATTTCAGTTTATCTGCATAACTTGTTTAGCTGTATATTACCTGAAATTTGCACATGGCCAAGTATTCAAAATGTTTCATTTTCTATATCAATAATGTATGAATGACTATAATTAATTTACAGAACGGGAGATTTAAAAACTACAAATATAACTGTAATATACTGATAAAGATTTTTCAAATTATAAAACTCTATATTCTACAGAAATATAAATGGGATATAATGAAATATTCAACAAATAAAGAATTATTTGTTTTTCTGATTTGAATAATAAATAATATAAGATAAGAGTACTTTTTTAAAACAATATCATCAATGCTTATTAATCTGAACAATGAATACATATGTATCATAAGAGAAAGTATAAATTTTATATTGATTTAAACAGTTAAGTTTATAATCCTTTATCATTACTTATTTTAAAAATCAAGTTACACAGATAATATGCTTTGCATATACATCAATAAAATAAAAGTTTATAGATTATTATTTCTTTCTTTACCAATTATTTTTTACATTATATATGATGTCTATGATTTTATACTTCTAAACTTTTATTTCCTACTAAAATTTATTTTTTTGCATAAGTGAACAATATCAATAGATATTTTAAAAAAATAAAAGTCAAGACTTTTTTGACTTTGAAATATGAGAGATTTAGAATAAAGCATTGTGACTAATGAAACAATGCAAGCATCTATTTCAAAAGTTGAGTTTTTAAATTAATAAAATACATTTGTTCATTTTTAGCAGATATTTTTTAAAATATATGTAAAGCTATGAAAAAGAACTAAAAATATATAATCAGTTTTTAATAAACTGCTCAGAAACTTTTACTTACCTGGACAATCAATGGAGTATCCTATTGTTTTATCCTGTATAAACCTTCTTTCATTTAGACGACTTGTGCAATATAATCGAAAGCATTCAATACAAATTACATGTTGGTCAATGCATGGAAATACCAGTACCATTGGACTGAAAATATTAAATAATTTAAGATTAGATAGTTTCAATAAAAAACTCAAAGCATTAAAAAAAGCCCTTCTTTTATGACAACATTTGTAAAAAGGGGAAAAAAATATTAATTCAGAAAGGTTTACATTATTAAAGAAATATTCTGAATGCTTGCTTCACATGTTAAATATATCCGAAGAGCAATAAAAATATTTCATCAAAGTAGTAGAATTATTTTAAGTTTGAAAATAATTACAATTAAAAAACAAGATAAAGTACATGCTAATTAAGAATTTAAAAATTAAAGCTAGTACATAATTTTCAGCATTAAAAATGAAGTGACATAGATAATATAAAATTAGAATAGTTAAAACAAAATAGCATATAATTAACAGTAAAATTATAACATACTGATAAATAAAGAAATGACTAAAATTTACACTTTTATCTATTGCAGATTAAAACTGTTCAGAAAATATTTATAAATATTAATCACTAATCAAGATAATTAAGAAACTATTTAAAGCTATATTAAGAATATTTGCTTAATTACATTCTAGCTATAGTGTCAGATAATTTAATTATATATATATAATATACACTAAAATATTCGTATTTCCCTAAAACAAATTCTACATTTCCTTATTAGCATTTTATATAATCATTATATATTTTTTTGCATAAGAAACTAAAAAGAACATCCTATATTCAAATCAACAGAGTAATTTTACTCATTAATAGATCCTTATATGAGAATACATTACCTTGTTATTATTTATACTTATCATTCACATTTTTATAAAAGATCTAAATAGCGAAAATAACATATTACCTTTCCCCAGTGCAAGCTATACATGGTACATTTTTGAAATTGTTTTTAATCAGATATAAAGGAACAGATGAGTCATCTGAGGATGCAATGTGATTGGCACATTTAAAATAAAATTCAGCCACAGTACCATCACAGTTTTCAGCTTGGCACAATCCATTAATTCGGCCTGATTTTAAAACATCATCCCAGCAGGTGGGATCCTAGAAATGAATTAAAAAAAATCAACAATTTAACTTTGGTGAAAGACTAGGACTAATTTATCTGTTGATTTCCTTTTTTTTTTTAAAAAAATTAATAGTACTGAGCATTGGTTATTTTTCAATTGATAAATCTACTTATTAGTAGCTAAATAGCTGAATTAATTAAATAAGTATGTTCTTAAAAAATATTTTGATAGCATATGTCATTGGTTATTATTTCATATATTAGACCAACATTAAAATGAACAGAACACCTCTATATAATTATGTATATTTATGCTTATATCACTTTTTAAAGCACAATAACTACTATTTCTTGCTACTTAACACAGACATATATTTTGACTTCATTACACAATATAGTTCTTTCTAAAGATAGTTTAATGAACTTAATGAGCTGACAGATTGCTTATTTTTGTGTACTTTCTGTTGTTCGAAACAAGCCATCCAGAACAAATGTAAATGTTTTGAACTTAGGTTATGGCAGCATTATGGTCTCCAATCAACAAGAAACAATAAAAGAAATATATACAAAGTTTTATCATCAACATATGAACTTATACTGTTACAATTGATTGAAAGTAATGGTTTGAATTGATGTAATTAAATAAATTTTAAATATATAATAATACAGTTCATTTGTTTCTATAACACAACTCAACAAGTATATTATTCATATTAGTTTACATATGCTTTTATGTAATTTGAAATCCAGTTTCTACAATCTTTTCTACATCTTTTAACACAAAAATATATCTATCATAACTTCGCAACAATACTTATTTTTATTCAAAAGGAGACAAAAAATCATTTTAATTTGACAAACATATAATTGGACTGATGACAAAATAAAAGTCATGCCAATAATATTTTAAGATAAATTTTCTTACTTTAATTAAAAAAAAAAAACAACAACTCATATTTAAAAATAGTACTGTAAAAATTCAAATTTCTCACCTAAAATTGAAATGCATATAAAAATAAATATCATGATTGCACTGCGCTTAAATATAACATATTTTCTTACTTGTCCAACTGTTAGAGTTCCTTCCTTACATGAAGAACAACGAACCCGTAATTTACCAGGGCATAAAGCATTACAAGGTGAATTGCAGAAGACAAAAAAATGACTCTTCTTTGAATAAGTTTTGACATCTAAAAATATTTTTAAAAATGAAATCAGTAAGTAACTGGATGCACAAAATAAAATATGAGATGAAAAATACTACAGGATATATTCAGATATTTAGTAAAAAAAAAAGAGAGATAAATTTTGCTCATTGATGTAAATTAGATCTAAAGATAAGAGAAATTGATTCTTGGAATTATTTTTCCATTAAATATTTTTTTATGCAAATATTAATAAATTCATCATCTTTGTTTTTAAGATTCTTTACCTTTTATTTATTTTATAGAATAATTCTTTAATTTTAAAATGAAACAAATCAATATTAAAAGAATCAAATCAATAATAAAAATTACTAAATTTTACATAAAGCAAGAATATGCAGATGTTAAAATGTAAATTTATTTTTAAAGAATAGAATGGGACATTTAGGAAGTGAGGAACAAGAATTTTCCACAGTAAAAATGTGAAAAGATATAATAAAAATTAAAATTTCCGTGATTATTTATATTAAAGACTAAAAACAAAATGAGCACATTTTGCAATAAGACATATAACAAAAGATATTTTTTCAAAAAATATATAATCATAAAAAATGAATAAACTTATTTTTAACATGTCTTTATACAAAATTACTTAAACCATCAAAATTAACTTTTCTACAACTTCCTCTTACCATTTTCAATTTCTCTGTCATTTTCACAACTGTCAGAACAAAATGGTGTTTTATTTAAAGGACACTTTGCTTCTACAGAAATATCCAATTGTTTTTTCTTTTGTTGAACTGCATGAATTACACTCTGTTCACCCACATCACAATCCTAAAAAACATTATAAAAACAAATAAAATTTGTACTAACTGTCTTACAATACAACTACAGTTTTTCAAGAGAATAATTATTAAAATAGAAATAAATGAATTAAATTATAATATTTTACATGGAGCAAAAAGCAGAAAAGTTTTAATGAAAATTTGTAAATTATCTCACAAGATGGTTCAAGTAAACAAAAACTTCTCTATAATCATGATACAATTAACAATAAAGCATTAATTTTTGCTTGACAGTTTAATATAATTTTATAAACAGCTTCAAATATGCAAATTTAAGATGCTAAACTTTCTTTATATAAACATTTAAATAAAATATGATAGCTATTTTGAATAAAAATTTTTGATTTCCAAAATAACATATTTTTTTAATTTTACTCGTTCATTTTATTTTGAAGTGCATATTCAATAAAGTTATTTTCCTTAATTACTCATTTTTTTTTCTCCTGATGTAAATTGGTATTTTTCAATATAACCCTTGATTTATTCCTACATATTTTTTTAAATTTTTTTGGTGCTAGTGTGATTTGGTTTTTTGGGAACATATTCTGCTAAACTGCAAAAAGTATAATTGCCAACAAAATTATGTCAGGAATATTCTCCAAACTGACTCCTGATGCAATATTAGTTTTGGATAAATTAATAACCAATAAAAAAAAAAAAAATCAAGCCTTTTTACAAAAGATGATATTTATCAATCTTGGCAAATATTCTTTAAAAAGAGATTGTAGACTTTCCTCTGTTCCTTATTTCTCATAACCCAATCAATCAACCAGAAATAGCTTACTTACAAAAAGAAAAAACACTTCGTTCTTTCTCACATGGTTTAGGATTTTATAGCAATTTAGAGAGTGAAAGAATGTTTTGTGTTATGTATTGTATAGTACTTTAAGATAATAATAATAATAGTTATATTTTATATAATTCAATTAAGGAGTCAAGGTATGGACTTAAATAGGATCACAACCAAAGAACACAGCCATGTTCTTTGCTGTGCTAAATACCATTTCCATCTTCAGTCTAGTGCAATTCTTTTATAGTACTATAGCAAAACAATCCCCCCCCCACTTTTCATGTTTTATTTAATGGTTTCAGATGCACTACCTATAACTATCTCTAGCAATGATTTTTAAAATTTAATAATTCTTCTCTTCTTCATTGCAAGGGGACTGATTGTAGATATGATACATGTAAAAATTAATACATTTTACCAAAATAAATTCAGTAAAAAAGGATTAGGTAAAAAAAAATTAAGCATATAAGAAAGTGAAAAAATACTTCCAATGTTAACGAATGATATTGTTGTTGAAATTAAAAAGCATCTCAAACACCTCAAAGATCAGAACATTACTGTTTATTTTGTACGTAAACATTCTGGTATTTAAGGCAACGAGAGGGCTGACTTTCTGGCAAAGACTGTCACGAGGCGGGAAATTGATCTTAAAGTTAATATTCCTCAATCGCACTATAAAAAGATTATGAAAGAAAGTGTGTCTTGAAATCATGGAACGAAATATATATTAAATCAAATATAGCAAGCATCACAAAAAGATTTTTTCCAGACATCAATATAAGAACGCCTTGCCGTCACTTCTTCAGTAGCTTTAAAATTACGCAATTTCTTACAGGTCACGGTAACTTTAAAAAATATCGGAATAGATTCAATTTAAGTTTGAATACAATTTGCAACTGCAGTGCTGGGGGTGATGAGGACATTAAATACATTCTATTTCTATGTTCAAAATTTGTCTCACAGAGAAATATTCTTAAATTCGCTTTGAAATAATTAAACATTAACTGGCCTCTAAATTTTAGTAATTTAATTTCTAGTAAAAATTCTTTTTATCAAAAATATTGAAGATATTTATAATCCTTCTTAATTTTTGTTTGTACAATGTTTAGTCACATTTTTTGTTGTTGTTTACTGAAATATACTGTTTTATATTTACTTCTGTAAGCCCTGTGTGATACTTAATGGTACACAGGGACGTTGTTTGTTGTTCAATAAAAAAAAATGTTAACCTGAGGATGTTGGATAGAAATAAGCAAGATGCTTTAATTTGACTTGAAAATGCATGGTAGTTATAGTAACTACCACACATTTTCCAAGTCAAATTGGATTATATTTGAGTGACTAAAGGACAATTAGAACAAGAGCCACATTTGGTTATGCTGTTATTATGAGTAAGAGAGTGAATGAACAGTAGAGATTATTGGCACAAGAACCAAATCCCAGCTAAGATGCATTTGGGTGGTTATGTAAAAAGACACATTTATCCATTTCCATTTCTGCAGTTTTTAGAAATTTAAGATGAATTGTACTTGACACTATTATAAACATTGTCATTCATAAAATATAAGGATTTTAGCTTGAAAATGAAAGTGATTACTATGTGAATACCTGTAATTTTACATTGTCATGCAATTCCTTTCCAGCAAAAATAATTCTCAGATCATCGCTGTTTAAACAGAGTTTAGAACCAACTGCAGATTTTAAATCATAAATAGTCCAATCAGATTCCAAATATACTGGTATCATAGTTTCAGGTCCACATTTTACAAAAATTTTAAGCTTATCACACTGCATCTTTACTGGTTCTTGAGTTACAAAAAGACCGATAATCATTCGAAAGAAATTAATAATTGCATCGAGGACAAACATCAGGATATGTTAGGAAAATCTAAAATGACACAAAGTAAGGTTTCAATACTTTCATATTTCATTCAAGTCTATTGCATTTACAGGAACAATTTAATTTTTTTTTTTAAATTTCATCGATGTCTGCAATCGTTTCAGATTTATTTTGAAACAATATTCGCTCTTCAGACACCAGTCTCATTTTAGCATTCCAAAAAAAAAAGTTACATGTTTCGTAATATGATCAGAACAACACATGAACGAGAACCAAAACAACTATGTAAATGTAAACAGCTGCTGATGTTTCCATTTTACAAAATTTATGAATTAGGAATTTTTAAATGGTACAAAATATTATAATTTTATAATAGTTACCAAAATTGTTTTTTAAGCAATGTTTAATTTTGAACAATTTTTAATCAAAAATTATTTAAAACATTTTTCGTTGTACGCACATTTTTAAAAATTTAATATAGCTTAGTAAATTAGCACATAAATACTAATTATTTTTTAATTGAATATTTAATTAATGATTTTAACATTCCTTATCAAATCTCACTATTCGGAAAGCTTTCGATATCAAATGCTTGTTTAACTGTGATCTTTTTAACTGAACGAAGTAGCCTTGAAGAACCTAAATATTCAGTGAAGATAAATAACATGAAAAATAATGCAAATTTGAACAAAAATTTTACATTTTTTTTTCAGTTTTCACGTGCCGTGTGTATTCTTGTTTTTGTTTTAGAGTGCTGAAATGCCTGTTGTGTACAAAAACGTTTCTATGGCTGAATGTGTAAATTGCGGCATAAGTGAGTTTATTTACAAACTTTTGCACTCATTTAACTTTAACGAATAAAAATTTATTTCACTTAAAATATCACATAAAACATGAAATACTTCCATTTCTGATTTTAATAAGTCATAGATTTCTTGTATAATGTGATTTGGTCAAATAATGAAAGTAAGTTTCATTTCAACGAATCTGTCAAATTCATTTGAAACGTAGAATGCAAATGTACGCATGCATATTACTTGATATATATCGATTCTCATATTTGTACTAAAATAAAATGTACTTTAACTCCTCTTATTCAGCCTCTTTGTTTTGCTTAAAATTTCGTTCTGAAGAATGAGACAAGTAAATTGTTGTTTGAATGGAACACTAAAATGCGTTTGTGTGTTTAATTCATTTGTAATTAAATAACAAATTCACATATATTTCAAAATTTTAATACTCTCTTTGAAATCTTCTGAATCTAAATCATACTAAATAGAAATATACTGCGAAGAACATATTAAAGTTTGTAAATGACATAATTTAGGTCATGTAAATTTACTTCAAATATAAATATTCGTTGTATACTTTCATGATATACATGTTTTCAACCTGTAATTTATATTATATACACTAGTTAAAAGTGGATTTAAGATGAAGTTTGCTTTTTTCCAGGAACTTATGTTAGTGTGGTTTTCTGTTGAAACCCAACCACTTAGTGCTGTTTTTTGTATGTATGTACTTTCTTTACTACTAGATGTTCCTATTCAGGCTGTTCCTTTCTTGGTGAAAATTTTACCAATTCCTTTGCTAACTTAAGGAACTGAAAAATGTAAAGTTGAAGAGATACAGGAAAAATAATGACAATGCAAAAGATATCGACCAATCTAATCACAAAAATGTAATAACATATGACATTGATTTAAAAAAAAGTACACAAATTCTACGCGTGTCAAATTCATTGCCATCATATGACACTAAATAAATTTTAAGTGTTCTGGTAAGAGCATTATTCATTTTGATGTGTTGTTCATTTATTGTTTTTTCCCTTTTAAAACCGCATCACTTATATTCAACACTAAATGGTCACATGACTTGTTTTTCACTTTTCCCTCAAAGTGTTGAGTTAATATCTTATAAAATTTATTTTCCTCTTTTCTGTTAAATATCACAAACTTGATTCACTCTTGAGTAGTCTTAAGGGTCATGGTCGTGAACTCATGGACAGCATTGTTTCTATCGAGTTTTGATGTCATTAAAGACCCCGCTGTGTAATGAGCCCCGTAGTGCACCATGTGCGGAGAGGAGATTGGCCTCGCATTGTCAAGATTCCATTGTTGGCATGTTGTGGAAGTTTGATGAAGGGTACCCAGGTCGAGTATCATCCTTGTCATTTGACCAAGGTTCAAAATTACGAGGTCGAATGCCTATAACCCTTGTGTTGCTTCTATGTGAGACTTAATAATCAGTTGGTTAAATGTAAACACTTAGTATTCGATTAAGTATTCAATCTCAATATGTAAAAATGTAAAGGTGTAGGGCTTTATCAGAAGAAATGTTTCTTGTTATGGAATTTTTTTAAAGTGCATATCATGGAGGACTTGAGTAAAATATTATTTAAATAAATAACTTCTTTTGGTTTTAAATTATTCTTTGTTATTAATATTTTTGGGTTATATTTGATAGATGTATTAATTTTATAATAATTTATCTTAGAATTGCACTGAATGTATAAAATACACAATACCTGAGATATGCATAATTGTTGATCAATTGTTGCTTAATAAGTAGTTGCTAATTTTAGATAAAAATTATTTTGAAATCTGTTATGTTTTAAATTATTACTCTATATGAATGTCCAGAAAATTACTTTAAAATGTGTGAATCAAATAACTTAAAAAATTCCATTGAATGATTGTTATTTTAAGTTTATAGATACTTTTAAGTTATGCATGCATTTTCTGTTAATTAAATAATACAAGTAATTAAAATGGTTGAATGAAGATATAACAGGTTGTTTTATCTAAAGATAAGATAGTCTGGCTCTTTAGATTGTGAATGTTATATCTGTAAAATTATCTGCATTACTTCATTCTTCCTCATTACATGTTAAGCAGTTGAATAAATGGATCGTTAAGGAGAACTTTCGAAACATGTATTTGTTATTTAAGAACTTTTTATATTATGAACAAGCATCTTGAAGAGCTTGGTTAAATTACAGACTGAATTTTTAAGTAGATGTTATTTGTAGTTATGTGAAAAGTTGCTTTACATCACAGGTACGTTGAGGTTTGTTTTTATGTCAGAATGATTAACTTTATTGAGACAGAAATGCTTGAATATGAATGAACAGTATACTTTATTTATTATATATATTTTTTAAAATTTAATTGTAAAATGATTTTTTTGACTTGGAATGCAGTATCAATGGCTAAATATATTATTTATTGAAATTATTTATGTTTATGTTTGTAAGCAATCTTCTCTGAAATTTTTGGTCTGCATTGTGTAATTTAAATATTTAAACATTTTGAATATTAAGTAGAAACTTCAGATTCAGTAAATAAGAAAATGGGCTATCCTAACAACATCTTCAGAATGAATTATTTGTATGAATCTAGGTTTTAAAATTTTTATTTTGTCTTGTCAAGTCATTATTCATTCTAAGAATAATAATAGGAATTCAAGTTATTAGATAAACTGTGAAACATTTATCTTAACATAGATATTTTAATCATCATGACACTGGACTTTAAGTTTGGTAATGCAATTTCTATGAAATTTAATTATTTAAAATACAATAGCAATTTTTTTCTTAAATTGTAAAGGTGGGGGGGATTATTCTGCATCATGAATGAACATATTTATGCTCATATTTATTGTATCAGAGTATTTTGCATAAGTTTATGCAATATAAACAGTATGTTAAAAATATGTATTTATGAAAGGGAAATATTGCAATATATGAAACCAATTACCTTTTTCCCTTTTTTTTTTGTACCCAATTCTTTTTTAAAAGTGAAATCATGCTTCTTATCAAATTATAGTAAAAATAATCGCATAAAACTGCTTGCACTAAAAACAATATTGGTACTTTTCCATTTTGCTGGCATTTATTTTGTTCAGCTTACAATTTTACTTAATTTATTGTAGGCTAGTTCATTAGCATTCTACTGTTTAAAACACGTATTCTACGATATGATTTTTCTGAAATTAGTTATTCTTTGAGTGTCTTTTTTAAAAAAATGTACTGTAAAATAAAAATTATGGTATTTTGAAGAAAACCATGTAACAACAACAACAAACAAATAATATTAATAATCAAAATGGTTATTTCATACTACAATTATATGCATTATTTAAAATAAGATCTTTCACACCATTATTTCATGTTGAGACATTAGTTCTATTATGGGAGAATTGTGATTGTTAATGGATTTTATTATAATTAACAATAGGGAATAAAAGTTTGATTAAATGTTGTGGTATAATAAACATACTATTTTGAAATCTGAAAATTTTTAAATACTGATGTAACAACTTGTAAACTTAAATTATTTTTTTTTGTTATTCCAAATTTTTTTTTTTTACTGATGTACTTTGATTATATTATATTCATTAAAATATTTTATTATTATAAAGAGATACAATTATACCTTTTGAATTCATATTTTTTAGAATGCATACCATGTCCATTTTTATTGACTTTTATATATTCAAAGATAAGCTAGTAATTTTTCTTTTAAGTCTCTAGTAATTTTAAGTCTTTAATTATTTAGGTAGAGCTAGTAATTTTAGGTTTTCATCTAGAACCGATTGATCTATTTCTAGATCCGTATTTTCACCAAAAATTTTTTTCTGGAAATGTTACACTTCTTAACATTTTCTCATTAAGGAAAATCATTTCTTGGAAGAAGCAGCACAAATTGAAGAGCAGAAAAATCAAATTGTGTAATTTCTTTGAATTAAATACATTAGAGTGGGAAATGAATGAGTCCTCCTTTCTTATTTCTTTGTCATTAGAATCAAATTATATGTATCTGTAAATTGATTGTTCTCCTACTGCTTATTTCAGTTTGTCACAAGATCCACTTGCCACCACCAATATGTCTCATAATTTTGAATCATGGTCAAGTGAGGATGTTGACATATAAGCTGATACTAACTCTTCACATCTATGTCACACCAAAATACAATTATATAACACATGGATCAATACGTCCCGAGACTAACATTGAAAACAACATTTTTTTTTGCAATTTTTTTTTTTATTGATCAACATAACACCTTTTGTTAATCACCTTTTAGGGTGATACAATCGTTCCAACGCTTTTCCAAATCCCCTCCCCCATTTTTTTTTCCTGCGTGAAATCTTTTTTGTTGCGAGTCAATAGCGATAAACAGCTTTCTGAATCATCGACTCGTTGCTGTTTTTGTTCCATCGAAAGCAATCGCGGCACCCACTTGGAAAAAACCTTTTTCATGCTCAATTTTTCATGAAGGATAGTAAATACACTTCCATATGATATCTGTGTCATCTCAGCAATCTCACGGAGCTTCACTTTACGATCTTTCATTATAATTTTTGTCACTTCACTCACATTTTCCGGTGTAACGGCTTCCACAGGTCTACCCGAGCGTTCCGCGTCATTTGTGTCGGTACGACCACGTTTAAACTCGGCAAACCACCAACAAATCGTTGCTTTTGATGGACAAGAGTCCGGGTAACATTTTTCAATCCATTGTTTCGCTTGCACGGTGTTTTTACCCATTAAAAAACAATGTTTTATCAGAACACGAAACTCGGTTTTTTCCATTTTTTAAACAAACTACAAAACGACTTTACTCCAACCTCGATAACTCAGCTGTTTCTGGTCCGATCGACTTAAAATTTTGACACGTTTCAAGCAAAGGTTAGTACTCTAGAAAGACCTGGTTACTGGTTTACTACGAGCGCCATCTCTGGGTTAGTCTCGGGAGTTATTGATTGATGTGTTAGGCTTTTGTAATTAAAAATAGATTTAGACCTTGTTGGTCATTCGAAATTATAAAGCCAGCATCATTTTATATTTTACTATGTTATTTATTTAAAGAATCTCAAAGATTAATTAATTTAATTTTCCCTGAATAAACTTGCTGTCTAGATTTATATAGAACAGTTGTGTATTGTATAACTTGATAATAGCTTGTATTCATAGTTATTTCCACTCTTAATGAAATGTATATGTTTCATGTCAGAAATTGAATTTATATGTAATTAGCATGTGTTTCAGCATTATCAAATATATTTATGTGAGTTGTTTCATTTTTCTGCAGGCAATGAAGATTTAAGACAAGGAATAATGTCACCCGGTCCCATGTTTGCTGATATGATTATTCGAGGAATGCAAGACTTGAAGTGTGTTGATTTGAATTCATTACCTTCATCAAAGGGAGAAAACAGCAGTACAATGCTATCATTTAATCAAAGAGATAATGGGGAATTAGATTCTCCTACTGTTAATAACTTGTCCAATGCTGTAAAGCCATTACCCAAAGACTTAACTGATGATATTACTGATGACTGTAAAAGTGATAATCTCATTGAAAAAGAAACTGAAGAGGTTTCTCCTAAAAATACTCAAGTGCCTTCAACTGAAAATTCTATGTATTTTTTACCTGTAAATTACAATAAAAGAAACCCTTGGCGTAGAATTAGTGGCTTTCATACTGCTGGACATGTAAGTTTTGATATTGGTTCATTGTTGTTTTTCTTATTGGAAACATTTTTCTCTAAACTTTAAATTTTTTTTTCACATTTTCTTTTTTGTTTATAACTTCCAGTAATCCTTGCTATGATCTTTTAAGTTGTAAGAAACTCTCTTAAAGCAGCTCTGTATTAATAGTATTTTATTTTAAGTCATTAGTCATTGTTCTTTAATTGAGTATTAAAATGAATGTTATATAAGTTGTGCATATTTGTAGATTTTTTTTGAAGAATGGTTTTAAAAGGTAATTAAATGCATAAGTTTATATACTACACTTCAAATAACTCAGATCAGTTGGTTGCAAATAATCTAAGACAATTTAATATTTGGAACATTTATTTCTCATTTCATATAGTATTTTGTTATGAGATCATCACTCGTTCAAATAGAACAAAAATGAAATTAGTTCAAATATTTTTAAAATTGATATCTAATGGGTAACTGAAAAGGCTCAGTCATATCATAAAGTTGGCAAGTTAGTATGGAACATAGTGATGAAGAGCAAATGATGCGTAATGTCATAGATATCTATTTCAGCAGGACTCAGGCATCCAAAAAAAGGCAAATCTACTGATATGAAATTTTCCCCATTTATCCAGTATGAACTCAGCAGGTGGAGAAAAGGGAATCCAGATAGGTCCAGGAGGGGAATTAAACTGGATAATTTGCAGAGAGGACAGCATTTGGATCTTCTTTTTCCTTTTTAGTTGTGTTTTTTAGATAGCTGTGCAGGTATAAATACTAATATCACAGGCATGCTTGCAGAATATTTGCAATTTGCATAACTGTACATGTAAGCATAAGTTGTTCTAATGTGTCATCTCATGGCAAGGTGGTAAGCAGTTTAAGGAGGATGGTCACAGTTTATTTCAGAGATATTTTTTTCAGTTATCTTTCTGCCTTGCAATTAGTATAAAATATTTTCTTTATTTATGAAGATTGGTTATATGAAAATGTGGAAAATATGATGAAATATCTTAAGAGTATACTGAAAATAAAATTGACATTAAAAATGAAACCCATTTTTTTTTGTCTCTAATTATTCTCTTATCACATTAAAAAATTCACTTATGTTAAACAGTTATTGTAATTTTTTTGAATTATTTTTGTTTTATGTGTTTCCCCCTTTTTTCTCAAAATTGTTTTTTAATATATTTCAATATATATGTATTTTACAGTTTAGTTTGTCAATAATTTTTTCTACATGTGCTAAATATATTTTATAATTTATATTTTAAGTTTAGGAATAGTTATGATTTAAAGATATAATTTAAAGTAATAAAAATTAAATGCTTTTACATTTTACTTATGTTTTGTGATGAAAAAAAACATGATAATAAATTTTGAAAATAAAACAACTCATTTTCTCAAAACAAAGAATTTATTTTATTTAAAATTAATTTGAGTTTTGTTATGGTTCATGTCTAATTGTTTCATGTGTCATTTCTTCATTCCAATCATAAATTGATCCTCAAGATATGAAAAAGAAAGATGATATTTTAAATCCTGTGACATATCCATTGATTGTCATCTCCAAAGAATAGCTTTTATTTTGTGACTTTTCTCACAAGTGATATTTAGCATACATAATCCTTCCCCCCCCCCCTTAAAAAGTGTCCCTCATTTCTTTGTTGTAGAGAAATCCAAAAATTTCATCCTGTGCAAGGATAGTGAGTTTGATTTCTGGTTAACAAGTCAGCAAGGGAATGATTTCGGTTGCTTTGTCATTGGATGATAGAAACAATGTTTTGCATTATCTCACTTATAAAAAAAAATCTTGTTGAAGTCGTTATTGGTGACAAGTTATATAATTTAATGTTTTTTAGAAAGGAATTCATTGCTGATAAAAAGTATTTTGAGATAACTTACTTTGTGTTCAAATTTTTTCGGGTTTAATTTTTAGTACTATTTTGTTTTATGTTTTAGGTTTTTGATAGCATGTTTTAGAAACTTAAAAATATATTGTTGAGTTAACATTTGATAAAATCACTTGCTTTTTTTTTAAAAAAAAAATGGTGTGATTTTTGTCAAAATCAATTAATTTATTTCAGGAACTAAGAAGTGCTACTTATCCTGCCCGATCCAGTGTCAAGAAGCTTCGATTTGCCCAGGCCAAGAAGCCTCTAAATTATTTGTATTCTTACTTTTCTGTTGAAATCATGGACTGTGATGATGAATGCAGTATTACAATTGGAGTCAGTCGGAAAGTATGGAAAAGTAGAATGTGCATAGAAGTACTATGATAAAAAACTATTACAAAATTTGCATTTAACCCTCCTTTAAACCAAGAAGCATTGAACATTTAGATTGTTAAAATCTTAAAGCATGTCTTAGTAAATTTCATCTATATTTAAACAAAAAAGACTGAGAGGAACATAGGAGTAAAATCAAAATTAAAATTTATTTCCATCTGTAGCAATTTTTGATGATGTAGAAATTTTATTTAACATAGTTATTCTGTGCCAAATCCTATTAATAAATAATTGTAACCAGATGAGGTATAAATTCTCAAATTAAATTATTATGTACTTTAAAGTAAAATGATTCAAGGAAAAGTGCAAGATTTCTATACAATGTGCTTTCATAAAATTTTTAGTAATATTTGAAATGAAATCCTCATTTTTGTATATGCTTTTAGTCATTATCATCACATTTGTATCATATACTTTATTTTCCTTTATTTTACCTCGAACTGTCAATATTTTTGTCATCTTATCTTAGACTTTTGAATTCATTTCATATAATTATATTAATTATGTTGTGTTTAAAACATAACTAAAACCTCCTAACACAGTGGTTAGGCCCACTAAAAATTATGTAATATATGTTAAACTAAAAAGAGTATTGGTACGAGAATCAGTAGTTTTTCCTAAATTTAAAAAAATCAAAAGTACTATTTTTATTTTTTAAAACTTATGGAAATGCTTTTACATTACTAATGACAAGTAATTTATCGTAATTAATTACTGCTAAAAAAGATGATTTAAAAGATATGGTGATGTTCAAAGAAATATCAAATTTTCTCATTTTCTGAAGTTACATATGTACCCAAATGAAATTATATGTATTATAAAAAACTGTTATGTCCATTTTAATTATAGTTCTTATTTTTTGGATCATGTTAAATCAAACAACATTGTTAGAGTATTGCTTTATACAGAGATGTTTGTAATATGTTTACATTTCGCTATCTTTTGAGAAGATAAAATCATTACACCTTCATTAATGAAATTTTGAGTTATAAATCACATTAAAAGAGTTAAAATTATCTTAAAACATTCATCTTTGTTTCTTCATAAGTCAAAATTTAAAATGCTTATTATGTATTGTAAATTACCTTTTTAATTTAAAAGTTTTGATTTTTAGGATTATCCAAGCAAGGCTGTGCCTGGTAAAGCAGCAGGTTCAATAGGTTACTTTTCAGGTAATTATCATTACCATTAATTTGTTTTGCTTTTAATAGTGTTTCTTTTAAACATGATATTGAATGTTTTTTTCATTGTTTATATGAACATGATCTTAAATCATTTTAGATACTGGTTCCATTTCCTTCCGTGATTCCGTACAATTCGATGGACCACAATTCTCAAAAGGTACATTTATTAGATTTCTAAAATGTTGCTTTAAATATGAATTATTGCTATGAAGAAAAGATGTAACTAGATTTTGTGATAAATATTAGTTATCAAATTATGTGTAATAAACTTTTTACATTTGAATAATTTTCCATCATTGTAAAAGAGAGTTGCATTAATGAGTTGAAAAAAAGACAATGTATTATTATCAAATGAAATTTAATCTTTTCTCCATAAATATTATTAAGAATTTTTAAATTTCAAAGATTTTTTTAGGTAATGTATGAAATGAAATAATGAAGTTCCCTTAAAAATATAAAAGGCCTTTCATTTCTAAAGAACGTGATGCTAGTAATAAATTGCTTGCCTAATGTTAAAGGAAAAAAGTTTTGCTATATATATATACTTATGAAATATTTTTTGTGTTTTATTAATACATTTCTATTTCATATCGTATCATATTTTTATTGTATCTTTATCCTTTTGTATAATTTACTCAAAAGGCTTTTTAAAAGGCATGAAAGGTATTTGTCTTTACAATCATATGTAGTTATGTGTGTGATGAATCTTAATTATCACTTTCTTTTTAATTTTTATTAAATTTAATACTAATCCAAATTAATACTAATAAATCTTCTCACTTGTAAACTATTCCTAATGAAACTCTTCTCATTCTGACTTGTGTGTTTGTGTTGTTGAATGCTTCCATATTATCTAAATATAATGTTAAGACACCCACTTTTATAAACAGATTGAAATTTGCGAGATGAGCTATGAGTGTCTAAATTCTTGCTACTTAATTACATATCCATTAACAAAGATGACGTTCTATAATACATATTTGGGTACCTGTATATATTATCACAACCACTGATGAAATTTGGCGACTCTTTACAGAATGACTGTTAATATAGCAAAAATTTTATTACATGCAGGCCTATTTGTATATAATGTAAATATAAATTACTTTTAAAGTTTTCTCTTTTGTAAAATATTACAGTAGATTTAAGAATAAATTCAAAGCATTGTTTCTTTTAGTTTCTTAATTTTGGTGGTATATGAATTCAGCTAGATATGATTTGAGATGGTATTGGGCCATTCCTTTGTGCTTTTTATTGTGCCATTTTACTCACCATCACATTGTTTTGTCATGTGTGATGTGAATTGCTATCTCCAGATTCACGAAATTATACATGTATTTGTCAGCTGCATGTTTGAAGCCAGGAATTTCTTTCCCTTTTGTTATCAAACCATATTATATTCCCCAGCTTTTTAGGTTCGCTTCATATTCAATGTCTTCATTTTTTAGAAATCCAGATTACATTCAGAAAAAGTATGAGACTGGGGGGGGGGG
>BMAW01082624.1:21796-42782 GCA_019974015.1 Nephila pilipes
CCCCCCCCCCCCCCCCCCCCCCCCCCCCCCCCCCCGCGCCCCCCTCTTATGAAGTACAGAAAATGAAATGCTAAAGAAAATGTCATTGTAATGTTCAGTACAAATCTGTAAATAATTTGAAGGGTTGCCATGAAATGCTGACGTTGGGCTATTAGGATATGGCACATACTGTAACTTTGGTGACTTTTACTAACACAATTGTGATTATACAGAAGTACATGTGTGTGTATTATAAAAGTTATGCTTTCATCAAAAAGTGGGTGTATTATTTTTTTAAAAGATTAAAATTGTATACGTTCTTTAATGATTCTTTAATTTAAATACTTAAAAATTGCTCTTAAAGTTTTGAATTTGAACTTGTAAAGGATTGATTGTAATTTATAAGTAGATCTTTCAAAGGAATATAATGACATTTTGTAATATATTTTTATTTGATGTCTTTATTTATTTAAATCTATTATGTTTTGTAACTCTTAAAAAAAAACGGCATTGAACATGATTCTGATTGATTGTTATTTACTTTGGATAAATTAATTCTGTTTCAGTGTATTAATTTGTAATTGTTTTGTCAATGTTTTCGCAAAACTAGTAAAGCTTTTTTTTTTTAATACTTCAGGTGATACAATAGGTTGTGGCATAATTTATCCTTCGCATTACAAACGGTATGCAGACTTATCTACGGATGATAACAGTGATGGTATGACTGATGTTGTTTTGACTTCCCTTTTAAATAAGCGATCCATGGAATTTGTATGCAATGTTCTGAATCTCAATGCACAATCAGCTGAATCTTCATCAAATGATGATGGCACATGCAGTGAATCCAAAACAGGAAGTGAGGAATCTGATTATTACAATGAAAACTTTGTGGAAAGTCGAACACAGGTTGAGGTAAACTAAATTTTTTAATTGAAAGCTTTAGTCACCTGTTGACTTAACTTTTTGGATGTTAATTTGTATATAAATAAGTTGTTAAAATTAAGAAATAGTGTTTGTAAACAGAACAACATTGAGAATTATGTTATGTATTGATGGAATGATACAAATTTAAAATTGATTCAAGCTGTTCTTTAAACACATTCACTGTCAAAGTTGATATGTTCCTGTTCAAAAACACCAAGATCCTATCTGCATTTTCATGCTTTTAAGTTAATTTTTAAGTCCTGGCTTAATTTCCTTCAGATTAATGTAAAGCAGTTCTCTGTATTACAATATTCTTTACAACAATAATTCTCTCTACAATGATGGCTATATTTTCCTTTCCATCACAATAATTCTTTCTATTATGATATATTTTTTTCAAAATCCAATTGATGTCTACAAATTAAATGTTACACAAAGAAAGTCTAGATAAAATATGGTTGGACCGTTAGTTTGGATTCTCAAGTTATACTCTGTGTTGAAAAACTTCATCAAAGTTTTGCATTGCTCTTGCTGATGCAGCTAGTCTTTGATGATATGATGTACTATGGTAACGAGAAAGTGCATATCTTGTAAGGGGGAAATAGATCTGATATTTCCTAGCAAACACAATGTTGAACCTTATTTTTACCCCCCTCTTTGAAAAACGGTCTTGGATTCCTTTCACTGGAAGTGATAGATAAAACCTCAAAGCATCTGTAAGTAAACTTTGTGATAAGTTCTTTTGTCTACTCTTGTGTATAATAAGAATTTTAACCTCCGATAAATTTTGTCATGGTAATTTAAATCGGGAATTATTCTCGTACTATGCTAGAAGATTTTCATTAATTTATTCATGAGTTTTGTGATTATTTTGAAGATTTATAAAAATAGCTCCAAGAAAACAAATATCCATCAAAGTGAAATTCTACATCATAAAAGATATTGATAAAGATATGAAGCTAGCTGAGGCTTACAAAAAACACGAATTTTCACAATCAACTGTTGCAACGTTTTTAAGGAAATGGAAAGAAATTGAAAATATTTTCAACCCTAATGATATTGATCCATATTGATAATGATATTGATCCACAAAGAAAGAGGCTAAAGATATCTATCCATGATGAAGAAAAATTAGTGCCTCTGGGTGACATACGCACATGGTGTTAGAGAGAAAAGTGTAACATTTTGAAAAATATTCCGTTGATAATGACTAAAATGCAGATGAGATGGGTTTATTTTCCCAGATGTTATCGGAGCAAACACTAGCTGTCGAAAGAGAAACTATAAAGGGGACAAGAAATCCAAGCTGTGAGTATTAGTATTGTTGTGTATAAATATGTTGGGAAAGGATAAATTAAAACCTCTTGTAACTGGAAGATCCTTATAGTCAAGATGTTTGAAAAGCATTAAGAGCATGCCGTTTGACTGCAGTGCGAACAAGCAAGCTTAGATTATTTCAAAAATATTTAAAGAATCGTTATTAAAACTAGATAAAGATATGAAATCGAGGAAGAAAAACGGTGCTCTTTTAATTAACAGTTCTGTGCATAAACTTATTATAAAATTGTAGATTGTAGAAGTTTACTTCTTTCTCCCAAATAGTACTGCTGCTCTAAAGCCCCTTGTAATGAGCATGATAAAATGCTTCAAAGAGTATTACAGAAAGCCATTAGTGGATAAAATGGTTTTTAATATTGGTCAAAAACGCACAGTGTCTGTTATTGTTTGAAATGCATGTGAATGGGTTGCTGAGAATTCATGGAAATGAAGCCACACTTTATATCTAATTGTTAGAAAAAAACTGCTTCCTTCAAATTGATGGAGAGTCAAAATGATGTTTCTTGCACAAATTCTGAGGAAGAAAATACTATTTCAGGTCTTACAAAATTCCTTGACCTATTATGAAGATAAAACTGGATAAAAGTTTGAAATATCTGTTCATGATTATTTAAATGTTGATGATGAAGTACAGATCTTTTTGGAACTAACAGGTGAAGACAATTTTTCTGAAATAAGAAGTGATAACACTGAAGTAGAAGAATCAGATGATGATGTAAATAAAAAGGATGCTTCCTCTATGGTGAAGCCAAACTTATCTCCTGGAGGAGCAGTGTGTTCATATGATGCTCTTTTTAACTTTATTTCTAGCTTACCTAATATACCTGAGGAGCATCTGAATTCTTTTGATGCACCTCATTTTTTTTTTTTTGTATGAGATTGTCTCTGAGTAATGCACACACACAAATCTGTTTTCTTTTCACAGAATTCCAAATAAATATGGATTAATCAATAAGTATGTATTTTCATTTATTTATATTTTCTTATACATTTTACAGAAAACTTTTGGGGTTTTATTTATTTCTATATTTAAAATTTATTATTTAAATATTCGATAAACATTTATAGGCTGTGGCATCGCCTGAATCTTGGGCAAGGGTACTTCACTAAAGCTTCAAAGTTGTAAAAATTACTCAACACTGTAAACATGTTAATCTCCCTCCATTTAAAATATATTATTTGTATGAACATTAGGGGGATCTGGATGACAGCAAAGCATCACTGGTGACGCCACAGAATATGAGGAACAAAATTCTTTTTGTTCCAGTATTGATTCCCTCTATAATGATAATTCTCTTTAGTCTTTAGAACGATATATTATTTTGATCCCCACAATATTGTTACAGAGAAATTTCACTGTGTGTATACATATATATGTTTGATGTATAATTTTAACTATCAATTTTGCTTTTGTTAATTTAATTTTTTTTATGAAAATATATCTTAATTTTTGTGTAAGATTAATTTGAAAGCATCTATAAAACATACTCCAGAAAAAATGTTCATAAATTTAACCCATTAGCTTCCTTTTTTCTTTATTTGATATTTTTGGCCAGATGAGTTATATGCACGAAAGTTGTGTAACAGGGTAATTATATTGAGTTATATTTTTTCTTTTGAAAATATTGATATTTTTGAAAACTCCTTAATTGGGATTGTGGCAGGTTGCATGAAAGAAAACTAATACTAAATTTGAGATATTATTAGTTTATTAACTTCATTAGTGGACATATTTTAAAATCTGAATTTGCTGTGTTATTAGTGATGTGCTCTGAATTATCATTGAAATGAAGATTTCTTTTTATTTCCTGATATCCATTTCTGGGAAAACATTTCCTGCATAAGTCTTCATCTTCACACTAATACATCTGCTCCTGTGCTATGAATGGTATAGTAAGCACTAAAAATCCTATAAATTTTCTGAAACAATCTGTTGAAAAAGTAAAATTTTGTTATTTTGAGCGATGTAAATGACTCTATAAGTCATTTCTTTATCAAATGCAGTTTCAAAAACCTCCACACATATCTATCCTTCTTATGGTTGCTTTACTTGTGATCTTACTTTTTGCCAATCTGAATTTGTTTCTTCACACTTCTTATTAGTTTTTTCCCCATATGTTTTGGTTTTCGTACAGTTCTAGCTACATCGTTGTTATTTCAGTCTGTGCTTGTAAAAGTTATATTCAGCGCTCTCAAATGAATTTCTAGTATGCTAGAAACTTCTCTAGGATAGCTATCTTGTAATGTATTATCTTCTATATCCAAAACAATATCGACCTTATTAGGGTGAAGTTCAACAATATCGACAGTAGCACCATCATTGTCACTTTCAAAGAAATCAGGATCATTTACAGCATCTTCTAATTTAGCAAGCATGAAAAACTTCCTAGTATCCATCTCTCATCAAATAAAAATATTCCCTTAGAGGGGAAAAAAAAAAACTAATATTAGCTGCAATCCCCAAATGAATATTGTTATAATATGATCAATAAAATCGTTTCAATAAAAAACAAAAGACCGAGTTTGTAACAGATTATTACTATAAACTCTAAATTACATATATATGTGTGGCCAATGCAAAATCCTGTGAGGATTTTATTTCACATATTGACTATAAAAAGGATAGCTTAAAAGTTTTTAAGCTCATTTCTAACATCTAAAACCATAAACTTTTGTGTGGGAAGAAACCGATTACCTTTGTGGAAACAAATTTCTAATTTCAGATTAGGCCATTGCAAATGGTCTTAGACAGTCCAACTCCTAGTCCCATAGAAAGGGAAATTGTGTAAGAAAAATGTCAGGGAAAGCAAATGCTGAAAAGAAAAAGTTTTTCAGGATGCAGGAAGTTTCGGAGGAACCGAATAGGGAGCTTATCTTCAATACTCCTTTTAGTGCCCACAAGTTGGAACTTGCATTGAGATGCCTTAAAATGAAAACATCTTCTGGTGAGGATCACATCCATGCAGAATTCCTGATACATCTTGGTATGGAGGCAAGGAAAACAGTATTGAATGTTTTGAACCAAATTTGGGAGTCGGGTCTGATACTGGCACTCTAGAGGAGAGCTATTATAGTCTCAGTTCTTAAGAAAAATAAGGATTCAAGGCAACTGAACAGCTATAGGCCAATCTCACTCACGAGTATACTTGCAAAAACAATGGAAAGACTTGTTGTAAACCGCTTGAACTGGTATCTTGATAAATATGATTTATTAGCTGTAAACAGGCTGGCTTTCGTAAATATAGGTCAACATGTGACCAGGTTACAAAATTCAGCCAGTTTATTAAATATGCTCTGGTTGACAGAAGCATCCTGACAGCCTCCTATGTAGATTAAGCCTCCTATGTAGGCATATGATTTTGTCTGGAGGGGAAAAGTTCTACCAGAAACTCCTAAGTATTGGCATCACGTCAAAATTATTTAATTGGATCAGGTCTTTTACAAACCAGAAGATTTAAGGCAAGGTTAAATTTGGAGATTTCTTCTTAAAATGTTTTAATTTTCAAACTTGGTTCTCCCAAGGAGCAGTTAGTAGCTGCACTTGTTCAATATTTATGCGAATGATCTTGTTTCAACTCTTAATTGCTATCTGGTATTAAATGCCTATTATTTGTTGATGATCTGGAAATATAGTGCAAAAACCTTATTGAAAGTTGATTAAATAAGGCTCTCCATGTACTCTCAGATTGGTGTGTTGAAAGTAACATGACTGCAAATTTAGAAAAAATGGTTTCACATTCACTTTCTCTAACCCATGAAACTTTCCGCCCAGAGCTGCAGTATCAAAATACTTTGATTGTCAATAAGGACAAATATACTTATCTGGGTGTGACTTTTGATAAATTAAGTTGGAGGCTCCATGTTGAGCAACTTACGGAATGTGTCACTTAGAGACTTAGTATCCTCATGCATTTACCAGAATATAAGTGTGTGTGTGCCTAGTCTACCCTTAATACTACATTTAATATCAATATAACTGCCTTTAGTGACATATTGCTGTGAACCCAACATCACAGCATCATGATATGTGGTTAACAAACTAGAAATGTTACACAACCAAGCTCTTCGCTTCATCACAGGTGCTGTAAAATCCACACCGATTGATGTGATGTTATTGCTGATAGGAAATAATCCTTTCCAAGATACTATGAAAAAGGAGGCTTTGATTCTCTATGAAAAGCTGCTGAGAATACAGGATCCCTTTTGGAGGGACTATGTAGTCAAGCCTAGACAACTAAAAACCCAAGATGGATTTATTCAGGAAGTCCTGGACATTAGGAAAGATCTTGCAATCCCAGGTGATTGACAATTGCTCCTGAAACCCTTTGGAAGGGATTAACGTTGAGGTAAAGCTTGATCTAGTGGAAACTATCCATAAAAAAAGAGATGTTGCACCAAGTATCCTAAAAAATCTTGCCCTAGAGACTATTGCTGCCAGATATCCAGTTTCTGATAGGTTACATATTTATACTGATGGTTCTCTGTTTGACTGTCATTTTAATGTAGGGCTGGCATTTTTTCGGATCTTTTTTTCCTTTTAAGCCCCTGCAGTCTATATTGGTACCACCTTTGATGGTGAAACAGTAGCCATTTGTACAACTCTAAAACAATTACTGGCCATCCATCACAACTTTGAAAATGTAGTCCATTCAGATTTTCAAACAGCAATCCAATCAATTAGCTCTGTTGAATTTCCATTGACACCAGAAATTTCATATGAAATCTTGAGAACTCTCAATCTAATGAGAAAACAAATTGTTCTTCAATGGATACCTGGCCATTGTGATCTTTGGAGTAATGAACAAGCAGACTTCCTTGCAAAGAGGAGTGTCAATTTTTACAGCATCCAAATGCAGCCACGTCTTTGTGGAAGATGATGCTGTTCGTAAAGAACTTATTCACATCTTTCTTGCAGGATCTTCAGATTCATACATCCCAAAAGAGTTGTAGGAGGGTTATCCCTTCTTCTATACTTAATAAATCAAGATACGATGCAGTTGCAGCCTTCCGTCTGTCTACAGGACGATTGTCTTCGCTGCCCATCTGCACTATATTCGATTCACAACTGATTCTATTTGTCCACTGTATGATTTGGAGAAGTAATTTAAAGGCACCACCTTCTCCAATGTGGGGCTCTTCACAAACCTTCCAAGGTGTCAAGATATTGGGAAGCTAGAACATTCTTTGGACTTGTTTGCTCTATGTAAATTTTTTCTTGCCTAATCATTGGAAATAAAAAAAAAATATTGTGTGATATTTCATTATAACATAAAAAACGAACTAAAAATATAATGTTTCATGTATGACAATTCTGTTCCATTAAACTTACAGATGAATCTCAAATTTGTTTGCTTGTTGTAAAGAAATGAAGCACAGAATGCACACTTTGTGCTACACCCAATATTGACTGCTATATGTAGAAAGAAACTAAACTGTGAGGCATACCAAATATATTTTTGATGTCGAGTGGTGTATGTAAATTTCCAAAATCGTGGCAGCTAATGGGTTAAAATTGTAAAATAAATGGTTTGATTATAATTTTTTAAAATTTTATTTTAAGATTGTTTTTTATTGAATTTCTTTTAATTATAAAAGTAAATTAATTATTTATTTTGATTTTTGATCATATTTATTCTGTTATCAATTTTATTTAATTATATTTTTTTAGGTTTACTTTACATATAACATGCAGGTCATTGGAAAAGTATTATCACATATTCCTATTGGTGGCTTTTATCCTACAATGCATGTATTCTCTACGAGTGCAATATTGATGAAAGTTGATTTGAATCCACCTTCTTCTTAGCAAATTGCTGGTTTTATTCTTCCTACCCCCACCAGTTTCTATTATCTTTGTACATAATGAATCCAGTTTATTTCAAAAGGGATGTTTCACTGCAGAATAGGGTAGTATTTTAGATTTTGATTAAGTTAACTGTATATTTTATGTGTTTAACTTATTGCTAATGTACTATTATGTTTCCATACAATTTTTGTTAAGCTTGCTGGTTCCTCTGCAGTGTAAGGAAATGAACTTATCCATTTATTTAGTGATAGTGTGTATTATAATATGAAGGTAGTTGATTTGAGGAGTTGTTGCTTTTCATTTTGAATGAGTTTTAAATGATTAAATTATTTTCTAAGGATAATAGGATACTTTAAATAATTGCTTGTAAAACTTGGAATGTATAAAATGCAGATTATGGTATATATTCATTTTGACAAACCTCATTAGTGTTGTATTTAATAAAGAATTATTTAAAAAAGATCTATGTGTGGAAAGTTAATGTGTCTTTTATTTTCGATAGGTTTTGTGAGGTGATAAACTATCTTTGTTCTTATGTTTTGTGTTTAGAGTTATCTGTGTACATTAATAATTATATAATTGAGGCAAAATATATTTTTTCATGTCATGTGCAAAATTACATTCTTTCTATAAATATAACTCCCCTTCCAATTTTTTCTTGTGTTTTCTCTCAGGACTATTTTTATTATTAATTTTTTCTTTGCATTTGTTTTTTAACAATGAACCCTTGTTTCCAAACATAAAATAAATTATTTAATATTATGTTAAGTAACTGTGCTCATGTGAGTGCACATAATTTACTTTTTTTAATGTTGTAAATGAAACAGTAACTTTTTGGGAATACACTAAATCTCTTTAAGCTTTTCTTCTAAAAAGCTATCTTTCTTTAAACATTTATTATGTAAAAACTAATCTGCATAAAATGAAATATGTGAATGATATAAAAAACTGATTCTCCCCCCCCCCTTTCATTAAAGGTGACACAGCTCATATATAATTATGTATGTTAATGTTCTGATTCTTAAAACTATGTAGAGGTTTGTTAAAATGTTTGTTTGCTATATTTTGCAGTTTCAGTGATTAAACATAAGGTACAAACAAGTTTATAATTATAAGTGTTTTTTTTATATTGTATGTTTAGCAAACATAACAAAATTACTTTGTTACTGAAATAATGTTGTTTAACTTTGAGAATTGTTTATATATGGTTTGTTATTTTAATACATAATATTTGAAAATGTTATTTTATAACTTTTCAGAATTAGAATTAAAAATATATTCTGTTGATTTGGCTCTTTTATTTTGAACAGTATGCAATATTATTTGTTGAAAAGTTCAAACTTATTTCTAATGTTTTATATTTCTCCTCTTATACAAAAGTTTTATTGAATATATTGGCATTCATATTTGTTGAGTAATTTATATGTTGTTTCATTCACAATAAAAGGTAAAATACGAGAAAAACCTTGTGTTATGGTTTTTTTTTTATATATATATTTTCATGACTTCTGTAAATGTTAAGTGATAGTAAGATTTTCTGTATTTAAAGCAAAGTTATGGTTCTCTATGAAATAGATGATTTTAGACATATTTTTCACCTTGAAGACAATCTCTGTGAATATGGAGATCCATCTTCCAACTAACATAATTGGTAGATAAGAATTACTTAAACCTGATAATATTTTCAAATGTTTTAAACTAAAAATAACAACAGTTATACTTTGTATTGCATATATGTTTCATTTGTACCTTTATATAACAATTTCCTATTTTGTTACAAATGTAGTAAAACTAGACCTTTTTTAAATGAATATTTATTTTGCACTTGTGATCTGATTTGAACCTCATCACAATCCTACATATTGAGAGAGGTGTTTTTATTTATTATGTATTAAACCTGTTGGAACAACATAAGCTTACAAATTGCTGCATTAGTATGCTTTGATATTTCTACAATCAGCATGTAAATAAGTGCGTCATTAAAAGGTACTGGATTTTATCCAAGCAATACATATTTCATTAATTTATTGAAAGGTTTTTGTTATTGCTGGATGACCCTGAAAATGCATATTTTTATAAATATATTTCTATAGTTGACCACACTGTATGCATTTGGTGCAAGCTTTTATATATATATGCATTTTTTGTTATTTGGTTATGCAAATCTATTGCACCGTATATGAAATATTTTTGCACAGTTTGACAAACATGTTTTTGAAAGTTTGCCTTCATAACAGGCTACACTTCGTTCAAATGTCTGTGCTTATTTTGTTAATATCTATCCTTTTATACTAGTGTGATGCTAGTATAATTCTATTAACTATAAGATTACGGCATTGTTGGTTTTTCTTCTTTTTTTTTTTTGAAAGGGTATGAATAATTTTAAGATTTACTTAATGTTCAAAATTCCATAATTGTTGCTTCACTTCCTCTATTGTTATTTATTTTATTATAAGACCATTTAAATGTTAAATGTGTGACCAATAATGATTCATGAATTTTTATCCTGAAAATAAGAGAAAAATAGTTTTGCAATAAAATAAACTATTTGTATCTCTTATGTAATTTTTTTAAGAAAGTGACATATTTATGTCATGATATCTGAAACAAAAAAAAAGTTCAAATTTTTAAAATTATTATTTCATTAATAACTATGCATATATATGAAAATGTTATCTTTGTTAAAAAAAAGTTAACTTTTTTTTTTACTTGTAATAAACCTGAAAGCAATAAAAAGTGATATTTATTATAATCTATGGTTGTCATTTTTTGTTTATTAGGAAGTTTAGTTCTATTAATCATATTTTGAATTTACTTTTTTTCTCGGTGCATAATTTGACTACACAAATGTCAAAATATTGTTTTTAATTACAGGATTTTGTACACCTTGCAGTAAAATTGAATAAAATATAAGCTTTAATAGTGTGGTAAAACTGGAAACATTTCTCTGTTCTGATAAATATGTAATCTTAACAATTTAGTAAATTATTTTTGAACTAATATTCTTTCAACTGTAGAAGAAATTTTAAAAATTTTGAATGTTACTAATTTAATTTTATTACCATTTTTTAATTTTAGTACAGAAATTTTACAGGCTTTTCTCGATGGATGAAACTGAAAAATAAATTTTTTTGATACATGCTGCCCTTAAACTGGACTAATGAGCTCATAGAAATTAATATAATTAATAGCTTACTCAATAGAGAAGATGCGTTGCGACTTTTCCCACATGGTCTAATCCAGTGATGGTGAACCTTTTCAGCTTGATGTGTTGAAAATCCCAAAAAAAAAAAAAAAAAAAAAAAGATTAACTTTATTAGGGTGCAGTGACGCATCTAGAAGTAGTACAGGCATCATGACCCCACGGAACCCTAGTTATCTTTTTCCTATGGGGTTTACTGTCCATGGTAAACACGGGTGACACATCCCCGGGTTACCCTAGTGATCCTTCTCTTTTTTCGACCTTCCTTCTTTTCAACCAATTGATGTCTTTTTTTTTTCGATTTCTTCCCATCCAGATCACAGTTAAATCTTGTTTGGCACAGTATAGCCACGTCTGGCACTTGCGCCAATAACCTTTACATTTACTCATACTCACTCACATCTAGAAGTATCCATTCTTTTATGTTATTTTTAGTTTTAGTTAAAAAAATATTTCTTTTATTTTTATTTATTATGAAAGAAAAAAGCAAGTTAGTCTATACATATTAGTGACTTTTTTGCTGTTGAATTTCATTTGATAAATCTTCCATTGAAAGGTTAGTATGTCTTGCATCTCAAACACAAACAACTGCTACTAGCTTCACCCGTTATCCAGTGTTTCTTTGTCTAGTTTTATTATCAAACTGAAAGTGCTCCAAATTTCCTGTTTGTAATGGCACTCTTCATTCTCCAAGCGATTTCTTTCAGATTTACAAGTCACGACCTCAATGGGACTAACGCTTAGCTTTGATGCCGTGTTGAAACTGAAAGTTACAACTCCAAATAATCATTTTGCATCTATTGGATTTCAAAGTACTGTATATTATTACATCCAGATACTCAATTATTTTAATTGTGTTTTCTCTTTCTCTGTTAACTGTTCTTGGACAATAACCGTTGGTGAACAATGCATGCGACCCAAAGTATTTTGGCATGTCACCATCACTGCTAAAGTGGAAGTGAGAGAGTCCACAAGACTCTATCTTACACACAAAAGATTTGAAAAAAATCATAAGCGAGATAAGATGTAATAAATAGATCATCTCTTCCAAGTTCCATACAATGTAAAAGATGGTCGGGAGAGGCCTGTGTGGGGAATTACAAATGATGCCCTTCTTAAAGGCTTTCTTCCCCCTAGGCGAATAGGTTACGGTTGGGAAAAATCACCATCGTAACCTATTTGCGTTTTTAAAACTAATTGGATTTTTACATCATATTTAAGATTTTACCCTTTTCATGTTTTTATCTTTTTCTCAATCTATCTTTTTATTCCTTCTTAATCTGATTTTAAGCTTAAATTATTTTGTGAATCTTCCAAAAAGTGTTTGGCGCAGCATAGCCAGAATTGGTTCTTGCGCTTACTTAAACTTACTATCACTATCACATTCTTCCCCTTGTCCCAATGTGTTCACTAGCAAGTCTACAAATGGTGGTTTGAAAGTCTCATTTTCTCTTGATGGCAAGCGAGGGCCGAGGTAGCCTAGTGGTCAAGGTCGTGGACTAGCGGCTGGCGGTTTTCGTTCAGTCGCGGGTTCGATCCTTGGCCGCCAAAGACCCGCCGTGTAGCCGGGGCTGATGCACGTTAAATCTGTTCGGGGCCCAAAGTCCTCCCGTTGGCGTGGTGTGGATGTTAGTAGAGGTGGGTGCCAGCTCAAGTGTCGTCCTCGTCTCTTGACCGTGGTTCAAAATTGCGAGGTCCGTCGCCAATAGCCCTCGTGTCGCCTCTAGTGCGACGTTAATAAAAACTAAAAAAATAATTCGAAATAAAAACCAACGTTTTTATATGGTGGCAAAGTTTATAAAAAAAAAATATTAAAATATTAGTTAAAACTGGTCGCAAATATCTAAATATTGCATTGTTAGGCAAGTAAGAACGGTTCCCAAAATTTCAGAGCTCTAGCTTGATGGGAAGTTGGTTAAATTAACAATAGACAATTTGATGACCCACTGATACACATATATACAGACACACACCAAGTGAAATACATAACAACGTTAAAACTAACTAAAATTAATTAATCCGGTAAATTATTCAAATTGCGCCAAGTGATTGGGCTAAACTGCATTATTTAAAAAAATATGAGTTAAAACTTGTCGCAAACGTCTAAATATTGCATTGTTAGGCGAGTACGAACGATTCCCAAAATTTCAAAGCTCTAGCTTGATGGGAAGTTGGTTAAATTAACGATCGAAAATTTGATGACACACACACTAAACTTGAGGGCAAGCATACCATCAGGAACTTGCCTGTTATAACATAAATGAGTTGGAGAGGGTCTTGCACAATTGCTGGTTTGAAATTTTTATTTTTGGACAAATTTCTAGAGGATGGTGAGAGCAGTATTTGAAGCTGGTGGATTACAGGCACCTTCCTAGGACCGAATATCAGCAATTTCACTATCATAGTGTTTTCTGAGACATAACCCGTATGAAATAAATTTCATGTGGCTGCGAAAGGTGCTTGATGGTTTCATGAAAAGAAGGAGATCCGTCGCCGACATCAGTTCAACTATTCATGTTGAATGGCACTGTAGCTGGCTGACAAGATCCAAATATTATGAGGTTTCGGTTTTTATAATATTAAGTGTTTCTTTAATTGTAATAAGCTCAGATTTGAAAATCGAACAAAAGTTTGGATTCTTAATCTTTGGTTTGTATACTAGAAAGAAGAGGGGAATGCCAGCTCAAGTGTCGTCCTCGATTCTTGACCGTGGTTCAAAATTACGAGGTCCGTCGCCAATAGCCCTCGTGTCGCTTCTAGTGCGACGTTATTAAAAACTAAACTAGAAAGTAGAAGCCTTGATGAAGACATCACTATCACAAGCATTACTTTCTTTGCTACCATCGGTATAAATTTGAATAGTGGCATTTGGATTAAAATTGACATTGAAATATATACTCTGGTGTTCAAAATTAAGCATAATTGGTGAATATGTAAATAATAAAGTCGGAAGTGTTGGAAACATGATATGTGAGTGTAAAATGGTTATTAAAAAAATAACACTGGTAAAAAAGGAGTTTTTTAAATCTGTTTTTTTTCTTCTTTCAAACTTCACATTTTGGTTACATAATTTGTAAATACCTTAAATTTCTCGCAACATTCGCCTGTCAGTAACATTCACCTGTCCGGATTAAGGGGAGCAACATTACAGACACGAGTTGATGCTTCCCTGCAACGCTTCTCATATAAAGGAAAAGATGGATTCACAGAGATGTCATCAGTTAATAAAAGAGAGCTTAAGCAATAACCCTTCACCTTGGCGACTTGGTGTAAAATTTAATTCTTTAAACAATTCGTTTTAATCAATAAATATTTACTAATTACAATTAAATTATCGTATTGTCATCTAAAACAATCATTCTTTGAAAATTTCAGCTCATTTGAGCGCTTTAAAATGAGAAAAAAAGCTTTTAAAGTTTTGACTCAGACATACAATGCGCGAAAATCCATTAAAAAGGTGAAGAACGATAATAATCACTTTTAGTATCCAAAGAAACAGTTTGAAAGATAATTGAGTATGGGAGAACTTCACACTTTAATGAGAAACAAGTGCAATAAAAATCTGATGCATTTTTATAAGGTGTGTGGTCACCTATGATAGCCAGGCACGCTGTGCATCAATTTCCCATACTTGCTATGAACACTGTGTATGCGTTGTAGGCTCAAAGAGTTCCAAAAGTCACGAAAGGTTTTTTTTCAGTTCGGGAACGGAGCTTGATAATATGGAGGAGCTGTAACTTTTTTCTCGAGGATATCCCACGCATGCTCGATAGGATTCCGATCTGGTGAGGGAGCAGGCCACGGCATGCATTGAATATTTTCCGTTTCAAGGAAGTCGTCAATTAGGTTCGTACGGTGACAAGGCTCGTTATCTTCCATAAATATGAAGTTATTCACGACAGTATATCGAAACTGGCGAACATAAGGCTCAAAAACTTCATCTCTGTATCTTTTAGAAATTACAGACCCCATCTCAAAGGTATGGAGATCTTTTCGGCTGTCCAGCAGCTGGAAGTCTGTCCACGTCATGACTCCCTTGTGATGTTTTCCGGATGAAAACGAAGTCTATGTTTTCGCTATATCGTTAGCCGATGAGAATCAGTGTTCTGAATAAAGCAAGATTCATCATTGAACATCACATTGGCTTGCTGTCCCAAACTCCAGAACATTAATTATTTATTTTAAGGTATGATTCAAGAAAACATAAGCAATCTATGCTTTTATCCAGTCTAGTTCTTCACCCAGTGGTGACCGGGTGTGAAAGAATAGTTACACTGTAGCTCTTGCACGTCGTAAGAGGTGACTAAAATGGGTACCCAGCATGGCCATATCTGGTTCTTGCGCCAAAAAACTTTACTTTCATTTACCACTTGTGACGCCCGCCCAACCCGGGCTTCATCTTGTGCCATAACTAGATTCAATTATTAAATACTAAGACACAACAACTGATCAAAGAGACACTAGAACAATATTTATAGAATTTATTAACTTATATTTACTATGATAACAACTCACTATGCTCTCCTGGGGAATATTTCAAGTAACTAAATTAAATTACACTACATCAAGTACTACTTTTATTCATTTATTTCTGTGAGAAAATTTCAACTGTTTCTTGTGTTTCTGTCATGTATATTTTTTGTTGTGCAAATACCTTGTACATTTTGTTTAACCTTTATTTCAAAATTATGTAAATCTTATGTTATTTTGTCAATAAATGCTGAGTGCGGGGGTGATTGTTTCCCGGGGGTCCGGTCTGCAGCTCTAAACCCTTTGGGTGAGCTCGGTCCCCTTGGGTACTCTGCCAATAGCCCTCGTGTTGCTTCTAGTGCGACGTTAATAAAAACTAAAAAAAAAACTTGAACCACTATATATTTTTCGTCCCGATTCAATTAAAAATACGGACTCGCGGCCGGCAATTTTCGTTGAGTCATGAGTTCGAGCCTTGATGCCACAAAAGGACCCATGTGGTGACCGGGGATGACAGAATAGTCCCACTGTATCTCATGCATGCCGTAAAAGGCGACTAAAATGGGTACCCAGCGTCTGGGGATATAGCCGGGTACCCTGCTCCTGTGCTGATGATGCATGTTAAATCTGTCGGGGCCCAAAGTCCTCCTATTGGCGTGGTGTGGAAGTCAGGAGTGAGGATGCAAGCTCAGGTTTCGTTCTCTTCACTTGACCGAGGCTCAAAACTGCGAGGTCCGACACCAATATTTGCAATAATTGCTTCTTGTGCGACGTTAATAACACCACAATCCAATAAATTAAAAATATATAATTATCTCTTCGACTCCGGTTTTCCTTGCTGTAAAAAATAACACTTTTTTCGGTTCAGCTTCGAGTGATTAATTTTCATATTTTATAACATTTTTATTTGTATTAAAAATGTTTGTTATGTAGCTTTTAACCGAATTGAAAAAAGTTAAAGGGACAAATGATGTAACAAACATATTTTTTCATTTCCGCTCCCAGGAAAATTTTAAAATCTGCCGTTACACCAACCCAGATGTTTTGACAAATAATTTTTCTGTATTCTTGAAATTAGAAATCATATCTGGCATGCTGAAGAAAGAAAATATTACGATTTCAAATGTAAGAGAATTTTACGGAGTTATTAATAGTTAAATATGCCACACTAACTTTGTTTTGAAGATACTGTCACCGTATTGTTTTATTTTTAACTGTATCAGATATCGTGGTTACAGTGGAAAGATTTCCCCCCAAATTAAAAGCTATAAAATGTTATTTGAGAAGCACTAGAGAAAAATGATTTTAATGATTTATCTCTTTTAGCAACAGAAGCAAAAATTGCTAGCGTCAAGGGAAAAGAAAAAAGATATAATTAAAGGTTTTGCAAATTTAAAATCTCGAGCAAAAAATTTCATTTTTAAAAAATGTTCTTTTTACCTACCCGCGTCATTATTTTTGTGCATTCTATGTTTACATATACATTATTCCATTCTATTTCTATATGTACATACTTACGTCACATTTTTTATTATGTTAATTATTTTTTATTGCATTTTCTTTTTTGATCTTATTTTATATGCGCAAATGAATGAATACGCGAGAAGGAGAATCCCTCTCTATAAAAAAAAATGACGCATGGCCAAGGCCACAGAACGAATCTGATACTCCGTAGTGATTGCTGTAATGGTTGCAGTTACACTCATTAAATATATATTAATAAGTCAGCTTCATTAGTAGATCTAGTTATTCCTTTAGGATGACTAAGCCTCGGTAATTTCTGGTCTTTGCGGCCCTGCCCATTGTTTTCCCATTAATCATGTGATATGAGTCCATAGAACAAAAAAAAAAAAAAAAAAAAAAAAAAAAACATTACCAGCTATTGATTTAGAGTTATGAGGGTGATTCAAAAATTACCCGTTTAAGGAATGGAAATGGGGTAACTCATTGTAATATTGCCTACTGACGTTTTCCGTTTTCAAAGAAGTCCATGAGTATGACACCCTTCGTACCCCCTCCCTCTAAAAAATCATCGCCATAACTTTTCGGACCGTTTACACCTTCTTTGGAGCAGATTCAGCTGATGTAGCTTATTGGTTTGATCGTCGTGGTTTGTTGTGAGAGATTTAGGTCTCAATGACAGTAACAACTCGACGCGAGACCGATCAAATTTTGATTTGATAGTCATATGCTGCCAAATCAAAACTAACCCATGAATCAGTGTCAAATTAATTTTGTCGCCATTTAACATATAGCAGCACGCAATGGTAATACAAACAAGCCTAAACAAGACTAATTGAACAATCAATGTTAGGAAATGGATATCAATAGCATTAATGGCTGGAAAAGCGACCTTCTGTATAAATATAGTTCAGAATGTTCCTCTTCGTATGATCACGATAACGATACTGGATGAGCAGTATGCGGAGGCTCTCTTCAATAAAAATGCTTGTATTTCGACTGCCTTAATAAATAGCCCGACGGGAAAGCAACTTTTGGTGCGGTTGAGAAGAGCACTGCAAAAAAAAAAAAATAAAAAAAAGGAGAGAGACCATTGAACTTTTTTTCGGACTGACAGTTCGAGAGTTCGAAGCACCGCTGGCACTACAAAGTCAACCATTATATTCTTCCACGGAGTTCATAATGTCCGCCGAAATATATTTCATTCTTGTTCAAGGGTCGTGTGCTTCCTTTTTATTCCATGTAAATTTTAGATAAC
Source organism: Nephila pilipes (assembly GCA_019974015.1). Lineage (NCBI taxonomy): Eukaryota > Metazoa > Arthropoda > Arachnida > Araneae > Nephilidae > Nephila > Nephila pilipes. The sequence goes on from BMAW01082624.1 coordinate 40,235, forward strand.
TGCTAATCATTAGCTTTTGAAGTTTAGAGCCTGAAATGCTCACGACATTTGGAAGAACATATTATACACATTTTAATTTTTTCATTTTTTAGCTAGAGAAAATAATTTAAATTAGTAATTTTTTTTCAAACGGCGTTTTTTAAGACCACTTGAGTAAAAAGGAAACTTTGGGTCAGAAATTTCACTACCTGTTTTGAAACAAATATACCATATGAATGTCAGATTAGTTCGATATACTGACAGTTATTGAGAAAAAGGAACATCAGTAAATGAAATTCGTATTCTCCCTTCTCTTCTGAGAATTTGGCATTTAAAATTATCAATAAATATGGAGTGGCCAGTGAAGAACCCTAACAATTTCAAAAATCCATTCATTCAGTCAGTTTGGTACATCGTCGGAAATAGAAAATGTTTGGGCTATTTCATGCAAAAAGAAAATAAAAATAGTTTATGCAGCAAAATTTTTATTCCTGTTCTTAATAAGGTGAGAATGCTGAGTAGATTTTGCTCTTTCGAAGAGTTGATGATTGATATATTTGTACTAATTTGATTCAAAAGTCTGCTTCCTTGTCCTATTTTCAATGAAGGGGATCACAAATACCATTGGTACTTTTACATTTTGATTAACAATCTTCCTCATAGTAAAATATGTCATTAAATATAGTAAAATGCAGAGTGCCTATAAGTATTGCTCACCTTTGAGCCCCCATCTTTAGTTTAGTTTTTTTTATTAACGTCACGCTAGAAGCAACACGAGGGCTATTGGCGACGGACCTCGTAATTTTGAACCACGGTCAAGTGACGAGGACGACATCTGAGCTGGCACCCCCTCTCCTAACATCCACATCATGCCAACGGGAGGACTTTGGGCCCCGACAGATTTAATGTGCATCGGCCCCGGCTACACGGTGGGTCTTTGGCGGCCAAGGATCGAACCCACGACTGAACGAAAACCGCCGGCCACGAATCCGAAGCCATGACCACGAAGCTACCGCTGCCACTCCCATCTTTAAAATCACTCTGAAAAGTTCTAACAGTATTTGTCTCTGTCACGTGCTTCGTGTTTTTAATGCATAGTTATTACACAGAGAACGTTATTTATTTGGAATATAAGGGAAAAAAAAGAAAAGAAAGTTATTAAATAGAATAAAAACCAATGCATATCTTTTATATTTTATTTAAATACCGACTTTATAGCAGAGCAAATTCACGATTAAACCTGTTAAAATTAACAGATCTGATCTAACAGCAACAGATCTGACTCTATGTACAATTCTGACGAATCATCGATTGTATCTAGATTCGTATTTTATTTTTTAGTATCTTTAATTAGGAAGTAGTTCGTTACGTTTTATACACAGTTTGATAGCATCACGCACAGAAATATACGCATATCTGTATCAACATTAGGGAATATTGATTCTATTTTGTCACAAAGTATTATTTTGTTTAATTGCGCATGAGATTAAGATGAATCAGTTTGAGGCAAATCGTTGGATATTATTTTACGAATCACATAAGAAAGGAACTGTTAAATTTCGTTTTCTAAGTCGGCGCTGAGATTTTGTGGATACAAATCAACTAATTTCGTACAATATTGTTTATATTGAAGTTTTTGATCGGAAAACTCGTGATTTTATCGTTATCGGGTATTTTATGAAGAAATGAAAATGTACCAATTTCTTTGCATACTTTCCCCCTTCTCTGCATCTACAGTGTGAAAGCTATATACTCTAAATTGCTTTCTTGAACTAAGATTTATTTCCGCAGCTGAACCATTGTCGAGTCTGAGGATATTTTTCCTTCATTATTGACCGCTAACTTTGTAATCTACATCTTGGAACTTTTCTTAAGCGCGAGCTTCTAAATTTTCAAAGTTGCACCGCTGTGTGCTTGGAAATTTACTAGTGAATTGTAAAGTTTTGCTTCTTTCTCGCATTGCACCATCTTTTTGTAATATCTTGCTCACTCTCTGGAAGTTTTCCAAAATGTCATCCCACCTGATCAACACAAATATGAATTCTAGTCCTTATAGTTTGTTTAACAAATTGCTTGCTTCTCCTATGTTTCTCTTTATTTCTTGTCCTATACTAATATGACATCTAAAGCATTTATAGTTTTATTAAGTGTTTCTACAATAGTACTTTTTCTTTAGCATGTACTTTTCATCTTGTCTCTGATAGACTATTAAGCATATTTTCATCTTTCAAATGATCTCTTAAAATTTGCCATCTATTGGTCTAAGCCGAAAAAGAATTATAAAGTGTTTGGAATAATGAAAAAAAAAAAAAAAAAATAAAAGCGGTTAAACAGCCATCAACCAACCTGATTCACAGAATGCGCTAAGCATGGAACTTATATTACTAAGAGATTCACTTCTAAAACTTTTTGCTGCATACCATTGTAACATCCAGACATATTTGAGGCATTATTATACGACTGATCTCCTCATTTTGTAAAATCTGACACACTTTTTCAAGGTATTCAAGAGTCTAATTTGTCATTTCATCGCCTGTGTGATGCGTTTGTAAATCACAAAATGTGTCAA
>BMAW01082628.1:0-15960 GCA_019974015.1 Nephila pilipes
TGGTTTTCTAAAATATATTCTATGAATAATAAACTAAAGCAGCAATATTTTAAATTCTAACAAATTAACAAAAAGAAATTTTTTAATGATTTGGAAGCGATTATCTTTTAATACAAAGTATTTTGACGTCTGGAATAACTGTTGAAATCTACATCCTAATTCATCTTCAGCATGCAATCTATTTCTGTTTTTCGTTTTTATTGCAGCATGAAAGGTTTTTCACATGCATAGGCTGAAACATATGACATTAGATGTTTCATAGCTCTTTTGGAATTTCAGGATATTCTTTTCTAATGTCAATCCAAAAATGCAACTACACAGGGCTTGTGAAATTTTATTTGATTAAATCCTTTAAAATCTCCGGCAAAACATTTTCTCGCCATCGAAAGCTTTTTAAAATCCATATCCCCGTCTCAAGTCGATAGGATACTTTCCAATCAGCCAATCGGACAATTTGCTCTCAGCTTCACCGAGACGAAAAAAAATTTCCCCTCTTCAAAATTTCTACTTCCTGACTGGACTACCGGATCCGGTCCCCATCTTGCTCTATCTCCATACAGACAGCTGCTTACAGAAAATATTCTATGACCTAACTTTGAATCATTTGTCAGGATTTTAACTTAAAGCTTTTATTTTTTAAAACAATATACTAAACCATTTTAAATTCTTTTAAATTTAAAATAATAAACTCTTTCAAATTCTATAAAATTTAAAAAAATAAATTCTTTTAAATTAGATTAAATTTAAACTAATATGAATTCCTTTAAATTATATTTTTAAAATATATTTAATTATTATATAAAAATATTAAATATATTTTTAATTATATTTCTTAAACGAACACAATAGTGGTCGAGCTCAAACAAAAACAATAAAATGCTGATCAAAAACTCAATTTCTCCTGACAAAAGAAACAAACTATCTCATTTAACAAACTTTAATTTCTTTCTTTTAAATTTTTCCATTCAAGTTCAACCTTTAATTTGCCTATTGATTTGTCGTATCCCGGAATTTAAAAAAAAAATGCTTAGGTCATGATTTCTCTCCCGATTCAAAATTTCTTCTCGCTAATCAGACACCGGATAATCAGTTATGATAGAGGGGACATGGTTCTGAAGAAGGGGCTAAAATCTCAGTGAGATAATAATAATAATAATAATGGAATGTTGGAACATCAAATGTATAAATAAAAACTATATATAAGCAAGTTTTAGATCATATTGACTAAATAAAAGCCTCTCTCTGCGATAAATAAATTACTCTAGTTCCAAGAATAATATTACTTCTTCGATATCTCCCTCCCCTAAAGAAATCTTTAAATATTCAAAGATATATTCCTGTGTGTTTTAGTTTTTAATTACTAAAAATTACTAGATATTTACTTGATGTATAAATTTGACCTGATCGGTATTATTATACAATTTCTGACGACTGCTCTGTATTTTGACCAGAACTAATTGCAATTGAAGGAGGTATTAAGGCCGCAACCTCCTGTATTGCCTATCAAGATATCTGGATTTCGACCGACAGTCGCAGCTCCCCTAGCGGTACTGGTTATGTATTGGGGATAGAGCATCAGTTTCTATACTGATCTTACTTCAAAAACTTTCGTTCTGCCGTGATGTATATCTTCAGTGAATTTCCTCTCATAATGGTACCAACGGTAATGAAGTGGTTGAAGCAATAGCTAAGGAGAATATTTCAATGGCTTCGACTTCTACTGCCTTAACCTTGCTCAAGAATTAAATCTACTATCGACCCTTCTTGGCGATCTCCTTCGACGCATGACTTGCAAGCGGCCTCGTACAGCCATCGTTTATGAAGGTGATCGGGATCAGTAGACTGCAATATCAAGATTTCTAAGCGGTCACTTGAGGTGCCACAAATTTGATGAGGGGGAATAAAATCTTCATCTGTAAAAGTTGTAACTCTAATCAGTTCTCTCCTGAACATCTACTTTCCTGATAAGGCTTTCCAGGGAGGATTTGACCAAGCAGCCTCTTCTTATCTTTGACTTTTGATTGTTTTGGGGCTCGTGGACCTGATCTAGGCCATTGGCTAGACCGGATAGAATTAGCAACAACAACATATCATTTATATTTATAAACGTGATTTTCTTTCATACTCAAATGTTCAAATATCTCAACTTTTAAATATGATTTCCATTGCTTTTAATTTAAAAAAAGGAGGATAATTTAAATTTGGCTCAGAATAAACTCCTTTTTTTTTCTTCCCAAAGGTGTCTCAGTTACTTTATTCAACTAATAGGAAACAAAAACTTTTTTGGACTGTATATCAATCTGTATTCCACGATCGGTATTCTGATGGCCATTGGCGACGGACCTTGTAATTTTGAATCTTTATCAAGTGACTAGGACTGCACCTGAGCTGGCACATCCCTCTCCTTACTACCCCACCACTCTATCGGGAGGACTTTCAGACCCGACATATTTGAAGTGCATCAGTCCCGGAGGCGAATCTTTAGTGCCATCCAGGCTCAAACCTAAGAATCGACAGAAACCGTCCCCCGCGAGTCCACGACCATGACCACTGGGCTCCAATGGCCACAAATGGAATAGAAAATAGGATATTAGAAAAGAAAAATGGTAAATGAGATACTCGCTGCTGTATTTGGGCATTTAATCGTTTTTCCTCTTTCTAAAAGTACATGAATAGGAGGCCCTTTGCATTCCTAAAAGTCGTGACTTTTCCAGAGATGAGGCCACCTTCCTTGGAGCAGATTCACCAGAAGTAACCCACTGGATTACCTGTGCTTGCTTTCAGGAAAATAGTGATGAATCCAGGTCTTATTGATGATAACAACTCAACGTAGAAACAATTAAATTTTGATTTGGCAACAAATGGTTGCGAAATCAAAATTGATCAATGATTTAGTGTCAAATTTGTTTCGGAACTCCTTAAAAGATGGGAGCACACAATGGTAACACCAACTTGCCATAGCAAGGTCATCTATCGTCAAAAACGTGTACTTTTTGAATAATCTTCCTATTTGTATCATACAATATAATATGAACAGATGCTTCTTTACATGCAGTCGCATTGTTCGAAAACCCATATCAATTTATCACACTTTTTTTGTATGTAGAAATATTCAATAAATATCCAAATTGTTACTAACACATAAAGTTAAAAATTCACTTTACAGAAGGAGTCTAGGATGCCAGTTCCAGTCCAAACGTATTAATATTAAGACAATTTATGTCTCAGAGGTGGTTCCTTGCTTGAACTCATTAAGCATTAGACAAAGCATTGTTCTTAAGCATTAGACAAAGACGTTCGTTCTTTTTGATGAAAATAAAAGGAAAGAAGCAATTTCTAATGAAGATATGGTACTTTTCGAATTCGCCGGCGCAAATCTCGCCAAGCAGACTTTATCGGCGACGACACACAGTAAACACATATTCCATTTGGCGACGGTTGTATCATTTTTGGCGACTTTATCGCTTGCACCGGCAAAATGGAAAAGTACCATATCTTAATATTTGAGTGCATAATTCACATTTTGAAAGAGTTTTAGTTTCAAAGATTAGTTGAGTAAATATTCAAATTCCAGAAACCAAATATCATTCCTTAATAAGCAGTGGAAGGTTAAAAAAAAGTATTGATCATAGCAGTATCCACCAGGTGATCCAAAAAAATCTCCTTCGACGAATTTATTTTAATGAAATGTTGAAGTAACTTTCATGCTAAATTTTTCCAAATATATTCATATAGTTATATTTATTTTACATTTCAGAAATGATTACTTACCTAATGGAATTGGCGGGGGAGCTGAATATGGCGCCTAAAAGAAAAAATAAGTTTAGTATTTACCGGTTATACGTGCTTAAGACTGTTATATTTTTTTAAAGAAAAAATAAGGCCTTTTTAAAAAAAGGAAGCAATATGTATTACTGCCAATTCCTTGTTGACAAGGCTCTGATACATTCCATTATAAAAGGTTCCATGAATTTAATACTCAGAGATTAGAAATTTTGCAGAATAATACCGCACTTCAAATATGTAATTAACAATGTTTTGCTTGTAAAAGACATATAAGAAAAGAATCAAGGATATATATATGTCTGATCACTCGAAATATAAATTTTATTTAAGGCTCCCGTCGACACGCCACCACGAATTTCAGTACCTAATGTTAATCCTATGGAATTACTTACTTAAAGTCTCACATCTAGAATATTTATTTTAACTACATGAAATAAAGTGCATTTTAAAGAGCATTAAGAAATGAAAGCTTCTGTGGAGTAACTTTTATTTCTGATTTTTGCAAATATTTTTAAATTTGTATTAAATGTCTGAAAACTTGCATGCGGTGAATTAAATTGATCATAAAATTACTTTGAATAATCGGACAAAAAAAGTAATTCCACAGAATCCTCTTTTATGCTCTTTCAAATGCGTATTTTTTTAAAAAATTTAATTTATTTCTCTGCTTGTAATTTGTTGAGTCAGCAAAGTATACAAGGAAAGAGGGGGAAACAAGATTAAAAGTCCCGCCTTAGTGCGCAAGGATACATGATAAAGACATGTCGACAAAAGGTGATTTATGATCCTTTTGGGTGAAGTCGGCCGATTTCTAGGAATTTTGTAGTTGGTGATCTGAGAATTCCTCCTTTGAAGCATTTTTACAGTTGCGTAATATTGGTTGAAAGTTTGTCTAGCTTACTATACGGATGTGGTATTTCACAGCGTTTAAAAAGTAAGCTTCATACACGATTTCTTAAAAAAAAAAAAAAAAAAAGAAGTAATCCTTCGTTTTTTAAGCTATTTTTACTAAGTAGTAAAAAAATGCATTATCTAAATTACTTTATTAATTATTAAAATGAACAATAGATATTTTAGATACGCTTTAAATGTACCAGTGGAGATATTGTAAATCTGATGTGCAACATTCTTTGTTTGTACCTCCAGAATTGAAATTCACGTGTTTTTCTCCCAGTACTTAGTTATATGTGCAGTAGAACATTTGCTATTATAAAACTTGTATTGCAGAAATTTATTACAAATATTAAATAATATGAATTGCCATCAAAGCAGCAAGACAAGATTATATTCTTCAGCATACCGAAGAAAGAATACAACAAATAATAAAGAATAAATCATGAAGGAAAGACTGTGAAGGCTTTAGAAAATTCAATGGGTTTGATAGTTCGCCCTTGTGGACTGTTCATACATACAAAATTATAGCAGCCACTCCAGATGGTTTAGTTGATGATGATGGAATTGTTGAGGTAAAATACCTGGCCTCTTGCCAAAACATAACTCCCGAAGGAGCAATAACCACACAAAAAATTTCTCTTCTGGAAATTCGATAGATTTGGAAACATGATTATAAATCAAAATCAGAGGCAACTACAAATTGCATGAAAAAAAATATTGCCTTTTTGTCATGTGGACAAATAAAGGTCGTAAAATAGAAAAAATATTTAAAGAAACTGATTTTTGGGATAATATAACAAAAAAATTGGAATTATTTTATTTCAATTGTGTATTACCCGAACTTGTTGATCCACGATACCCCAGGTAGATGCCCACGCGTAACCCAGCTTCGATTCCGGAAGCACAGGAAAAGAGACAAAAAAAAATTATGTAAATGTAAATTTTTAGTCATTTTGTACCCCTGAAATTATATTAGTAATACTGTTAAAGCTTTTCTTGGTATTCAATTAATCTGTCATATTATATTGTAAGTAGAAAACCTGAACGAGAATTTTGAAAGAATTATTAATATTACTTTTATTTTCATTTACATGTGTTGGAATTTTATAATCATATAGCTATAGGAAAATAATATTTCAATTTGTTTGTTTTGCATATGTATTTTTATTATTATTGTGCATCACTGCTTATATTATATTTAAAACCCAAAAATAACTATTTATTTCAATTGACACAACTGTAATACTTATTCAAGAAATTGTCAACAAAACATTTTAACTATATTTAAGTAGAAAGATTGAGTGACCACTTATTACTATTTTTTCAAAACTCCATTTGTAGGAATCAGATTAAAATATATCGAATTTTTATGATTAAATGAAGAATATAGAGAAAAAAATTATTCTGGTTCTCAGATATGTGAACAATTTTACATGAATAATACATTTTTCAAGAACGGAAACATTATCTTACTGCATTGAAACAGCATAAGGAGTAGCCGAAGGGTTATGCTCGCTATTTTGTGGCTAGCCATGTTTTAGTCGAGCCGAGTGTTTGAGTCCTATTTTCCTAGAACAGCCACCGTGTTTAAATTTAAAAACAAGAGATAGCTCTCATGTTTCTTCCAATTGCGACGCTAATAAATAGTCAATCCTTACAAATTTTGTTTTCAGAATTCGCGCGCGACTTCGAATTAGCTCCCCCCCTCTCTCTCTCTTAGTCTTATAACTAATGCAGAATGAAAATTATTAAATATATAAACTGCTGTTTGTAGAAAATGCAACACCATGAAGGAATCATCAGAATCAAATGAAATTCGCAGCAAATGTCAATTATAGGATATTATGCAAATTAATAAAGTTTCAGAGCCATCGCGCGTGCGCGGCGCGCGCAGCGCCCTCTGAATTGATGCTGAAAGCGTATAAATAAAGTGCTGTAGCGGGACGTTGAAAAAAGTCTATGATTATTTGTTAGTGGCAAACGTTTAGTGAGACCTGAGTATGCCTCCACGACGGAAGAATAAGAAATTCAAGCAACTTACGGAGTTTGAACGAGGGAGGATAATCGGCCTTCGAGAAGGAGGATTTTCCTATCGCGCAATAGCAGCTCGTATGCAGCGGAACAGTTCCACAGTGATGCGAGTTTGGAAGCAGTGGACCGACGAGCACCGAACAACTCGAAAAACAGGCACTGGACGACAGAAGGTGACGTCAGAGCGCGATGATCGACACCTGCTCCGCATGGCGGTGAATGATCGCGCAGCTTCCTCCAGGCAGCTGGCAGCACGTTGGTCTACTGCTACAGGTGTACAATTGTCGGCTTCGTCAATTCGTCGTCGTCTGCTGCGCCGTGGATTGCGTGCAAGGGTGCCTTTATACAGGATTCCCCTCACGGCGAATCATCGACGGCTGCGTCGGCAGTGGGCTCTTGAGCACAGAGACAGGCGAGCTGATTGGCACCAAGTTGTCTTTTCAGATGAATCACGCTTCAATTTGTGGACCCATGATGGCCGTGTTCGTGTTAGACGTTATGCCGGTCAACGCTGCCTTCCTGAGTGTATTATTGAACGACATAGTGGTCGAACACCCGGAGTTATGGTCTGGGGTGCGATTTCGTATCATGGACGATCCAATTTGATACGAATTGAGGGTAATCTCAATAGCAACAGGTACGTCCGTGAAGGGCTACAGCCCGAAGTCGTTCCTTTCCTTCAAGGCATCCCTGGAGCTATCTTTCAGCAGGATAATGCACGCCCACATGTTGCGCGGACTGTTCGAGACTTCTGTTCAGCACAACGCATGCAACTTCTTCCTTGGCCTGCTTATTCACCGGATATGTCGCCTATTGAGCACGTGTGGGATATGGTTGGTCGGCGTCTCGCTCGTGATCCGCGTCCTGCAGTTTCCAAAGACGAACTTTGGTTGCGCATACAAGCGATATGGAATTCTCTTCCTCAAGCAGATATTCAACATCTGTTTGACTCCATGCCACGTCGTATAGCAGCACTTATTGCAGCGCATGGTGGCTGCACCAAATACTGATTTCGGACGCTTAATTTGTTTCTTTTGTTTTGAAAATTTCATCATTTATTTGTATCAGTACAAGTCGTTTCTGCCTTAAATTTCATTTGATTCTGATGATTCTTTCATGGTGTTGCATTTTCTACAAACAGCAGTATATAATATGAATAAAGCTGAGCTAATAAATATTATCCACCCAAGGGCAATTGTTTTTTATACTTTATAAATATCGTACCTGATCACTTATCAAAAATTAACTTGTTTTTGAGTACGTATTTTATGCCTGCTTTCGCCAGTAACTAACTTAATTTTCAAAAATACGTCATAAATTTCGCCCAATTTTTTTTTTATTGGATTGATGGGAAGCAAATATAAAAATTATACTTATTTATTTATGTATGAACTTAAAAATTATACGTAAATTGGAATTAAGGTATGACTGAAATTAAATAACATTATTCAGAATTTTAAAAGAAAAAAAAAGGCTGCCTCACCTCCTTTGAGGGGGGGGAGTCTCTTGATTGAGATAAATTTATAATTCAAGGTTGATTTAATTATTTTTAAGACATAAATGTGTAGATTAAGATTATATGAAGAGTATCTTTGAATATAGCTTTCCTGTAAAGTTCGTAAAATTAGTTACCCTATTTTATGTGTTTTTTTTTTTTTTTATTAAATAGCATTATATTTTTATAAAAATATGATTTATTAAAGCTTAGATTTTATTTATTTGTTTGCATAAATGGCGTACTAGAGTAACATGCACTTTTCAGCGACTGCCTTCAGAAAAATTAACCAAGGTTTTATAAAGGTAACGACACCTGAAACTGTTCATTGTCCACTGCTATAGTTTCTTTACCTTTGATTTGGGAATAAAATATAAATTTTGTATCTTTTAATACAAATATTTGACATGCATACTATTTATTCTTTTGTTGGCACATTCTGTGTTTTATTAGCTTTTATCGTGAGTGTTTGATTCATACTATGATGTTAATGATACTGTAACGTGATTACCTGTACAAACTAAAATTATCATTACCTTAAATTTTTGTAAGCTTTTTTTATAGATCAGAGGTCGTATCAGATCAGATCTCGGAACCTAGGGTTCCTACGAACTTTGACAGGGGTTCCGTAAGTGATCTCTATTTTCTTAATCAAAGCCACCAAAATCGGATAAAACAAAATCTTAAATTTCATTAAAGTCACTTGCTTCAAATACATAAATCGAGACACGTTAGGTCACATATTTTCTCAAATTGAAATGTTGACCGGCACTCAATTGAAACTAAAATTTAGTCAAGTTCATATTATGCATTTTTGGATTGACATTAGAGAAGAATATCCTGAAATTTCCAAGAGATTTGTGAAACATATAATGTCATTTGTTTCGATTTATGTATGAGAGAACGTTTTCGCTTTGTACGCTTCGACAGAAACAAAATGCAGAAACAGATTGGTTGCTGAACAGGATATTAGGTTGCAGGTTTTATCAATTATTCCAGGCGTTATAATACTTTCAAATAAAAAACAATCACAGCCAAATCATTAAAAAAAATTTTTGAGTTTGTTTTAATTTAAAATACTGTTGTTTTTATTTATTAATAGAATACATTTTAGAAAAACAAAAAAATGCCATTAGCTACCTTTCCCTTCATTATCTTATTAAGAAGTTTGTGTTGTGATGAAAAAAAAAAAAAAAGAAAAGAGGCAGTAATAATTGTGTTAATTTGAGTAGGATAAAGCTTTGATATCCTATTTTTTCAGCACTTTAATCGAAAGGTTCCTTCAAGAAAACGGTAAGCTCAAAGGGTTCCCAAAGTGTAAGAGTTTGAATACCCCTGTTATAGATAATTGTTTCATTAAAAACAAAAACTGAGTTAAGGTAATCATTTTAAAACTTTTGTTTTCAATATGAGAGTAATCCAAATAAAATCTTGTAAAGAAAAGTAAATGAAAAGTGTATGTATATATTTATATATATTTATAGAAATATAATTTTTTTTGTTTAGTTTTTATTAATTTCGCTCTAAAAGCAACACGAGAGCTATAGAAATATAAAATAAACTTATATTACAATTTGTGTCTTTCAGTTATAAAAATCAAACTCTTAATAAAAGCATGTGCCTAGATATAAATTTTCTTTCCTATTGGGGTAATTAGAATTGTATGCAATATTATCAACAAAATTCTAATAATTATTTCAGTTTATACAACCACATACTGACAATACAGCAATCTCATACAGCAATTTGTTCTGACCAGGTATCGGCTTTTTAGTCACTTATGGTTTTAGTAGGGTCAATATTGGCGAACCAAATCACTTTTCGCGTACGAAATCCCTTTCCAATTTTTAATCGTTTGCTTCAATTTTAATTACATTTAGCTTAAATATATTCAATTTAATAATTCGTCATTTCCTTTTATTTTAATTACATGTAACTGATATCAAATTCAATTTAATAATTTTATCGTTTGCTTTAAATTTAATTACATGTAGCTCAAATAATATCAATTTAATAATTTACTGGTTCCTTTATTTTTAATATTGGAAAAGTTTACTGTTGTCCATTTCTCGATATTTCATCATTTATGCTAATTCTAATATTTAATTGAGTAATTTAATAATAATTACAAAAAAAGCGCACTTTGGGTGGCTAAATCTGTTCTTTGCAAAACTTTGTGTATAGAACATTTTATTATATTAAAATTTATTTTTATATAATTAATCAGTATGCACAAAATTTGGAAAATCACTAGCATTGTCGATCTTTTATAAATCAAGTGATGCGATTTTGAAAAAAATTAATTTGTAGAAATGGATTTTTTTAAATTAGAAGGCATGAAAGGCATGAAAAAAGGAGTAAAAAAGTTATCGAAAGGGAAGAATTACTATTTTTGAAGCAATGAAAAAGTCAGTTTCTTCCTGGTTTGGGATAGCTTGAACAACACGGAAGGGCAATTTAGCCTCACGAGGGACAGAAATATTTTCTTTATGAGGGCGAGGGACCCCTCCCTACCGGAAAAGCTTGCAAGAAACTGTGTAAAAGAACAACAGAGATTCAATCACTCTCCTTTTCCCTTGTTTTGATTTTGAATGGGGGGAAGAATCGAGGTGGGGAGACAGATCTACAATACTTGCTTTTTTCAGTCTGTCTAGAGGAAACATTTATTACCCTGTGACGTCATTTTCAAACTTCATGATAGCTGTCAAATCATAAATATAAGAAAATGAAAAATATTACAGCAAAATTGAAAAAGTTAAAAACATCTAAGAAATTCCTAATTTGAATTCAAGCGAAATAAGGAAAATTAAGAAAAATAAAGCTTGTAGTTTCTCTTTTATCAGAGAACTATTTACTTCTGCTCCATATGACCCGTATTGTATGAGTACTTCGTCTGCACTAAGTAAAGCCCCCTCCCCCTCCCAGTAGAGGATGCTTTTATCGATTCTTACTTTCGGAATCACTCGAAGGGAGCCTTAAATATCATTCATAGTAAAATAATATGGGGAATCGGAATCCTCTATACCGACAATGTGAATTATATATATATAGCCATTTTCAATGTACTTTTCTCAAGATCTGTTACAGATACATATTTGAGCTTTTTTTTTTCTTCACAAAAAAGTAAAATTCATCTTTCACATTATATTGAAATGAGATTTCGTCTAATTTTTAACTTTTTATTAATTTACTGGGTTTTCGGAGCTTCTAATTACCGATACATTTACAGAGATGTAATCAAAAGCAAAACAGAGTTTAGGTAATAATCCCTTCACCTTGGTGACGAATTTGGCGACTTGACAAGAAACTGAGTGACTTTGGAGACCAATGGAAAGTATTCGAAGGTGCTGGAACCCAGACGAAATATCGATAGGGAAGAAATTTTACGGACTTTTCGTGAATTTTCCAATGTGACATCACACCTAGTCGGAAAAGGGCTACACTCAGGAGATGATTTAGTCTGCGTACGGAATCAGTTTGCCTGTGAAATCTGCTTTATAGACCGATAGGGGAATCGCGGCATAGTGAATCTAGCGGAACTATCGGAGCCAACCCTGGAAGTGAAGAATATTTCTACTAAGGCAGTTGGCATTGAGGAGCAATAAGCTGGTGAGCTGAATGTTGCTGTTATAACTGTGACTGTACTTAACGTGTGTATTATTCCTGTATCTGTGTCACTAAACTGTGCAAGGTGCTGTATTGTAACTGTCCAAGTTGTGCTACCTGAGTGTTGTTCTGAAGACTTACAAATAAAGCGTCATTTGCCGTTATCCTCCAAGTTGGACTTGATTTTCATCACACACATGCGCAGGGAGAATTTTTGTGACAATATCTATTTTTGTACATCGAAATTTCTATGTATGGCGCACTTTTCTAGGAAAGCCTCGAAGCCTTTTTTAGCCTCGATACATAAAGATTCGACTGTATTTGCAATCGAATGAAAAAATGAATACTGAAGAAAAATTCATAAATTACTGGAATAAATCAATGAAGAACCATTGACCTTGAAACTGCAGATTAGAAAAAAAAATTCGACGAACAAGGAAATTAACGAACATTTTGAAAATTTTGGATAAAACGAGTTTTTTATAAACATTCCTTGATTTTTTTTTCTACCCAATCTGATTTAAATAAAAAAAAAAATTACAAACACTTTCAAGTGATTACATTAACTACAAATGAAAGGTTCTAAATGGTTCCATTAAACGAATTCTAAATTCTGTAGAAAATTAAGTTATATTTCACAAGAAGCCATAAACCTTTAATAAAAATCTGAGCTATGTACCATCTTAAACTTTAAAAAGTATTATTAAACTGAATGGTCCTCGTGACACCGATATTAATAATCTAAAAGTATTGCCAAAAATAGATAATAAATTGCCGTAAACGTAAGAAATATGTTTCAAAATTTTACATATAAGTAATCCTGTATTAACTCGAATTATTTAATAAATTAATAATACTGAATTTATATATGTATATATATATATATATATATATATATATATATATATATATAGAGAGAGAGAGAGAGAGACATAAAAATATTGATTTGTGCTAAATTTGAGGTCTACATAATGGAACGTAACAACTCTTCTAATTAATTTTTAATAAATAATAATATGATGAATAAATAATAATAATAATCGATGCTATTAATTATTTTAAATAATGCTTATCTGATTAAATTATATTTTCTTAGAGTTATCTTATGTAAAATGAATAGATCGCATTTATTTATTTATTTTCCTTATCTTTATAAACTTTTTGGTGTTGCATTAAATTCACTAACGCTTTCATTTTGGCTAATACGACAACAATATTCCGACGATTAATAACAATACCTATAGATTTCATTCAGCATTACATTGAATAAGAATTCAGTCGAGTCTCTATATTTAGAGCTTCTATTTATGGAACGTTTTTCAGAAATCTTGCATTCTTACTATAAAAAGGGTCTCTATATATAAAGCAAAATTCCCTATATGAATAAAATCTTCCACATTAAAAAAAAATGTTTACCTATTGCAATGAATATTGTCCAATGGTTTAAAATGTTTTATTTTACAACGTTTTTCTGAATTTCACTTGGTGTGTGTGTGTGTGTGTGTGTGTGTGTGTGTGAGTTGTGTGTGTGTGTGTGTGTGTCATCACAATTTTCGATCGTTAATTTAACCACTTCCCATCAAGCTAGAGCTTTGAAATTTGAGAATCGTTGTACTGGCCTCCATAATGCAATATTTAGACGTTTGCGACAAGTTTTAACTAATATTTCAATAATTTTAATAAGTCAAATATTCTTTCTCGTATGCTTTTAGGATTGAGGAAAAGTTTCTTTTCCCACTCGGGCACTCCCCACACCACATGGGGCCTCGTAAAACTATTGTACTCACAGGGAGATCTATCTCCTTTATCTCGAGATAGTAAGGGTTGCTGACTTTTAGACAGTAATCTGAGCAAGAAAGAAAGTTTCCAATATTTGGCACCATGTCTTATCCATAATTTTTCGAATTCTGGTTCCCCTTTTAATAATTGACTTACAAATTTCAAATGCATGTTTTGATTTTATGAGTATTATAATTTTTAATACTGTCACAAATGCCTCTTTTAGTAAATTTTAAAGTTAAAATAACTAACAGTTTTAACTAATATTTCAATAATTTTCTCTAATAAACTTTGCCACCATATAAAAACGTTGGTTTTAAAAACGTTGGTTTTTATATCGAATTATTTACCGTTGTATTCAAATAATCTCTTACGGTACTCAAAAAGATTCATAATAGTATAGATAGATAAAATTATAAATTATCCAAATGCGGATCCAATTCAATAGAATTGCTATCATTATATTGTTCTAAGAACTTAAAAATTAGTTTTATTTTATTTTAAAAGTTATATTGATACTCAACATGCGGTTAGAGAAATTATCAAAAAGTTACTTACGGTGTTCAAACGTCTTTAAATCATAATCATACAACACACATTTCTTAAACAGTTCTTACTAGTAAAAGAAAATAGTTAAAGTGGAGTTCTTAAATGGAATGCCTAATACAAAATAAAATAAAATAAAAAGAATGAAATTGAGAAACGGTTTTACAATAAACAAAGCTTTTGTTTTGATCTTATTGCAACTGTCAAAATTACTTTTACATCTGCTCATCGTATGTTTCAAACATCTGGTCATATTCTCTTCTCAGGTTTCGAGATGAATAAAATAGATACATTATTTTTTTAAAAAAAGAATAATAAAATAATAAGTTATCTATGCAGGTTTGATTTTGTCGTCTGCGCAATGACAATTGCAGGAATCTCGCAACGTCGAAAACCTTTTTGAGTGTTATCTGTATTAGTATTTCACTTTTCCTCACTAAATTAGAATTTTTCTATTTAAGCCGTAAAATAAATGAAGTGCGTCCCGTTAGGCTATTCGCAATTTTCTCTTCACGGGGATTTTTTATAACTTGAATTGCCTACTATTACAGCTCCTTTCCAACCAAATGAAACATGATTAAGTATATTAGATAAAGACAAGTGAGAAGACTTAATAAGGTATAGTGATGTAAAAGCGAAATATAATTGAAAGGGGGGGAGGAGACAGAGAATAACGACAATCTGACGGATGTTTGTAAATTGGATTGAATCATCGTAAGTAATCGTCTGTTGTGAAATTGATCAGAAGCGGCTCCAGATTAGAGTAACGGGAGATGAACCTGTTATAAACAAGAAGTGTTTGAATCGGAGTGAGAGAATTATAAACTAGGATTAACTGAGTTAAGGGGGATTCAACAGAGAAAGAGAGTGAGTGATCTTGTGTGTGTGCATATCTTTTGTTAATAAATAATAAGCTGCCCTGTCTTTTTTATGTCTATTCAAGAGAACTTATAAATTTACTGATTGTTTAATTAGAGAGTTTGGTTTGGTTTTATTAGCGTCACACTAGAAGCAACACGAGGGCTGTTGGAGAAGGATCTCGTAATTTTGAACCTCGGTCAAGTGACGAAGAAGACACTTGAGCCGGCACCGCCTCTCCTAACTTCCCCAACACGCCTTCGAGAGGACTTTGGGCCCCGACAGATTTAACGTACATCAGCCTTGGTTATACGGCGGGTATTTAGGTACATCAAGGCTCGATCCCACAACTCAACGAAACCGCCGGCCGCGAGTCTGATGCCTTAACCACTAGGCTACCACAGCCACGTTTAATTAGAAAGAGTGACGAAGATGACTATAAGATGTCTGTAGAGGTATGTTATAATGAAAGGCAAATGCCACAAGTATCAAAATCAAATTTAAATTTGTCTGCCTAAACCCGGAATCAACAAACTTTTTTTAAAGGACTAGATCGTAAAATTTGTAAGCTCATCGAGTTAGGTAGCGAAATCGGAGATATTTACAGAGGCAATTCTAAGTGGTTATAAACATTTAGGCAAAAGCAGAATTACTTATCAATACGACACGCAAACCAAATTAGAAAAAAACCGTAGAAAAATTTTATGAACTCTGAAAGATGAAAAATATTGGTATTTTAGATGTAAAGAAGGTGTTTTATGATTCTGGAGCTTTTAACAAATATATAAGGTTTTTTTTAATTCAAGCAGTTTAGTTGAATGTTATTTTTGTCATTTATCAGAAATAATTTTTTTTCATTGACGCAAAACACCTTAACTCAGAATTTGAATGCTTCAATTAACCTAAAAGTACATATATATATATATATATATATATATATATATATATATATATATATATATATA
>BMAW01082645.1:0-20369 GCA_019974015.1 Nephila pilipes
CTGAAAACGGAACTGCATTTGTTTGTTCATAATTTCTTACTCTATGATGTCACGAAACGATCTTAGAAAGTGAAAATAAATCTAATTGCTTAAGAAAATCTTTATTTTTATTGTTTAAACTTCTCTTCATCAGCTGCAATGCAGATCTGGACCTTTGTTTGAACTTCACGTTGCACAAGCTTTATCACAGGTAGTGACACGTTAGCACAAGCATGCGTAATGGTAATGGGTCGTCGAAAGTCCTACAGTGTTGGAGAAGGAGTCACATACACATGTTATTTGATGTATTCCCACAAAAAATGTCCATAGATGTCAGATCAAGTGAAAGTGGAGAAACGTTTCAAATCCACATACCCGATTATTTATTCCAAGAATGTCTCCACCACATATTGCTGCATATATAACGTCTTTTGCAGAGGCACCCCTTCATATTGGAAGCATACAATTCGGGATTGAAGCAACGATAGGTTCTCGACAAAATCGAGTAATTCTTCCTACAATAGTTCTAAATATCATGCGTCCCCGTTAACGTCCCCTAGTGAAATAGTGGGATTATCACACACATACACACTCTGTTTTACTATAAATTTTAAGCCAATCAACAATCGCTTTTGTATATAACGTAGGCAGAACATGTAGGATTTTTCAGTGACTACCATTTTCCTTTTGTACATTTCATTCCGCAAAAAGTAGGTCATTCGATCAACCTGTATCTTCCAAGAATATTAGCTAGATCTATATCTGGTTCATGACAAAATTTCACCATAAGTAGCGTCTCGGGATATCCCCGTCCAGTAATACCTGATGATGTGTTGGCCAGTATGGGTGAGCACTTAATTTGTTTAGGATTTCCCAAACACGACTTTTTTCTGTGAGAGGTCTCAATTTTCACTCATTTCTCTAGTGCTGCTGTTCGGATATGTGAGGGCGTAAGATAATGTATTTTCCACTTTTATCTGCCGCTTTGTCTTACCTCAATTGCTTTGACTGATTAGGTAACACTCATTCTATCTCCCTTAAAACTTTCACAACATTTAGGAAGGATGCAGGCCTGCAGAAGAAAATTTCTGGTACAACTGTGCTGCTGATCTTACCCGGCGCCCACGTTCACCATAAAGCAGAGCCATCTCATAAGGTTTTTTCTTGGAAAATCATTCCATGACTATGAGTTTTAACATGCAAACCCACGGAGGTATCTCTTTTATAGTTGTCTTGCGTGAATAGGTGTGAAGTTTCGTACGTAATTGCATATTGCATCAATTTCTCACACCAAGCTTGTGTTGAGTTGAGTAGATGCATTTTGCAACTCTATGTACGAATTGTCTACTCATTTTATAAAGACATTTAGGTGTTTGAACCCCGGCCCCTTCGATTTGAAATTAGATGCATTAACCACTGTGCCATGATGCGGATTCGTTTTTCGTCCGAAAAATAATCTTTTCTCCGTTGCTTTAAGTTCCGTGCCGTCACAGTTTCAGAAGTCACGAACAATCACATGTGAGTTTTAAGCGTTCGGTTTTTTACCATTACTGTCCACGAGGTGTCTTTCCATAACAATTCGATATAGTTCTACAACTTAGTAATTCACTTTAATACCCAATCTCATATCGTTTTGGAGCACTAACTCAGCGTTTCTTCACCAGACGTGCTGTCAGTGGTCAAACCTAGTAGTGCATACCCACTTTACTATGCATAAATACCAATTTTATGACTACGTCTACAGCCGTTCGAGAGTTAAAAGGAGGGGGATGTACAAGCCTCCCTGTATGTACTTATATCGGTCAATTTTCATATTCACTTCAGAGATAGTACTCTTAAGCACACAATTAATTTCTGAACAATTTCAAAATTGAATTTTCTGGAGACAATGTCATACATGAAATAAGTACCAATTAAAGCATTGATTACAAAAATCAATGAATAAGTTTCCCTTCTCATTCGTTTATTTATTTATTTGCAAAATATTTGCTCTGATTTTTTTAATTATTTATTTTCTCAAATTTTCCCGCTAATTTCTAGATTAATTAATCATTATTTATCTTACAAAGGCAATTTTCTTATTGAACAGTTACATTTATTGAAGTATTTCTGATATGATAGTTATCCAATACAAAATTACACAATGATCATTCCAGAAGAAAAATAGGAAATAGGCTGTTCGAAAAATTTCGTGTTAAGGATAGTCAAACAAGAAACGAAGTTATTCCATATCTCAAATAAGAGTTTGCAATTCCTGGAAAGCGATGGGAAAGGACTATTACTACAGCAAATGTTTAATAATTGTCAGAGATATCTATGAGTCAATTTACTGAAAAAATACGCGGGAACAGTTTTTGAAAGCAGGAGATAGTGTGTGTTAAAGATTATTATATGGTCTTGCGAAAGTTAATTTGATGTCTGTAAGAAAGTCTTATAATAAGGAAACCAGTCTTTCACCATTGCTTAACTTTTTAGCAAAAATGAATACTTTTTCACAATTTTAAGTTTATAAAAATAAGCGCAGGCATTCAACTTTTGATCTTTAATTATAAGTTACAACAGAAAAAAGTTATTCAAAAATTATCAAGCGAATAATTCATTAAGGAATTTGAATAAATTTTGGGCTATTTTTTTTCAGAATACTTTTACATTTTAATGCACTTTCAAAGATTTACGCTGCAAAGAGAACTTGATAATTTAATTTAAGAATTCTAATTATTCACACGGTAACCTCGAATGAGAGCAAATTCATAATATATGTATATTTATAGATATAAGAAATAAAACTGCAACCCATTTTATTAAATATGATGGTATAACAATTTTCGTTCTAATGTATAATTCATCTATTTGAGTTTTCTTTTTATATAAGGCTTAATACATACGTTCATGACAAAAAAAAATCCGATTGATTATTTCCCATATGTAAATTATTTTATATCTTATCATCAAAAGAATTTGTTCGTTTGATTTTCGTCATGTCTTACAGTAAAAGAAAAAAAAGAAAATATTCTATCCTGTGTTTTTTATCTACCCAGTGAACTCCCAATTTGGATGAATTATTCCAGAAACTCCAAACACAAAAAAAAAAACTTCTGTACCAATGATTTCCTCGCAATTGGGAGGCAATGGGCAGATATTTTCTTTACAAAAGGAGGACAGGAGGATACTTGTTAAAGCAGATTTATTCTGAGATATCTTTCTTTCACAATATAATTAATGAAAAGGTCAGGCACAAACCGGGAATTTCTTAGGGAGATACATAGTCTTATTAGTTCAGTTCATTCGGAAAACTAGAGAAATATAAATTAATTTGTCATTTTAATGATTTAAAATCTTTTCATCTTCGTCAATGTAATATTTTAAGTATCGTTTCCTGATTTTCTCTTCATTTTACATTAATACTTAGACACTCACCTTACATTACTTTGCAGTGTGTATCAATTTGTATAGCAGATTGATACAAATCTTTTCGTTAATTTTTACAACTACTTTCCAATTATCTCGGACGTTGAAATTTTGCACACAAGTTCAGCTTGAATGACAATACAATATTCAGTTATATAAATATAAATTAAAGCAATTAAAAATTAAATTTAAAAAAATTGTTAAAACAGTTTTTGAATATACAGAAAAGAAGAAAGAAGAAAATTATATATATAAATTTTTTTTTTTTTAAAAAAAAAAAGGTAAAACTTCTATTTGGCGAAAAGGCAAAAAAAAAGAATAAAAAACTGGTACGGTCTTCAGACTACAAGAAGTTAAATGAAATTTTACTGAAAATGTCAATTTATCATCATCATGAATAATAAAGTGAAGAGTTTTCTATCTAATTGAAAGTTTTTGACTAAAAACTGGAGTTTTCTGCTCTATCATAAGTTTGATCTTCGGATTGCACACAACACTGCAGTTTTTAGTCAAAACGTTTTTACTATATTGAATAATCTTTACTTCTTTTTCATTAATGAAGTTATTAATCTATCATTTTAGTACATTTTCATTTAATTTCTTACTGAACAAAGAAACATTTATTTTTTTTTTTACTTTTTAGTTCTATTTTTACTCTTTTGTCGCATAGAATTGTTTTTTTTTTTTTTAATTATATCTATTATCTAAATCTAGATATGACTTTTAATTACTAATCAACTTTATTAGAGGAAAAAATGTCATAAAAGTATAAATATTTGCTTAATGAGATATTAATCTGATCATTTGAATCAGTGTGTAGATCTTGTTTCATGAATGAATACCTAAAAAAATGTTTAACTGTCTGTAGTAGATAAACGGTTAGAAAACGATTATACATTCTGAAAGAAACTGGAAAAAAATAATCTTCAATTCTTTATTAATACCTATTTATGTAACATTTATAAACTTGATAATCAAGGTTATCAAATGTGACTTTTATTTACAAAAATGCATATAAATTCAATTGTTATCAAATGTGACTTTTATTTACAAAAATGCATATAAATTCAATTGATTAACAATTCCAGTATCATTATGAGTTTTAATTTACGTAGCAGAAATACTCTGATCAAAATGGGATTTTTTTTTTAATTTATCGTTTTACACATGTCTATTTCGTTCTAAGTGAGCCCTTATATGGATTTCTATATTTAAACACATGCCTAATGTATGTATATATTTGATTTTTTCAGTATTACATAATACATGTATTTTTTCAGTATTACATAATGTTACGAACGTGAGTTGATGCTTCCCTGCAACGCCTCTCTTATAACGGAAAAGATAGATTTACAGAGATTTACAGATGAAAAGAGTTCAAGCAATTGACCCCATTCACCTTAGTGATGGATTTGGCGACTCTTTAGTGGCTTAGCGAGAAACTTGGTGACTTTGGTGAGAAACAGAAATATCTCGAAGGTACAAGAATCTAGACGAAAAATCATTTGGGAAAAAAGAAATGGACTTTTCGTGAATTTTCGTATGTGACGTCACACCTGCGATAGGCATAAATACAAAAAGAACTACAATCGGGAGAGCCAGTCAATGGAGGATTCGGTCTGTGTGCAGAATCTGTTTGTCTGAGGAGTCTAATTTGTAGAACGATCGGAGAATAGTAGCCGAGTGAATTTGTTGGAAATTCGACCTGAATTTAGCGAAACTGTTAAGGAGCGTCTGTCTTTGGAGCTTCTGTTAAAGAGACCGATCGAGAGATCGACTTAACTCTGTCGGCACTTGAAGTGAGGCGTGCCGGGTGAATTTGCGAAGAAGCAACGTGCGTATGCTCGAAATCGTCGGAGACTACCCTGGAATTGAAGAATATTACTGCAGTAGCTGTCCGCAGTGAGGAGCGATAAACTGGTGAGCTTAACGTTGGTGTGTAATAACTGTGACTTACTTAATGTGTGTGTTGTTCCTGTATCTGTGTCATTGAATTGTGCAAGTGCTGTGTATCTGTTATATTCCTAGCTGTGCCACCTGTGTGTCAACCTGAAGACATACGAAAAAATCTTCATTTCTCGTAAGTATTATAAAATAAAATGATTTCAACAACAAGAAACTCGACCAGAAGGAAATAGAAAACAATTATACTTGGATTTATTTAATAACTCCATATTTACATTAAAATTTTCAAAAACAAATTCGGAAGACAATTTCTAATACTTAATTATAGTATTTCGATGATTGAAAGATTGATAGCAAAATTTCAGTTTTGTCTTATTATTCATTTTGATTTTGATCTTTTCAAAATCACAATGAGAATCAATTTCTATCTCTCTGTATATTTGTAGGTGTGCATGCGTGCGTGCGTGTGTGTGTGTGTGTGTGTGTGTGTGTGTGTGTGTGTGTGTGTGTGTGTGTGTGTGTGGTCTCAGTGTGTGTGTGTGTGTGTGTGTGTGTGTGTGAATATATAGGAATGCTTTATCTGTATGATTTTATGGATTTTTGGATTGGTTTACAAGTTTTTACTAAATGGTACAGGAATGATTTCTTGTATATTCTTTTATTTTTTAATTATTAAGATAACTTACCAATTTCTTTTTGATTAAAGTATTGATGTTAAATTACGCACAGTTATCAAATTATGTTCGGCCAGATTGAAATATACTGAAATAATGTAATATATGTTTAAGTTAAGAGCAAAAATCTGAATCTTTTCATATTACATTAAATGTCCCATAATAAACAATGAAAAAATAAAAACTAAGAAATATTAATAAAATATAAAAGCTCATTTTCAGGTTTGCTAGAAAGAAGTTAGAGTTAGAAGTTAGAGAAGATAGTTAGAAAAAAACATTTCATTAACAGGACAGCATAAAAAATTGTTCATGAAAGTTTTTTTAAAGTTTACAGATTAGACACATAATTAAAATACATTATACATATAATAACTAATTAAAAATATTCTCACAAATCTACCAGTTACATAGAATTATAGATATCCTCAAACATCTATTTTAACCATCATTGCCGTGATTTACTGATATTTATTAATGTCTCACTTAGAAGCAAAAAGAGAGCGATTGATGACGGACGTCGGAATTTTGAACCTTGGTCAAGCGGTGACGACGCCATCGGAAGGATTTGGAGGCTTGGCAGATTTAACGTGCATCAGCTCCACTACACGGTGGGTCCACGACCATGACCACAAGACTATGATAGTCACTCCAGCATTGTCGTAGACCAAAGGTCTTGTTAAATACACTGACATGCAGTATTGACACTTTCCTGGAAACTGAACATTTGGCTTACAAATTATTAATACGATGAAAAAAAATATAAGTATTTTAAGTCCTGGATTGACTAAAATACCTTAAAAAACTTATTTATGCTCTGTTATGAAGTCTCCATGTGTAGTACATATGGTGGAACGCTATTATACATATTAATAAAACATTTCACGCATAATTAATGTGTAATTATTTCAGTATGTCATTTATTGTTACATTAACGTTTGATTTGATTTTTTTAACTATTTAATAATTTTATTGATAATGTTTAACATTTTAAATATTACTATGTCATGCAATTTTCCTTTATTAATTGATGAGTGTCTTAGTATTCAATTTTTAGAACTGTACTGAATAAAGATACCCTGTAATGCATACGTATAAATTTTGGAAAATCATTAGAATTATCTGAAGAAGAAAACTTCAATGGTAAAATTTTTCAGTCGTTTTGCAAAAAGTGTTCTCAAAAGTTTCGAAACCTTTTTGAAACATTTCTATTAAACCACGTTGTAAAAATTAAGTTTTCTTTCAGTTTCAATTTATTACAGAAAAAAAAGGCAGAATCTAATTTTTTTCAAAGAAAACTTTTGATAACAAAAAAATAATTTTAATGCTAATTATTTGGGGAAAATCTTAAGAAAATAAAGTACTAAAAAAGAAGATCTTACTATAGAAATTTTAACAAATGATTTAGAAAAGTAATAATAAAATTAAAAAAAAATGTTTTTTTATTCAGTTTCTTTCGAAATAAGAGAGAAATATTTGATTCCAAAATATTATGTTTTGACCAAATTAATTCTCTGTTGATACTATCCGATATTTTTTTTTCAAAAAGATTAATTTTGCAAACCATAATATAAAAGTATGTATAGCACAGAATTAAAATTCCCTGTGAGTTCTGCTACTGATTTGCAACGTTTTGACCTATTACGTTTTTACCATTAATCATATCTCCTCTCAACAGACTATACTTCATTCTAACGGTATCTGAATACATTTGAGTACGCAAAAAAATTTAGATCGGATTTTTAAACATTGACCTTTTGACGTATTCTTTTTGACTCTATGGAATTTTCATTCGTTAATTAGCATTCTTAAAAAGGAATATCCAATACGTAAGCTATTGATGCTGGACCTCGTATTTTTGAGCCTCAATCAAGTAACGAGGACGACACTTGATCATGCACTTCCCTCTAAAAACTTCTACATCTAACCACGAGAAGGCTTGGGACCTCAACCAGATTTAACATGTATCAGCCTTGAAACACGATGGTGGCATCAGGGCTTGAACTCACGATTTGACAAAGAAAACAGCGATGGTGAGCATGATCATTACCAATGGCCTACCCATCCATTCATCAAAATGGAATTCGAATGGAACTTGAGTCAGTTTGAGAATCAGTTATGCTGATAATTACTCAAGATATTACTTCGAACCAACGAAACATTGGCATACATTTATTATGAAACTGTACACAGAACTATTTGGAAAGACCTACTGTATCATATTAAACTGAAACATAGACAAATAATGGGATTAGTGGAATTGTACCTCTGTGAAACAAAAACAAAGTCGTGCTGCGAGAGGTGGTGACATTTTCCACCTCACTCGGATGCGATGGTCATGTTTCAAAGGCAGAAGTAGGATTCATAACTAAACGTAACTTAGTGCTATTCCGCTGGCATTTATGGGGATCCGTTCTCGACATATAAATAGCATTGTCAGCCTTGACTGATTTCTTAAAGGATAACATGATCGTAACTCTGTCTCTGCCAAATGCAATAAAATTGTTGGATATATTGTAAGTGCAAGGGGGAACGTAGTAGTATTTTGTGTAAAAATTAATGATAATAATTCAGCGACTCGGGTCTTTTGTTCATTCCTCCTATTTTGTCTCACAATCAATCATCTATGTCGCTCAGAACCTTTGTTTCGTTGATGGGCTCTTGCAGCAACCATTGTTGTCTCGATACTGATTGTTTGACTTTTTGTAACATTTAGCCTCTTGAGGGGTTTATAATTTGTATATATGTATGGTATATGTCCCCTACAGTATCTTATTTGATGGATCTTAATAAGTAATAAAGTGGTGTTTTTCCCAGATGACTGGTTTTCTAGCTCCAAGTAGTTGATGGATTAGTGCGGTCTTCCTAAGCCTATTTATCACTCCCTGCAAAGTTTCTTATGAACCTTTAGAACATATTTTACGTCCGTATGGTATGGAGTTCAAATAAGGCTAGTCAAATTGACTAGCCTTATTTAAACTACCTAATTAGAAGATTAAATTAACTAATTGATTTCATTATCTATAAAATCCTTGAATTTAATTTATCCCTCAAATTTCCTTCCATACTTTATTAGAAAATATCAAAGGAAAGCGATGTTGAAAAAAATTATAAAAAACCGAAATTATAAGCTGTTTTGGAGCCACGTTCAGATGACGAGTTCGACATCTGATCTGGTACCCCACTCGCTATATCCATGCAAAAAGTTTAAGGGTAAGAATATACTGAGTGTTTTAAAAGTCAAAGAAACATATGACATTTATTTCAGTAATGAATGTTCAATAAAAGGGAAGTAGATATTTCTAAGAAATGTTCAGTGTATAACGTTTTCTTTTGCTTTTTTTTCCCTTTCAAGTCACAGAGATTCAATTAAAGAGTATCTTAAATATCTCCACATACACAAATACAAAAAATATCAGTTTTAAATTTTATAAATTCCGACTCTGTACATTACATAAAATGGTTTAAGTGTAGATTCAAATAAACTTGCGTATAGTATACCTAATTTCTCAAATATTTAAGAACATTGCTGGCTATTAAAAATTAAATAATGCAAGAGAATAATTATTCTTTTATGCCTTATTACTGGGAAATTTTACTCTAGATATTTTCTCAGCTCTAATTGCAAACTGAATTATAAAAAATAATAAATTAGAGTATCAAGACCAAATTTCAAAAGATTATTTATTGTGCTATAAATTACTTCATATTTCCTAGTCTAGCCCATCATTATCAAAACTTTTCACCTTATAATTTTTTCATTGTTTTATAATGTCATATCTTTATTTTTACACTTTATGTTTGCATATTTCATATAATTTGGTGTCAAAGCTTCTTTTCAGAACCTAATAAATTTTATTTTTGCAAACTAAAGCTTCAACGGTCTAATCAAGGAACACATTTTATCGTGTTTTATCTTTTTATACCAGTTTCACGGTGAAATTATTGATATTATAAATCAT
This sequence comes from Nephila pilipes, assembly GCA_019974015.1. NCBI lineage: Eukaryota > Metazoa > Arthropoda > Arachnida > Araneae > Nephilidae > Nephila > Nephila pilipes. The sequence continues at coordinate 9,926 of BMAW01082645.1, forward strand.
TGTTACATTTCAAACTATGCAAAAGACCATTTAAACATTACTTTGTATGTCAATTCACCTTAAGTTTTCTCTACAAAGTTAACCATATTATTTGTAAATTGTTTCGTACCCATAGATAATCTTTTAGAAATTTGAAAGCCAGTGTACATCTTTATAAAAATACGTAAAAGTAATATTTTTTAAAGTCCTTATCCATTAAATATTCTTCGTTGTCTTGAATTATATTTTTTACTATACACGGCAAGTTTATATTATTTTATAAATCCCACCACTAACTAAAATTACTTGCATCAAGATATTTTGTCTCAAGATACTATGTCCGTCCCATTTAAACTATCCTTGATTTTTTTTTTACTTATGTATCTAAGAATTTCGACAGTGAAACAAAATAATTTTCCTGAAAAATTAAGTATTTTTGTAATATGTCACGCATTTATCAAACACCTATAAAGAAAAAAAATATAAGCGCTGAATAAACTTAAAATTGTATAAGAAATTTAGTTTCCGAATCTGTTTGAGATTCCTGGAAAGAACATTTTCAAACTTCAAACTAAATATGTACTGAAGTACTTTGGAGAAATTTCCCATAAGTCATGCTTTATATTCGATGTTTCTAAGCTTTTTGTCTGAAAAAAAAAAAAGAAAACTTGAGTAAAACATATCCTTGAATTTGAGACACTAGAATATTCATCTTCTCAATGTAAATATACTTAGAAGGAAGGAAATAAAATTACAAGACAGAACTACGTTAAAACCTGAAATAAAACTGAACATTTTGCTTTCTTTCCATCCGTTGACAAAGTTGATTTATTAGGAACAGAATATTTTTTATGTATTAAGTAACTGCGATATTCTTTACAACCACAAATTATAAATACTGAAAAATATTAAATAAAATAATATTATATGTGATGCATTTTACGATAAATTTCATTCAAGTTTATATAATATATTTCAATGTTGATATTTTAATCAATAAAACATCATGTATTATTCATTATAACTAGCGCACAAATTTGTATGGTATATTGTGTACTGGAAATAAAAAGATTTAAGAAAATAGAAATACCAATTATAGAACAAGATAAGCAAATCTGAACACTTTAAAGCGTTTTACTTTATCCACATTCCCTTTAAACCCTTTAAGTGTAAAATTTTCTAATAAAATAATCATTGTCATCTAAAATGTGCCATTTATAAAAAAAAACATAATTGGCTTAAAAAACATAATTTTACAATATCATTTCTGCATTAGCAGTTTATAAGAGCAGTTTATCAAACAGTTTCTTAGTAGAAAGATAGAAAATCATTTTTTTCTACTTTATCCTATGAAAAATCTATAAAATGTGGGCTAAGTTGATATAGTACACAGGAAACAATACGTAATTAACAAAAACAGCAACACACTTCCCCTGGGAAGTGAGCCTATAAAAGCAATTTCTTTACATTTTTATATAAAATTAAATGTCTTGGTTTTTTAAAAAGCTTTAAATTTTAAAAACAATTTTATTGAAATATTATGCAACGTCCAATTTTATTAAGAAAAGTTGAATTGAAAATTTTACATTCATTTTTATTTCATCGGTGTCATTTTTGAAACCAATTGGGAGTGTAAATACGTTTATTCGAAAATATAAATTTATGACACCCATAAATGGATTATAGGTATGAAAATATAAAATTCACCATTGAAATTGATTTTGGAATGAAATAGCATTACGTTATGAAATGTCAATAACACGAAAATAATAAACATCATTTGCTAATGTTACTCAGCCGTGTAATTTGATTCATAATTCGACGTTCTCGTGTATTTAATTGCTTATATACTTGTATTCATACGTGAGTCTTTCTCTGTATTTTAGCTTACTTCCTGAATTTGTATTCATTTAGCGCAGTTAAACTGTATCTTATTACATTCCTACATAAAACTTTCCACTGAATAGCTACTAAGCGTTGTGTAATACACATCATTAATAATTACTTGCAAATGCATATTTTACAAAGAAAATTTTGTCAAGTACAGAACAGAAATGCAAAGCTATTCATTACATTAATTATGAAAAAGCAGATGACTTCAATAAATAAGGTTGGTACATTTAATTATTTACTGCTTTTATTACATTTTGGAAAGTAGCAGAAGGAGAAATATTTATTCTAATTAAATTTTGGTGTAAATAGTTATAGAATAGAGGAGATAGAGGAAATGAGTAAGACAGACAGAGAAAGAGAGAGAATTAAAATCATGTGAAAGATTTCATGTAATAATTGAATTAAATCATTTTTTTGTTTTTTTTTTTTTTTTTTTTTTTTTTTTGTTTTTTTTTGCTTTAAACTTCTCGTCTTCTAAACATATTTTTATACAGGAAAGAGAAATATATTTCTAGTTTTTGTATTGAATTTGTAAATACAATATAAAATAAAAGTTTTTAATTCAATCCATTCATTCTGTTACGATTCTTTTAAATCGTAACAGATACGTATAAATGAACTGGTTAATGTATTTGTATTGAAATATACATCTAAAGAATCCAATAAATAATTTCAGAGTAGTTTCACAGGCGCACGGAATACGATAATGCAGTATTTTGGTAGGATTGATGCAAACATGTCACTTATATTAATTATAGTTATATTTAAAAAAAATGGAGTTTATACACACATAAATAGAAAAAGAAAGGATTTATAAGATACTAAATAACCCTGAATGATAAATACTTAATTAAGGGAATACATATGGTAAAAAATATACAGAAATTATTTCCAAATTATATTTGAAATTTTTAATTTACAAATATAAATGTCAACCTCATAGTATTATTTGAATAAGAAATTCAAATTAAACTGCTAAAAAAAAAAGGTCCTATAATAAGTCTAAAAACATAACACAAGTTTCATTATAACGAAATCTAAGTATAGTGTCAAACAGACTACTGATTTTCAAAATAATGACATCAATAGTTAGATATACACATCTAATTATTTTAACAAATTAATAAAATTTTTCTACAAAGAAAAAGCTGGAAATAAAATATCAAATTAAAATCTATTTATCATTAACGAAAATATATTTATGAAAATACCTTCTGATACATACATACTTGTACTAAATCAAATGAATACTTATTTTATAATATAATACCATTAATAATGATCGAATTATACTTTGAAAAATGTAGAAATGCGACATTGAAAGAATGTGATTAAACATATTTAAATGTGATTAAACTATTTAAATGATATTAAATTGAATAATTTATTATAATTAAATTCTTAAAAAATCCTTTAAAGGTTTTGAAAGATATTTCAGAAAACACTGCTTATACTTTCCTTGCTTAAATAAACAAAAAATTAAAAAAAAAATTTAGTCCACTGGAAACATGAATATTTTATCTGTTTTCATTGCACACTCAAGAAAAAAACCATTATAGAAATATATTGAAAGGTAGTAAAATGTTTAATTGGTTCCAGAGCAAACCAAAAGCTTTTGGAATTTTCAATTTTTATTAATTATTTAGTAGACGGTAGTCTATACAAACTATGTGCAAAAACTATAAAGCTTGCATTATTTCCTATAATTTTCTTAGATATCTGTTTGTAGAATCGAAAAAAAATTCTTTTACATTTATGTAGTAGCACGTATTGTTAGAGGCGATATAATAAAGTTTTAATTATTACTAAGAAATAACAAAAATATCTAGTTATATTTATTCTGTACATTAATTAAACTTTATATACAAAATGATTCAAATTACAGCAATTAATGTTGATTTGTTTGTTTTCAGGTGACCCTATTGGTTGAAGAGACACGTAGTTTCGAAAATTTTAATTATTATTCCGGAGTATCATATGGTTTTAATTATTGCTAAAAACAAGTAGAAACCTAATTTTTACTCCTTATTTTTAAGACTTCTCTACACCGTCATCAGCCAGAGTTAAATATTCATCCCATTGATTTTTGACCTGTTGAAGGCCATCAATGTAGAATTTAACAGATTGAATTCTAATTTTTCTATATCTTGAGCTACTTCTTCCTACGGCTTCCTGAAACCAAACAAATTAACATTATAATAGCTGTTATTTTAAAACGTTGTGCATAGAAGGATAAATTAATATTCTGAATAAATTTTATATAGAGATCTCTAGTTATTTCTTAATAATAATTAAAATTTTATTATATATATATATATATATATATATATATATATATATACAAATGTAAAAAATATATATTTATTTATACACATTCACATATATATTTATAAACTGTTGTCCTTTAAAACTGCAGCATCAAGGAGGAATCATATAAAAAAGGTCAAACTCATATGAAAGGAAGAACAGGTTAGGATATGCAAATGGTTAGTATTTCAGCGCAATTAGACGACGCAGGAGGGAGAAATGACATGTGAAGCACTGCATAGAAGGAAAGATATATAACGGATTTCTCATTCGGAAAGCGGTTTGTAAGCTCGAAGTTTGCTCAGAATATAGTGTTTGGCCTTAAATAAGAAAAAGAAATGCTTACCAACAAGTGTCGGGATTCGATAGAGGCATGATGATTGTCTATTGAGAGTTGGATAATCGTTCTGCGATATAGCCGGTCGCACTGGTCGAAATCAAACCACTGCTCTGCTTATCAATGCGAATATGTAATCAATGGGTTTCTGAAGGTCATGCTGAACAACGTGCTGGATCTTCACGCCTTCCCATGACTGACGCCCGAGAAGACAGGCACATTGTGAAGTCCGACCTGAAAACCCGTACTACCATACACGGATCATTCACGTGCTGGATCTTCACGGAAATGGGCATGTTTGCAACATGCCCAGTATCTATCGTACAAACGCCGTTTGCAGAAGCGTGGACTGTTGCATGATCACCATTCCTTCGGCTTCCTTTGACAATATAGCACACATAGAGACGGCGAATATGGTGCGCCGAACAACAATGTTGGATACAGGAGTATCTCAATGTCATCTTTTCAAAAGAGTTCCGGTTCTGGGTGAGCAATACGCACATCTCTAGTTCAAATCGATGGCAATTTAAATGCAGATCGGCACATTCCCGACATCTTACATCCAGTGGTTTCCCCTATTTTCGAGGCCTGCGAAACGCCATCTTCTAACAAGATAATGCAAGACCATGAGTTGATACTCGTGTTCTGATCTTGTAACCATAGGACACGACAAGATATTCGATTGTTGCTCTGACCTTTATGGTCTCTAGATCTATCATCAATTTAAAACATCTGGTCATGGGTTACTGAGTGACTAGCCCGCCACTCCCCTACAGCTTTTTCGGGTGATGAAGTGTGTCATAGACTTGAAGTAGCAGGGAATGAGTTGCTCATTTCTGTTATTCAAGCCCAGTTCAACCCCATGCCTAACCGTGTAAGGGCCGTTTCGGCTGTTTCTACTTATTTCGCACCCCTGTAACTCCCCCCCAAACTTCATGCAAATTTAATCATTTTGTCTTCATGACATACTGTTTACTTACAATAAATACCTTTTTGTATTTGCTTTCCTACATGGTGATGCAATCTTAATGGCCAGCAGAGCTTTAAGATCAAGATGATCACTCCTGTGGCTCTAATGTTATATATCTATTTCAGTATTAAGATAAATTACGGCTAGAGATAAATTACGCCTAAATTAAGATCAGACTTAAAATACGGCTTAACAAGCGCATTGGATTCTTTTTCTCTCTTTAAATTACCTTATAATATTTAAGTTTTTTCGTCGAGAGGGAAATGAATCCGCCATATTTGTGGACCGTCCATGACACGGGATTCTTAGTATTTAGTTACTCTTTTTTATTATGTTTTGTTATTAATTATTTTGCGTGTTCATAATTATACTATTTTGATATTAATCAGGTTCCCAGTTTTTCTTAATGTAGTATTTTAATTTAATAAGAAAAATAGGGAAAACTATTATACTAATTTTTAAATTTTGGAATAATGTGTGTATATATAACTACTATAGCAGTATTAATGTATGAAAAAGAACATAATAAATATTTATATAAGCTAATTATAAGTTATCTAACTATAGCCAAATAAAAACCAAGCTATAATTGAAACGTATAGCTAACATTAGAAATTCAAAAAAATTCATTTGCTACATTGGTTTAAAAACCATAAACATAACAAAAACCTTTTCAAAGTAGAAATCAAGAAAATTATGACAGAAAACTCAAAAAATGATATAAAGCAGTTTAAAATGCTGTCTCAGACTTGGGACTGAGATATGAGATTACGTTCGGGGACCCCCCACAGTGGCTCATTAAATGATTCAATCATATATAAGCCTGGCAATTGTTCCACAAACCCTACACCTCGAGGAAGTGAATCAACAATCCAAACGTCCTTTTTCGTGTACTGCCTTTAGTATCGAAACTTCGGTGACACCGTCTATAGTGGTACCTAGCCATAGCGATGTAGAATGTCACATATTGGCAAACTGTGGTGTTTACGATGTGGTGTGATGTGTATGTACCGCGCTTCGTTTGTGGAACAGATGATAACTACATACGTATGTAGAGGCGTCTTGGGGAATGACACAATTACATCCATGCTGTCACGTGACATTACTCCAATCAGCAGGCGTAATGGTCTGGGAGACCATAACCTATGCTAGCCGTTCCACTCTATTTGTGGAACTTGGAACCGTAACATACCTTAGATATGTTGATCACATTCTTCGACACAACGTTTGATCTTTCCTAAATGATCATTCAGGGGCTATTTTTCTGCAAGTTAATGCTCTTCCGTTTACCTCTTGAGTAGTTCATGGTATTTCGCGTCATGTTCAGTCTCTTCCAAGGTTTGTCCGTTCTTCTGACTTGTCCCCTATAGAGCATTTGTGAAACCAGCTTAAATATCAGAAGCTGTCGTGTTACTCTATGAATGATTTGGAGGTGGCTGTTCAAGATTTGTGGGAACTTCTGCTTCAAGACAACCATCGACATCTAATCAATTCAATGATGGTCCGTGATGTGGCATGTATTGCAGTAGAAGACTGTCCGATGTGCTATTGAAGTTGAACTGTATTTGTGCAATGGTACACACAGTATTTATTTAGTTGTCTTGATTTCGAGATCAAGTGAATTTCACAACTTATCATTGTGTGTATTAAACTTAACTTCATTCTGAAACTCTCTTCTTGGTGTGATATTTTCAATGTTCCTGAGAGTAACTTGATGGCTTAGTTATTTTGTGACTATTAGCTATTTTCTCATCACCTACCTTGGGGATTTTTATTGAGCTTAATTTTTAAAATTACAATTTCTTCCCAACCAAAATGGAACATGATTATGTAAATTAGATGCAGATTGAAATAAAGTGAGTTGATTCATATATGATGATATATAAGTAAGGGGGGTTGTTATGCTTCGTTCAGTTACGTATTGCTCAAACTTTCCATTGCCGGCATTATTCTATTACAAAACTTTCGACTGCACTTCCATCAGAAGCAAAAAGATGTTTTCTCCCCGTCTTGGCCGGAACCCTGGCGCCCTCAAACATCAAGTTTCTAACACGGTGTTCGAGCGAGGTCGGTGGCCAGAAGCGCACTCGTTTGTTATTAGCAGTTACATCGTGGATTCAATTGCTATGACGGATTTATTTGCACGCATAGCATAATAGTTAATTTCGTTGCAACTGTATTTTAAAGTTTATTCGTTTTATTTACGATTCTTAACTGTTAACATGATAAGTTCAGCAAAAAGGTGCAAGGTAATAATGTATCAGAGAATTTCAAAGTAACTCAGAAATATGGCATGATTAGTAAAGGCGACAATGCGTGTGTGCTTTATGTTCTGGAACAGTGTTATGTTGAATATCGTCTGTAAAATGACATTTTGAACAAATCACAAATTCGTTGATGACAAAATGAACCAAGAGCAAAGGTGAACTTACAAGGCATATGAAAGAGAAATAAACAGTCGACATCTATGCCTAAATATGTTGGCAAAATTGTCATACGAGCGCACAAGTTACTACCTGAATGAATCATTCTCCATAGTAAACCTTTTCAAGAGGAGAGTTTTGGAAGGAAGCCTGGTTAGCAAGTGCCCTCGCTTTTGATGATTTCAATAATAAGATATATAATTCAGCGCATCAAAGATACTCTATCTAGAAACACAATGAAAGAATCTAGACTGGTCGGAAAAGTAGAAGATCAACAAAGAGCACTAACTCCGCTCCTTTATATCACATGTCTTGACGAAAGCACTGACGTCACTAAATCTGCATGTTTGTTGTTTTTGCTCGATATTCCGGGGACGAGACATTAGGAAGAATTAATTGGATAACATCGTGTTCTAACAACTACAAGGCACATTGATGTACAGCTGTTAAATATCTCGTTTGGTTGTGAAAAATTGTTCAGTAACAACAGATTCGTCTCAAGTATGGGCAAAACTGTTCATAGTTATTCAAATGTAATTATACGTCCATTCTTGAAACTCCCCGCATCATCTCACTAACAACTTGTTTGCTAAGAGTGGTTTTACTTTCGATAATGTAATGCTAGTTTCAAACATGTCAATTCTGCATCTCCAGGCTTTGAAATAAGGAAAGTTTGATGCTTTGTTAAATGAAGTCACCTAGGTGTATAATGGCTTACGATGATATAATGTGATGTTGAGCCGTGGAGATGTTATCTTCAAAGATTTGTTCATCGCTTGGAAGAAATGCATATGTTCTGCAAATGAGGGAAAAATTAGACAATACCCAGTTGTTGGATGTTATGGTTTCAAAATTTATGTTTTTACAGACATATGCCAACATTTAGATTGAACGTGAGCTTCAAGGCACAAATAAGGCAATTATCGTCGCAGTAGATTTCATTTTTCATTTGTGTGCTGATCCTCAGGTTTCCAGGAACGTTATTACAAAGCCAAATGACACCAAACTTATGAAAAATATATCAAGATTTAGATAAACATATGGAACCAGTAGAAGAAACAGTCCGCTGAAATTTATTTCTGTAATTGACTTCAATAAATGAATTTTCAGCGAATTTTCTCAGTTCAAAATTATCAGGAAACACTCAAGTTTTATTATGTACCTGAGTGTGACTTCTTTTGTCCATTGGTTGTCCCAATTCGATTGGTTGAAATTGAAGAACCAAATGCAGCAGTTATTGTTCCTCAAAATGGATTCAAAGTTAATTGAAACAAGAAAAGGGTTAGGTAATTGAAAAGATTGACAAACAATATAAGTAGAATGCAATAACAAATTTTGGAAACATGGAATTCGTTACCAGACACATTTAACTGTTTGAAGCTGACTCGTGCTATTTTAACCATAGTTTCTTGCCTATGCCTGTGAGTCATTATTTTCAGAATGATAACATTAAAGATTCTCTTAGAAATGAGCAGATGATTCCAATTCAACATGCGTTCTGCTAAAGCAGCATCTTACCACTCTAATATAAGTTGTCATCTAATATACAACAACAAGTCACACTGTTTCTATGTAATTTTAATTACGCGTAATTGAGACATTACTAATGTACTTTGTAGTAAATAAAGAGTTTTGAGTCGATAGTACTTAGTAATATTATTTTCCCAATCACGATGTCAAAATTGGACACGTCTATGAGCCTCATTAAACATTTTAAGAAAAGGGCGTTGATACATAAAGGCTCGCCACCCTGACCTAGAGTCTTGCATGGACTATTTGGGTGTTCGAGATTGTTTGTCACTGGAATTTCTCTATGTGTAATGAAACTATATGTGTAAATTGACACAGCATAGTTCAGATTCAGGAGGTGTGTCGAACTTTCAACTAATGAAACTTTGAATCGCTCTCAGAATGGTACTCGAATGCTTCATTGATAATACACTTTTGGCAAAAAGATAATTTTCAGTTTCTTAGAATTTCTATTTATGAATAAAAACTCTTTTAATGTCCTTTTTAGGTAGTCATATTAAATTCTTTCATGACTACAATAACCTATAGAAGATAAAATTACCAAGTGACACTAAATATTTGGTAAGCAAGAATATTGAAAAATTTATTTAGACATTTTACATCTCATAATTTAATAAGCCATGGCAATATCCATACCTAAATTTCAGATTTCCACAAAGGTTTTCGAAAATAATTTTGTTCTTTAAAGAGCAGCTTTGGGTTGAGAATCGCAATCGGAAACAGAGCTATACATTCAAAGAAAAATTGTAGCTTTGTCGGTGTTTGTTAGCTTTGCGTCATGTTAATTTAATATAGTAAACAAAGTTATAAACGCACTAAACGTTGAAACACAGTTAAACAAACGAAGAATTAGTTGTTATCAATAACCTGAACCATTCCTCAAGTCTGCTTCTAACTCACAGTACGATATTATGATTTAAATAATGAACTTCTTGCAATTTCTCCCCAACTAACTTTAGTCATTACATTGCTTGGTCCCAATCGCCTTCTCGCTCTTCTCTGTTT
>BMAW01082645.1:22398-49940 GCA_019974015.1 Nephila pilipes
AAAAAGAAAATATAAAAAATGAAGGAATTCAATTTTGAAAGACTAAATATGAAACTCATCCCATTGTTTCACAGTTTTAATGTATTTCATAAAACCTTGCAAGATAATGGAAACAATGCATACAGAAATAACTGGATAGTATTTATTTCCTAAATGTTCTAAAACACTGTTTCAACTATAAATATTGTATAGACATAATTTAATTATGTAAGCTTCTAAAATATTCATTTAAATTAAATTAAGTTACATAATTTTTTACTGATTTTATTAGGAATTACACACACACACACACACACACACACACACACACACACACACACACACACACACACACACACACACACACACACACACAAAATACCATTTTTTGCTATCATATATAATCATAATACATTTATTAGACTTTTTATCGAGCAAATAGCAACTATATTTCAAATCCATTTTATAGCAGCAACAAAACGGTTTGACACCTTTTCTCTCTTAAATATATCTAAATGCGAATTATTATTACAACAATATGTTTAAAGGTTCACATATATTTTAAAATCCGTTTTTGATATGATTTTATTTTAGTATGACTCTATTTTTAATTGATCTGAAGCATAAAAATATTTATTTTTGTGTTATGGAATCTCATGAAAAAACTTGAAAGAAAATTTTATTTCAGAGACCTAAATGCTTATAAACGCAGATATAAATTTGTAAATTTTTTTTTAATATTTCATGGAATTTGTCTTCATGAAAGTTTATCCATGTTTAAGGACTACATTTCGATCAAATTTCTTGAAAAGTCGTTTGTAATGAGAAAAAGAGATTAGATCTTCTAGTGTAATACCGTTGAAGACTCGGCTCTGTATTTTTCGATCTCAGTCTTGACTATTCCACACTCAGATAAGTGAGTATGCTGGGCATCTAAAATATGCAGAGAATAACGAAGAGTGACAGGTTGATAAAAATTTTCACTACATAAAGAGACCTTAGTGGCTCAGCTACGTAGATCAAATCTGATGTAAGACTAAAATGTGTGATAAACATATCAGTTATAATTGAAGTAGTATTTGTGGGGTCCGAAGTTATGTAATAAGGTATGCCACCTACTTAAAATTTATGATATTTGAAAATGCTTTGATTTATGAATCGGATTTATATAGTGAATTTATACATCAACAAACTTAACCAACATGTTTACATCGTGGTTTTAAGGAAAAGGAAACACACACATTTACATCTAGATGATCTATAGATTATTGGTTTTCAAAGAGGGCAAAAACGTCCACGGGGGAGGTGAAACCATTTTAGGCGGTAGGGAGAGTGATATATTAACAAATTTTGACATTAAAACTTAATTTTAGAATTCCCCAAAACATTTAATGAATCAATTATCCAATTTACACGATTTTCCGCTAGCAATAAAACGAGTTACGCGACGGCTGTGAAATCAATAAGTTTTGTTCCCTATATTTTCCAGGTTTTCTCTTTTTTCAACGCTGATAATTGTGTTTCCATTGTATAAAGGAAGGCAAAAGAAGCAGGATCTCGATATTTTGCCATCGGTAACAGGTGATAGTTTCATCTTCGTATGTATTGACACAAATGACATTCATCCTTTTGTGAAGACGACAGGAAATACAATGAGATCTCTCTCAAAATTGGAGATAAATTTATTCGAAACAAAATGAAGTCTTATTTCTTTTGGGAAAGGTTTTATGTAGTATTTGAAGTACTCAACACGCTTTATTAGAATAGATCCTATTTAATATGAAGGTACTAGCTGTTTTTGGTTCATTCAAGCTCATTTAGAATTTTTGCTGAATTAATTGCAGCTCATACGCTGAGTCCTTTCAATATGAATGCGATTTTCCCCGTGTTTTGTGTTAGTTTGCTCATTTCTGTTTTTTGCCCCAGTTTCACTCTAATTTATTGTTTATGTCTAACTGGCTAGGTATATGCCTAATAGAGCTTTATAGTGAATTAATTTTGAGAAGCAGTTATCATTCTCTTTCATAATATACGCAGCGGCAATGTCGGTAACAAAAGACGTGTCAACAATACAGTGCCACATATCTTGAAATTAGGATTTGGTTTGTATTGATGATTTCATTCAATTGTCATCGAACTCGCAATTAATCATGTGTTTAATTTTAACAGTGTTAAGTATTATCTAATTAATTTAAGTTTTATCTAATGAGGTACAGAAAATGTTTCGTTTGGTAGAAGAATTAAAAGTTCATCTACAAACAAAATAAATATTTATGGTTTTCATGAATGAGGACATACTTCTGAAAGCACGTTAGTCTCAGGAGCTTATTAGCAACCCGCTACATTCAAAAAAGAATGACGATTTGATAGCCTTTTATAATATCATCAAATTTAACGCTGACCAAAACGACATACCGTTATTAAAAAGGTGACTTTCCGTTCAAGGAAGTCTTGAAAGAGATGCCTCGTCTAATGAAACTAAAAGTTCACTAAAAAGACACAGTGGGACAACGAACTGGATGAGATGCCATAAAGACGTTGAAGTTATCTGTGCAAACCTTAGTACCTACTCGACATTTTTCTTCAGGTTGATGGATCAACCTGCCAAGTGATGAAGCTTTATTGTTGAGAACTTATCCCGTTTGTGAAAGAAAGAAAAAATTCGAAAATCTTTTTTCAAAGCGTGTTTGCAATACGAAAGTGAATCTGCTTTTTAACACTGTCAAAGATTATTTCTTAAAGATGTCAAATTTTATTACTGACACTGTCGAATTATTTTATTGTCATTGTCAGAGATTGATCCTTCTGCAAACTGATAGAGCTTTGCAGTTGAGAATATCATCTCATGGGTTCATTTTCTTTTGAAGAGGCGGATTCAATATTTTGTAGGTCTTTTCCGTGATTCACTGGATGCATTTAGTTACAAAAAATTCTAGGGATCGTTTCAAAATATTTCTAAGTCATCACAATGTGTCTTTCAGTAATGAATAAATTTGCAGCAATGCTCTAATCTGATCCATTATTCGACAGTGTGTAAGAGGACAACGATGAAGAATCATCTTTTGTACACATCCGTTCGCTTTGCTTTCCAAGAGCCTATACTCTTACTTTTTGGAATCTTTAAGCTCTTTCTTTTCGAAGAAGGATATAGGTTTGAGACTGGAATTGATTTGCACATCAATATCGACTAGGCTCATGGCTATTTATCCCAAATTCAATAGAATTAATTTATTGTTTCCACATGAAGTGTTCCAATTTTATCTAAAATTGTTACTTTTAACAAACTCAACTTTCTGGAAAAGAAGTTAGTCTCAATGAGTCTATCCATTTCTAGTCTTGTAGATTCTACGCAAGAACCAATAAGATTTTCCTTTAGAAGATACAAGATTAACTATCAAGACCTAGAGCAGGGCGAATCAATGGCAACGCGTGCCACCTGATGGCACGCGACACAATATTTAGAGCACGCCACCGATCACAGGTTTCTATGCAGCTATGCTACGGATCACCTGAACGAGAGGATCCATCGCACAGATATTTACTATTTCAATCTTATCGACGAAACACGCAAACTTTGAGATGAATGTTCCTTTATATAAATATCACACGCTCATAATGCTTCATTTGAATCCTACATTCTCTTACAAAACTTCTGTTACAAGATTATTCTATTACAAAACTTTCGACTGCACTTCCATGAAGCAAAAAGTTTTTCTCCCCGTCTTGGGCCGAACCCTGGCGCCCTCAAACATCAAGTTTCATAACACGAGTGTTCGAGCGAGGTCGGTGGCCAGAAGCGCACTCGTTTGTTACATTAGCATCGTGGACAATTGCTAATGACGGATTTATTTGTTACGCATAGCATAATAGTTAATTTCGTTGACACAACTGTATTTTAAAGTTTATTCTTTTTATTTACGATTCTTAACTGTTAACATGATAAGTTCAGCAAAAAGGTAAAGGTAATAATTGTATCAGAGAATTTCAACAGTCTAGAAATATGGCATGATTAGTAAAGGCGACAATGCAGTGTGTGCTTTATGTTCTGGAACAGTGTTATGTTGAATATCGTCTGTAAAATAGATCATTTTGAACAAATCACAAATTCGTTAGTGATACAAATTGAACGAAAAAGTGAACATTGGCATATGAAAGACAGAAATAAACAGTACATCTATGCCTAAATATGTTGGCAAAATTGTCATACGAGCGCAACAAGTTACTCAACATGAATGTCATTGTCTCCATAGTAAACCTTTTCAAGAGGGAGTTTTGGAAGGAAGCCTGGTTAGCAAGTGCCCTCGCTTTTGATGATTTCAATAATAAAGATAATAATTCAGCGCATCAAAGATACCTTCTATCTAGAAACACAATGAAAGAACTAAGACTGGTCGGAAAAGTAGAAGATCAACAAAATTGACATAACTCCGCTCCTTTATATCACATGTCTTGACGAAAGCACTGACGTCACTAAATCTGCATGTTTAGTTGTTTTGCTCGATATTCCGGTGACGCTACATTAAGGCGAAGAATTAATTGCGATAACATCGTCTAACAACTACAAGGCACATGTACAGCTGTTAAATATCTGTTTGCTGTGAAAAATTGTTCAGTAACAACAGATTGCCTCAATATGGCAAAACTTTTCTAGTTATCAAATGTAGATGTATTCCATTCTGAAATCCGCATCATTCACCAAACGTCTCTGTTTGCTAAGGAGTGGTTTTACCTTTGATAATGTAATATAGTTCAAACAAGTCAATCTGCTCGTCGCAGGCTTTGGGAATAAGGAAGTTTGATGCTTTGTTAAATGAAGTCACCTAGGGTGTATAATGGCTTACTGTATAATAATGTTGATGTTGAGCCGTGGAATGTGTCTTCAAAAGATTTGTCGATCGCTTGGAAGAAATGCATCACTGTTTCAAATGAGGGAAAATTGAGACAATACCTGTTGTTGGATGTTTGGGTTTCAAAATTTATGTTTTTACAGACATATAATACGCAACTGAAGAAGTATACCGTATCTGATGATTTCGAATTTTTTGAATATATATTTTTCCTTCAAATTCCATATTAGAATTTGCTTATAAAATTCCAATAAATATTAATCTGGATAGTTTTTAATATCCGTTCAATAATAGCAATTGGAAGCTTCATTCTAAATAAATAATGCACAAAATAAATAAACAAAACAGCTAGTTAAAGTAACTCTTTATTTAAAAAAAGTAAATAAACAAAAAATATTGAACAAATGAAAATATTATGGGGAAAAGAAATCATATGAGTTATTTCTCGCGCTAACTTCTCTTTTTTATCTGTCAAGTTGATTCTTGGAAAGATATTAAATTTATTTTTCCAAATACATTGATCAGTTTCTTTAGTATAGGTCCACAAAAGGCTTAAGGTATCAAATTTTTACTGTAAAATATTGAAATATTAAAATATTCTGGCAAGAAGTAAAAATTCATTCATAAGCGTTTTTCTCTTTCGCGAGAATAATTTTATATAGATTTGCGGCTATATCATTTTAATAAAATATGTCCTTAAGAAAATAGAAAAGTAAAGTTTATTTCAATGTTGAGAAATAAATCGAAATAAGAAACTCATTACAGTTGATTACATACACATGAATGAAAACAATTTAAATATGTGGGAATGAAAAATATTCAGGAGCTTAAAATAGACAAATAGTCATATGAACTGTATTTTAGAATGACAAAAATACTGCATTTTTATGTTTTATACCAGATTTTTTTTCCTTAGAACTACAAAAAATAATCTGATTGGTTATATTGAAACATGTGTGCATGCGTGCGTGCTAAACTTTTTTCGATTTTATCATAAAATCATATTTTAAACTTTTTAATTTGTAGAATTAATATTTCCGTGAAACCAGAACAAATTATAAGCTAAAAAGCATTTGTCAGATGAACAAACAATTTTTCTTTTCTTTTTACTTTCTTTCATTCACGTGCATTATTGCTCTGATAATTAAATTTATATACATTGAAATTGTTTAAAATTTAAAATTATTATTAGTGAACGCGGAATAAACAATCAAACAATTTCGCTTTAATCATATTTTCAGACGTAAATGAAAAAATAAAATATCTGAATTAAATAGTCATATCCTTGGATTTGAAGCAAATAGGAAGTATACCAAACGAATTTCTCCCATATGAAATAAAGAGGAAATAATCAATCCATTTCCACATTAAAACCATAATTTTTAACGTAATTTAAGAAGTTGTATAAGTTTATTTAATCATTTCTTACTTCTTAAATAAATAAGTACTAGTAATTGCATGAAAACAATGAATTCAACAAATTTTAGTTTTCTCTTTCATTCCCATTTTCTCTACTTGGCCTGTGTTGATGATCATCTGACCTGACCTTTTATTACATTACGTTCAAATAATTTTCCTTCTAACTTTAAAAGATGTTTCGAAAATATCATATTATCCAGTCATTCTAGATTAGTCATTCTCTATTACGGCTTCTATGAACTTTGCTAATAAGATACTTCTCCGAAAAATATTTAACATCCATTCAATTGGCAAATATTTTCTCGATTAATGAAGTAGGGAAAAGGGCTTCTCTTTCTCCTTTTCACCTCCTCTGTTTTTGGTGAATTTAGCTTCTCCCCTCTTGTGCTTCTCTTTCTCAAGTTCCCCTGAAGTTCCTTTGTCGTCAGTTCTTTTATGTGTTCACCCCTAACTCTGCCATTTCACCATCAATCCCATTCTGATACGTGGACGTTGCCGAGAGAAAAAATTTCCTCCACTCATGCACAGCTTCAAAGTATCTTTCAGTCACTGTTTCTGACCACAATTTCCTACAAGTTCCATTCATCTATTGCCTCAATCAACATAACATTAATTAATTAACCGTATATTTCCGAAGTAAGTCGTCTTTTAAATAAGACGTGGTACAAGTTTTCATCAAAACTTTGTATTTTAGCATCTATCTGATCTATAAGACGATTCCCCAAGTTATCAACGGCGTTTAGATTAGGGATCATCTTCTGGAACAAATATTGGTTTTTTGCATTTGACAGCACTATCTATAGAAGCAGGTGCTAAATCACGTACTCTCATGCACCTCTACGAAGTTCATTGGTCGTGGTAGACTAGTGGTCATGGTCATAAACTCGAATCCGATGTTGTTTCATCGAATCTTAGGTTCAAGTTGCAATGCCTCTAAAGTTCGGTTGTGTAGTGGGTCTGTTGAACGTTAAATATGTCGAAGCTCAAAGTCCTCCCGAATACGTGAGGTGAATGTCTGGTGTTGGAGACACCAGATCAGGTGTCGTCGCTTGACTGAGGCTCAAAATGGCCAAGTCTGACGCAAATAGCTTTAGAGCTGTTTGTAAGAGTGACTTTAACTAACAATAAATTGTACAAAAGCACCTGCCGATTCAGAACTCATTGCATTTTTAACAAGTATCTCTAATAAATCCTTCAAAAAGTGTAGGGTTTGTAATGCTATGTATGGCGTTGAAGATGATTTGTGATAAAATATTGATGACGAAATGGAAATCGACTAGCTAGGTACAGAATGTTACTCATGTGATAAGCTTCTCAACAACGAAAATAAGGATATACGTTAGATATTTTGCCTTAAATGAGGAATGTCAGGATTTTCCAAGATTTTAAATACATTGATGAATGATTTGTTTTATTTTATAATGATTTTAACATATATTTCAATCTTACTTTTTTGTGCCTGTCCTATTAGATGACCCCGTATTTGGGGGTAAGCTTTTTTATGTTTCAATTATCTTCTTATCTGCAGAAATATAGGGTATTTATGTAAATTCATGCTTATAAAAACCCGATTATGGATATTAGTGACATACTTCGTGATTTTCATAGAGCTAGGTGATGAGTACGACACCTGAGCTGTCACTTCTCTCGACATACTTCCCCATTATCAAGACCTGAGGACTTTGAACATCTAACTTTTTAACGAGCATCAGCCTTGCTACATGACAGATCTTTAATGACATGAGGACTCAAATCTACTACTCGATTGAATCAACATTGGTCTTGAATTTCCTACGAGGACCCCTTGTCAACATTGCCGGCTAAGAATGGCTATTAATTCAGTTACATTGAAATATCTATATATTGTCTGTTAATAAGAAATAAAGTAAAAATGATGAAAAATATTAAAAAGGAATTAGAACCTATTGCATTTTCTTCATGTAGTTAAGAGATTGAGAATTTTTTAAAAAGAATTTCCTGCTTACACATCATTATGTTTTAATTAATATTTCTAACTTTAAAATACATTTGTTATAAGAAATAATGAGCATTTGTTAAGCTCTATGTACTAAAGTAAATCAATTGATAAGAGGGAAGCTCATCTTGTGGATAATATATGTTCATGCTTTAACAAATAACTTCTTTACATCAAACAATGCTTTTATTTTTAGGAAACAATCGTGTATGCCTTAAAATAATAGGTACTTCAGTCGATATATTTTACTTACGTTTTGTAGTGAAGAACGTCATTAAATCTCTACATGATGCAGTCAAAAGATATTTTGAGGAAATAATTCGGTTCTGTGATACATAAGAACCATGTGATACAATACTTTCTTATTGAAGACGTTTTCATTGTTATCATGCCTATTAAAGAATGAAAAACAATCAAATACCTTAATCAATATTTTAAACAAAAATGTTAAGGATGATTATGCTAATACATCAAGTTCCAAAATAAATAAATAAAGTTAAGCTAAAAGCTGAACTTTCATGCAAATTTTTCTGGAATATTTCAGTTTTGTTCCATACTTTTAATTGAATAATTTTTATAATGCTTATAGAAGTTTTTTACATAGTTAGAGCACAAGGTGAAGGTAATGAACTTTTTTTTTATTTTTCATGATTTTCCCTTTAGAAATTGCTGACGTTTAAACTAAAAATTAATATAAAATCGTTTTATTTATGCATATGAATACAAATCATGATTTTCAATATAAAAACGGCTTATTTTAATGCAGATATGAATAATTTAAATGTGACTCGATGACAAATGAAATTTCTTCTAAAAACTCAAATAAGCTAAAGACTTTTATAGCCGACTTCAGTTTGGTTTTATGTATGTCAAATAGGGTGCAGCGGTTTTAAAAATCTTTGAATAAAGAATTCGTAACCTGATTCAGGGCAAACGTATACATAGCAATTATGTATTGTGTATATAATTATCTTGTATGTATATAATAATAGGAAATAACAGATGAATCCAAGAAATCAGGATTATGTTATCATTTCTTTCTGTGAATTACATGCCACGGAATGGAAAATATTATGCGTGGAAAAAATAGCCAAGTTTAATTCAAAAAGGCCAATAGCCAAGTTTAATTCAAAAACGCCAATAGCCAAGTTCATACAAGTCCAAGTTCAAAAAGGGTTTTCTCCTTTAGGAATAATGATATGCTTTCTTGGAAGGATGGCCAACAAACTATGCTTCATAGAGGTGACTATTGCTCTCTAACCAACTCTTAAATTACCGATCTACATTTTCTTCTCACTTAATTCAAGCCCTTGGGAAATTATCTAACGGATTCTACGCCATAAACGTAGCAACATAAAATTCTGTCCCATCGTAGGTTATCTTTTTCTCATAATTCTATTTCCCCTGATAGCTTATGCATGTACACCTAGTTCATGATTAAAACGACATTTGTTTTAGATATATAATCAAATAGAAAGCCTTCATTCAAAAAATTAATAGGATTCGTTTTTAAGTGACATTTTTTCAAAAAAAATTCATCATGGTAACAAATTCCATACCTAGTAGTGCTTCTCAGTATATTTTCAATCAGTTAACTGAATTCTAGTTTATAAATTTATATTATTATAATTAACATGAAATGATAAATTAAATTTTGTCCACTATATCAGATTAAAGCCCCGACATGTCAAATTGCCCATCTCATAAAATAAACTATTGATTAACAACATATTCTTCCCTACAAATCCACACTAAAAATTTTCATTCTCCCAAATTCTTGATTTAGAGATTCTGAAAAAACGTTTTATCTTAGAAGAATGACTCTCTTTCAATAGTGGAATCTTGCTTTCAAATTTTTCCTTTGAAATCCAGTTGGAAGTCAAATGTAACGATATAAAAAAAAAATTTAATTAATCATATCCGTATTCATAGACTCTTTTAATAAACTGTAGACAAATTTCTAGCAAGTTGTTCTGAAACCAATCGGCGTGATGGTATGTGATAGTTTAATAACGTCTTATTGAGAAGCAACATGATGTCTATGGACCTCGTAATTTTAAACCGGTCAAGTGAGGAGGACGACACATGAGCTGACACTTCCCTCTCACACTTCAACACCTTGCCATCCGGAGAACTTGTGACCTCCGTCAGATTTAAGCTCCTCGGCTCCAATAAATTGCGGGCCTTTTCAGTTAACAAGACTTGAATCCACGACTCAACGGAAACAACGCAAGTCGCGAGGCCGCAATCATGATCACTAGGCTACCAGCATACGAACGAACAATGACGAATATTCAAGGATATGTCGAAATATACAGTAATAAACCAAATTTCATAAAAGAATAAAGCCCGGGTCTATAATAACCAAATACGAGTCCAAAAATTTTCATATCAAAATATTGCCTTCGGATATAAGCACTTAGAGCACGTGATTCGCTAAATCCGGTTGAGGTCCCAAGTCTTCCCGATGGCGGGAAGTGGAAGCTTGTAGAGGGGGTTCCGACTAATGTGATGTTCTCGTTCAAGAGCTCGTCATATTTCATGAGTTAACAATTAATTTTGAATTCAGATTCAACGTATCCCAAGTAAATAGTATCAGCTTCTAAGGCTAATAAGATGAAATCCAATTATGTCTTTTCCTTATGAAGCAAATCTCAAAATTAATATATCCTTGTATCCTCTTCTGATTGCATCTATATAAAAATTGTAATAAATATAAAACAAAAAGTTTATATTCATTTCACTCTTTTATATATACATAAACAATTTCAAGCACTGAATGAAAACCTGCTGGGAAAAGTAAGAATCTGATTACAGAATGAAATCATACTAAATAAAGAAACAAAAAAAATCAATATCACATATTTCATACTCTTATTTTATTCTTCGTGATGATAACAACTCAAGAAAGTTAAATCTGTAAAGAATTAATAATCTAATATATTAATGCAATAGTGGGGATACGAATTTATTTATAAATCAATGCTATCATATGAGATTGACGAGTACGAAAAAATTTCCTTTTTCTAAATTTTTCAACACGTTTGATTGATTGTTTCATTGCCGTAGCACTTGAAAGTAACACGGGAGCCGTTAGCGCAATTTTGTACCTCAGACAATTGACGATGATGATGTCCGAGAAAGCTGTTACCTCCCTCTCCGAGCTTCGAAAAAAATGCTACGGTGATAACTTGGAGCCTTGAAGGACTTAACACGTATTAGCCCCCTACACGTCTGATTTTCAGTAGCATCAGGACTCGAATTTACGATTTCTTCAGAGGGAAACAGATTATAAGAAAATTTAAACTTATGTTAATTTTTATTTTGTATTACGTTCAAAAATAAAATTCGCATTAAATAACCAAATACAATGACAGTTAAAAATCATTTTACTGAATTTATGACGGACTTGGGGCCATTAACGCAAGCTCATGGCAATTGTTGTTTCCGTCAAGTTGCGGGTTCGAGTTCTGATTCCACTAAGGACCCAACATGGAATGGTGATGATAAACGTTAAATTCTCTCGAGGCTCGATGTTCTCCCATTCTCCAATGAGAATAATGTGGTATTCTGGAGAGAGATCATCCTCGTAACTTGAGCGATGTTCAAAATTACGAGGATAATTATCAATACACATTACGTTAGCATGCATATATATATATATATATATATATATATATATATATATTCTTTCTCAGATATCACTTTGGTATTTTCTTTTTGAAAAAGAAAACAAAATGTCATGGTAGTGAGATCTAGATTATGGGGGGGCTTAAGATAGCTTTGCCATGTTTTGTTCGAGCAGTATCTATTTCACAATCAGTAACGAATTAATGGGCGCATTATTGTGTTGGAGCATCGAAAAATCGGAATTTTTCCCTTTGGTTGGGGCGGATTTTAATCATCAAAAAATTAGCATTTTTTATCAAAATATACCTAGCGATTGTTATGCAGGCACCAACTCCTTGTGAATCAGACCCTTCATGTCAAAAAAAAACTATAAATATTGATTTCACTTTTGTTTTGCTCAAGCGGGACTTTTTAGTCAGGAGAAGCCCTTGTGAACTGTTCCTCACTTTGCCTTTTGTTCCCTAGATTGTACTTGAAAGCCTACTTCAGGTCATTTACCTGTCCAAAAGATTTCGATCGGTCATCAAATGTACCAAATGTACATGATAAATAGTCACACACTGTTCCTTCTGTTCAATCTTTGATTCTCTCGATTCAAAACACACGTTCTGGACAGAGCTTCATCCTTATAAACTTCATGAATCACATTGAAAATCTCCGAAATGTTTTTTTTTTTTCTGTTTAGTGAAATACTTGATGCCACAATTCAGCTCGATTGTTTGCTTCATTTTCATAATCGATTCGAATGCTAAGTACTCTTTCACTTCGGATGAGATCTACGCACTTCAATGGCTCGGGGGTAATTGAAACGGTTCTCTTAGCTTATTTCGCCTTCCCCGCCACTCATTATAGCAAACCTTTTACAGTCATATTGGAGATAATCAGATGTAGCAAGAAGTCTAAATGTGCTTTGTGTGGTATCATAAATAGAATTTGGGAAACATTTAGACAGGGATCAGAGGATATTAGGAAAAAATGGATCTGGAAGGCAAGAAATTGGATTTGCACAAATTTTTGTGCTAAATTCCTAGACATCTTTGGTCACAAAATTGATTTCGAGCTTTTTGATTTCATATGAAGACTAAATTCTCGACAAACAATGTCTGATTGTCTTCACAAGTGTTATGTGTATGCAATAATACCAATCGGTTGCAAACCTATAAAATGCAGTCATGTAAAATAACATTTGAGTTGAGTTCGTGATCCTTACAACTGGACCTGAGATCAACATAGTTCAGTATATTTCCTGTCTTCACGACTCCATCTATAGAATTATTTTCAATGAATTTTGAAACGGAGAGAACATAGAAGCAGATATGATCCAAAATTCCGTCAAAATCGGTGGGTATGTAAAGTAAAGAACGCATTTAAATCCATAAAATTCTCTTTAGTTAATTGCTAAAAAATTTTGGTCATGTATTGCGTAAAGTTCTCGACAATATCCAACAAAATTGTAAAATGTGCATGTAGAAACAGAAAGATACGTTATTAATACATATATTGTTTTTGCTATGAAATATATCAGTGAAATTATGCTAGAGCTCACTACTAAATAGCAACCCATGTCATATTTTAGTAGCTCGGGTGTTATTTCCCACTACAGTTCTGAACCGTCTGTATTACTTCACAAAGCCGTAATTAATAAATATCTGCAGGATATATAGAGCTGCTTAAAATTACTCAGTTAATGTTTTTGACTAAATAACTAGGGTGAAAATCTGTATTTGAAAATTTATAGAAATTCCAGGAACACGATATAAGACGTTGTATCATGTTTAGGTATAAATTCCTTTTAGATCATTTGAGGTAGAAAAATAACTTTTATTAAATAATTTAATAAATTTCATTTTCCCTACTTTTAGATTCACTTTTCATATTTTTCTTCGAAATAAACGCTTAAACTTGGTATTTCGAAACACTTGCTCAATGGGAAACAGCATTTTTGCCCTTTTACTTCTCTTTAGATTTTAGATAGATATTTTTCGAGCATTTTTTGTGTCTCTAGATTCTTAAGACGCTAGGTTTTTTTTTTCTCTTTTAGTTTAAATTTCGTATATCATCAATCCAATTCTAAGACATTTAAAAAAATTTCACATTTTATATTTTTTATAAATTTAAGATTTTAATACTTTATATATTTGTGCCTTGTGTTTTAAATAAAGAAATTCAGTTTTCAGAACATATTCTGCTTAAGACATAGGTTTTTTTTTTTAATTATATAATCATTGTAAGAAGGAACAGCAGCATTTTTTCGTTATATTATTGATAACAAATGTGGAAAAAAACAAGATACGTTATATAAATATCAAGAAACTCTCATTAAAACATCGTATCTTTATAAATTATCTTCCGAAAGACATGATTAAATTTGTAATGTTATTTCCTATATGAAGCTGGTGTAATCATTTTTTTTTACTTTTTTTGTCGTTGTGTTTGAGTCTAGTAGCAAACTGTTTTTCATTCATGTGAAAGAATCAATAAGTAACCTTTCAAAAGGCGTCTTAAAAATTTGAGTTATTATTAAAATGCTCTACAAATAATGTTACTTTAAAGTGAACTCAAGCACAAAAGCGTCACAAAAATATCAAGGTCATTATCTCTATTTAAAGTATTGTTAAAAACATTCTGAATGCCTTGAATTTTTTAATTAAGAATTGTTAAATCATTGGAATATCTAAATTTTAACAGGAGTCAACTTTATACACAGATATAAAAACAAGTAATATTAAAAAAAAATAAGTCAATTTCTACTTAGGTCAACAAAGAAATTTTTTATTTTAGTTACTTTTTATTAAATAATTACAATTACAATAAATATTTATATACATATGACAGAATTGTCAATATTACGTGGCAAAAGAAAAAAAATTTTCCAGCGATCGACACACTTCGACACTGACGGTATTTATTCCTAAATTTATATTCTTCTAAATATCTTATATAAGAGAAATTTTTTTCTCACATGTAAAACAAAAATTATTTATTTGAAAACCAAATAAAAAAAAATTTATACTTCGACGAAATTCGATCCGAAGACATGAAGATTCTCTACCAACTTTGACATTGCAAGGCAAATGACATAGTAGAAGCATTTGCTTGTTTTCTAATTCATCCGGAAAATTAAATGGTTGGAATGCAGTTTAGCCCAACCACCCTTGGCGATAGGAATTATTTGATGGTATTTTGCCAAATGTGGCAACCCTAGTCAGCTTCGTGGATTTAATGTTCAGCCAAAAAAAATACCAAGTTTGGTAATTTTTGAAATTGTGCCAAGTGGTTGGGCTAAACTGCATTTTCATCAATTAAATTTAATTAAATGAATTAATATTTGAAAAAACTGTATTAATATCAAATGTCACCCTCTACAAGTTTTAAAAAAATGTATTTGAACTTGAGTGGATGAATAAAGAATATTTTAT
The DNA here is from genome assembly GCA_019974015.1 of Nephila pilipes. Lineage (NCBI taxonomy): Eukaryota > Metazoa > Arthropoda > Arachnida > Araneae > Nephilidae > Nephila > Nephila pilipes. The sequence goes on from BMAW01082645.1 coordinate 37,668, forward strand.
TCACGATTAAAATTTGAACAAGATATATAAATATGTACAAGGAGAGTGTGAACTAATAGTAGGAATTTAATATTTATCACGTAAGAGCTTTGGGAGTCTAACAGTTAATTGATTAACTTTATTTAGTCATAAGTCATAGAACTTAAATACTCACCCGAGACTAAGAAAACTCTGTAGTTCTTTTTTTTTTATTTATTTAAATAAGGAAGAGTAAACTGAAATATCAGATTCGACGTATCACAGGCTAAATTCACGTCAAATTCTGTAAGAGAAAGATCAAATGAGTTTCTTTTATTCACCATCAAAATCTTTCCTGTTTATTTCATCTAAAATAAGTCTTAAATATAAAAATAAAGAAAACGGTAAACATAGAATTCTAAGAAACGGTATTTCTTAGAATGTTTGCATAAACTTCTTCCGGAAAGGAAATTGGGTCACTGGATCTAATAGAACCGATAAAACAGAGCTTAATCATCTTAAGTGAAGCAAGAAAATAATATTTAATCTCACAAACTTTCTTTGTATTGTAGAAAATATTTTGAATAAGCTAATTTTTTCTATAAATTAAACTCCAAATATATTAATACATTTAAGCTCTAAATCATACCCTCTTCCTCATATTTCACATAAATTCTCAAAAGTTGTTAGTTTAAAATTCTCAAAAGTTGTTACAATTTTTAAGCAATATTGTTGCAAATATCAAAAATAGACTCTTAAAATTTTTTTCTCTAACAATTTGCTTTTAAACACAATTTGAAATTTTAAAGCGCATACCAAATCCATACTGATTATTCTTTTCATGCACAGTTTGTAAGAATTTTTATCATATTTTAAATTTCTAGTAGAGCATGTAAAACTTCCAGAAAATATTTAAATTAAGCAAAAATTTAAAAAATCTCAAAATTGGTAATTTCATAAAATATTTCATACTATGCAGATTTCTCTTTATACGTATGCTTAAAAATGCATAGAAATTCTTCTCATATCTTTGTCAGGAGTAAATAAACTGCAAAATACATTGTTAAAATCAATAATGCATTATCTTTCAGTAACTTCTAACTCACTGCTCCAACTTTCATTGCGATATTGATTTTTCCGCACCAATATTGCTCGTCAACAAATAATTAATAGAAAAGATAACTCAGCATGAATCAATAAATATTAGAAAGCCTAGAACAAGGATAACAAGAAATAACTTACATGAATTTAAAATTATTGAAGCATTTATACTATGAAAAAGGATTTATATAATACTAACCTTTCAATAAAAAAAGTATTTTTGAAAATATGTATGTGATATGATATACGAATATTTTAGAATATTTAGCTGTATCATGTGTTTTATCTCTAATTGTTCATAACGACTCAAAATTACAAGCCATATGCATGTAGTTTGTTTTAATAATTTTACAAACTTCATACAACTGTGTAAAATTGTACTTAATCTTTTTGGGTATTCTCATATTACACATGCCAAATTGTATGTGTTCATAACTAGTTATTTCTCTTAAAAAATCGAAACACTTTTTTCTAAAATTTGTATAGAAACTATGCTAAAGAATTTTTAGAAATACAGAACTATCATCATTTTTATATGTTCATTACAATATCTGTATACAGATCACATAGATAGATTCATTTCTTATCTGAAAGAATGTTCAAATACTCGTCGATAATATCTGCCGTCAAATTCCTCCCATTGTTTTACAATTCCATCAACTTTCTCTTCAATAAAATTCTTAGGCTTCTATTGAGTTTTGAGATACTCACACAACAACTACATCACTTTCATTCCTAAGACAATTCATAAAATTTCTTAAGTCTATAGATAATGAATGTTTCATGTGTGTGATTATTTTATGGTTAATATATCTAAGCATAATTCTTTATACTAGAATGAATTTGAAATTAATTTTTGTAACGTGTAACTACAGAATCCATGACAAACTCTCAAATTCGTACAAGACGTACAAATAATTCAAATAACTATATTTATTTGACAGGCTATGTTCACAAGATTCTTTCTCTGAGAAGAAAAACAAAAGTAACTCTCATATTGGCATAAATAAAAAATTTGAATTCATAGAAAGAAACGGATAAGATTCCACCAGTTTATTTTAAATTGTTCGAGAAATTAAAAATTATCTTAAGTTTTTGTGCTGAAAATTAAATCTATTTAACATCTGCATTGAAAAAGAGAGATATTGCTAACGATAATAATTTCCTTATTAAATAATAAGGAATTCAAAATATCTATATTCCGCTCAATCACTTTATAAAACGTAGGGTTATGATGTTGGCCTGTCACTGCCATAAAATCAGTTTGCACCAAGCTAATAGAGAAAAAAGGCCGAGAGAGTTACTGAAGTCTTTTTATTAGAATGACCGCAATTTCTCAACAGTACTGAGAAAATATCGATACATAAAATGTTTACAAGAAGGGACTCTATCGAGGCAGACTTTGAAAAACGTTTATCATTAAATTCGAAGAAACTAGAGAGTTGGGTGGGAGGTAAAGAGGACGGAAACAGCTTTCAAATGAAATTGTAGAAACAATCGCTGTTACCAAGATCGAAAGATCGTCCGGATCCAATTGACTTTCAAAATTACTCAAGTGGTGTCTGATGATTTATAGTCCCCTAACTCTTGGTCCATGATACGAAAAATTTTAGGACCCATTGTAAAGTATCTTTACCGAGTATCTTTATCGAGACTCACGTTGTGAGCGTTGAACCCTTCAAACACCTTGATTACATTACAGTATGGTGTGAGTTTACTGCTGATTTCCTTCTTGGTCCAAAAGTAGCTATAATAGTACCCTCAATACGTTCCGTTATAGGTGTCAGTTACTGCAACCTCTTTCAGCAGCAAGTCATTCCTGGATTACAAGAGAGAGCTTAGAGCCTACTCCTTCATGCAAGATGGTACACAACCTCACATTGCCCAACCGAGAAGTTTTCGATTGTCTATCCTCCACGTTTTTTGAACTTTAATCTATGTGACTTCTGGTTATGGTGATTCCAGAAGGATCTTGTCTATAGATAAAGCACACGGACTCTGCCTGAAATGAAATCAAGTATAACACACCTTGTTGCTACAATAAATAGAGAAAGGTTCCGCGCGCTACTATTGAACACGCTAAAACATTCTTTGAACATGTGCTTGACATAAATGGAATTCACATTGAACTTATACAACTATTAAATAAAGTTTTGTATTTCCAATTTAGATTTTTAGTTCTTCGCATGCTTCCTTCTTACCTGATGATGCAAATGTGAACTATTATTTTTATTGCATTTTTTCCCATGGTCTGTATAACGTATCATAATTAAAAGCCATTAGCTGCTATCAAAACTGTAAGTGGACTGTAAATAACTAATCGAAATTATACTAAATTTTACTTTGGAAACGAAACTTTGGCGATCCAATAATTATATTTAACTGCATGTCCACACATTGACAATTCAAGTAATAAAAAACAATACATTTGAAAGGTGATCGTAGTGCCCAATCTCAAATAATTTATCAAGAGATTTAACATACTATCCAGGATTGAAATTAAAGCAATTTCAAAAAATGTACAAGAAAAAATAAATTTAAAAAAAAATAGTTTTCATACATCATAAGACAAACATTTTTATTTTATAAATTACAAAGCACTCTAAATAAAATATATTTCAAAACTTTCACTAAATTCATACAGTACTCATTCAATAAGAAGAATTAAAGAGTTTTTGTTATAGCTCTTAGCTCTTTTAAATTCCTTTATTTTTTTTTTTTAGTTTTAAGCCTATCAGGATCATAATGTATTTTAACAACTCGTACTAAAAGCCATTTGTAAACTAATCAAAAGTCATATTTAACTAATATCATTGTACCTACATATATATGTTATTTTTCTAAACCAGCCATTTAGTTATTCGTAGAAAAGTTTTTAAATAATTATTTGTCCATTTTTCCCCAGATAATCTGTAATATCATTGTCGTTCCTCGCCAATGATTTTAACTATTCTTATTTACTTCTGTTATTATAAGTTCTGCTATCGCTTTAATCGATCTTCCTATTAAAATATGATCAAAGACCAATATATCAGAATCGTCAAACTCATTTGCCATTAGCGTTAGGAATCTGGAACTAAGAATTCCTGATAGGATGCTCAGCTCATATTTAATCAAGTACTCTTCAGCAACTTCTATTTTAAAAAGAGCAACCCTTTCACCTTTAATTCTGCAATTATATATAAACATAAATATATAAGAAATAATATTAATTATTTTATATAATAATTGTTACTAATAGTTCAAAGTTTGTTGAAAAAGTCAGAGTTCTCCCATATCAATATAATTCTCTTGGAATAGTCATTAGCATCAATAGAAGCTTAGCTCTCGTCCATACAAGAATTTTCCTCAAACACTCACCTTCGTGAAACATAGGTATCACGTACTTGGTGAAAAACTGTGAGTCCCTCAAAAAAGTTGCACATCAACCACTTGCCGCTACTCATCAGGAAAGCAACACTAACTCCAAGCGTTAAGAGATCAACAGAATTGGTTTTAGTAAAGCAGTAAATCTAAGAATCTGACTTAGTCAATTTTTAAATCTAGTTAACACGATTTGGGTCAAATGGTTTTTTTTTCTTCTGCATATCTTATTCCAGCATAATGTACCTTAAGGGGTCTTAGAGTTTTAGATTTATCTCGACTGCCAAAAACATACAACAATTTTCGACTGGCTATAGGTTTTTGAGATTAAAATTAATTATTTTGATGTCTTACGCATGCTTTATAAAAGAATGAATGTTCTAAAACATGTAAAATGATTGAAATATATTCTTAATTTTTTAAAATAATGATGAATGTAATAAAATGTTTAACTGCGTGCAACATATTTTGTACGCAACATATTTTATCTCTATCAAATCATTTTCTAATGACTTTCAGTAAACTAATTTATAAAGTCAAATATACATTCTTTATACTTTCTTTATAGTCAATTATACCAAATGAAATAAAGATTTTTAAAATATTTTTTAAAAAATTAAATATTTCAAACTTTGACAAATTTTAAAAAATTAGAAATTTTCTTACTTTTTTTAAAAGCTAAATATACGAATGACTCTAAATTTAGATATAGCTTAAAAAGTAAATTATGCTTACAATTCTAATAAAATTTAAATGTCTAAGTATAATAGTTTTTGAAATATCGTGAGTATAAATAGTTTTTGAAATAACGAAAAAACTCAACCTGAGAAAAATGTATTTAAAGTCTTAATTTTCAATTATAAAATTAAATTTTGAAACTTGTGTATAAAAATACTTTAGGATGAAATAATTTCCCTTATATTTACTTCGACAATTCTCTTCCTTTACTTTTATTTGTTAGCATTTGTTTTGCTCCGAGAAACTCAAAATTGATTCCACATTCTTTTTTTTTAATGTTTGGATTCGAAGTATACCCACACCTGCTAGTTTTAAGCCCACCTTTCAAAATATTTTTGCACCAGATTTCTCTAAAATAATAGTAAGTATTTGATGTTCATAACTTTATATGTTAAATGCCAGATTTGAGGCAGTATATATAAATTGAAGACCAGAACCAATCGAACTTGGGCAAAATTTCGAAATTAACAAAGATGGACCTTTATTTTAGTTGTTCACCTTAACAAGCTTCCTACTAATTCATCTTGATGTTAAAAATTTAATGTGGCTTAGTAAGCAAAATAAATTGAAACACACGTTGAATTCAAAAATAGATGGGTGTGGCACGTCCATTCAAAATTCTGATTTTACGAAAACAAACTGTATAATTGTTTGAATAACTTTTGAAGTTTTTTGAGTATTGTTAACTGGTTGGTATCAAAATCTTTAGCATAAAATGACAAACAACATTTTGTTTTCTAAAGATCGAAAGATTTGATGTTTAACACTCCTGAGACCCCTTGATCATTCCAAAAAAAAAATCTAAATTTTTTTTAAACTCGGTTATTAATTTTGCAGCAGTCAGTGCATCCACTAATTTTAGAAAAAGAAAAGATAATTTCTTTATTGGTGCAACTCTACTTTTAGGTGTCAATTTGCTCATGGTTTTTCACTTTAACATTCACAGCTGCTCCATAAGATTTTTGACACTCGGTAGAAAAAACATGGATTCTTATGTTTCCATCAAATGAATCCGAAATAAGTCTTAGAACTCTAATTTTGCTCAGTTTTCAGTTTTTTGCTCCATTGAAACCACTCGTCATTCTATTCAGATGGATGCTGAGAGAATTTCATTAACCATAACTTATGTAACAATAATTTTAACTTAACGTTAAATGGCGTGAGGAGTCCTAGGTCTTACCTCTTTATAACTGTCTGAAGAATAAATCACTTAGTATATTTTTCTTTCGTTTCAAAAATTCTGTCAAACAATCAGTCTTTTTATCAAACTATCATCTTGAAAATCGCATTGTATTTCCAAAATTTTCATATTCATTTCATTTGAATCATTTTGACAGAGCGAGGGATTTTTTTAGTTTTCTTCTTCCAACTTTTTAACCAAATTTTTATCATGTATCACCAGTTTATGTTAATTCATGCTAGCATTACTTATAATTTCTTTAGCACCCCGTAACATTTTTAAGGCTTCTATTGTATAATTTTCTGCCTACTTAGATCATCAGCATAGATATTTGAATTAAGAATTTCAAAAACGTCTAAAAATAAAATTTCTAAATTTTTGAATATATAGCTGTATATGAGTAGTTGTTACCAATAAAAAATGACTAAAAAGTTAACGTTAAATGTGTACTTTTCTACTAACTCACCAAATATATGCATGCTTGACCTGTAAATTTTCTCAACAAAAAGAAATCTAATTGCGTCTTTGTTTTTCTCAACTAAGAGGATTTATAGAAAAGCCTTTTCGATATCAGTTAAAATTGCTACTGTATTAATAACAATAATATATAAACAATCGAAATATATCAGAGTTTAAATTAATGCCAGGCCATAATCAATAGTTAAGGAACGACTTACTTACTTCAAATGACTTACTTCATTTGACTTCACTTCGTTCATTTACTAACTGACTTACTTCATTTGAACTCGCATCACAAATATAAGCATTTCAGAGGCGAGATATTCTTTTCTATCCATAACCTGAAGAGAAAAGTAATATACTGGCTTTTCCACTAGTTTTGGAGTATCAGTCAATTTTTTTGTGATATCCTGATTGGAATTTTCATTTAAAATATCTGTGTATCTCAAATATAAGGAACACAAATTGGATAGTTTTCTTTCAAAACCTTTCGATTTTTTTGGTACTTTGAAATGATCAACTAATTGATTTTTTGCAGTTCTTTTTCCGAGGTAAACTAACAGTATATTGATTATTTTCAGAACTGAAAGTTTACTTGAAATTCTTAAGTGATTTGTCTTCATCCTAAAATTGGGGATTATCTCTATATAACTCCAAATGATTCTAAATCGATGAAATATTTCAATATTGCATCTCGATATTTTGGTGTATAAATACACAATACACAGGTGTTTTCTCACCTCGAAAATTTTAACCTGTTAAATAACCAAATGAGCAATTCTTAAAAACTAAATAAGTAGTAGCCTCATTAATTTTTCTTGATTTTATTAAGTTAAAAATTATCTCAAAATCAAGGAGTAACTCGATTTTTCTCTCTTTGTAAGACTCTAGATCTGGTAACTTTACATTGTCAGGTATCACGACATTATATGTGTCCATTTGTACTGAAAGCATCAAATGAGTAATTTTTAGAACTACGTAAATATCCAATTTATGATTAAAAAAATTTTTCTTCATTAAATATAACCGCACTCACTTTGGATTTCACAGTAGTTGAAAGTCCCTTTATTCAATCTTCTGATAAATTTATATTTTATTTCTGCAACTGAAGTCTTTCGGCTAATTTAGATAAACAAAGGTGAACCATACTCCATTATTAAGTAATGTTTCTTGCTGAATATATTTTTCCTTCATTGTTCTTAATAAAAACTAAAGCAGTGGATAATAACACGTTCATCACAATATTATTATTTTGGCTAGCTGATGTCATAAAACATCCGTTTACATTTTTGGTTTCAAAAGGAATCACATTGAGTTCCTGTGAATTCGTAGATTGATTACAGTCTAACGTTTAAACAGATGGTAACGAAATCTCACAATTATTTTTATTCTCCGAAAACGAAGGGTTTTCTCACTCATAACAAATTGAAAGGTTGTGCTTCTTTTTACAAACTCTGCAAGATATAATGAGTTTGTTACATTATGGGTACTAAAACAACAAGAACATAAATTTTGTTTTCTTACAAACTCAAATATATATTTTCACCTAATTTTTGAAACTTATGACATGTATACAATTTTCGTTCGGGGTTAGACAGTTTACAAGTAATTTCCCTTTTCTCAGTTACACATGATACTATTGAAGAATCTTTTAAACAGTTTTGTTTTTACCTTTCCGGTGCTTTAAATTTATTTAAAGTCCTAGCATATAATCTTTATAAAAATATAATAATTCAAATATAATATGCAACATGTTCTTGATTAAAATCTTTTCTTTCCACTACTTGGTTGTTGGAGCTTTTGATTTAATATAAAAGCAAAATAGCTGATTAAAATTTCTCTAATTTTGATCTAGACATTCTAAGGATCTAACAGCTTCCCTTACCATATCAATTAAATTTAGATTCACAAACATTGACTCATTTTGAACTACAAGAATTCTGATAAATCTTCTGAGATGCTGAGATTTGTTCTCGTATATTAGAATATCTTTCCACTAATAGAGACCATGCTAATCGATCATTAGAATCTGTTATTGAAGTTGGTTAAACTATTCTAAAGGCATCTCCTCTTAATTCTGATATAAGGTATCGTAGTTGTATGGCATTTGTTAAGTTTGGATTTGATTAATGCTTGCTTTAAAAATATCTTTAAATGAGAGTCAAACATTTATTTCTTCTGCGAATGTTGGTAAAGAATATTGGTAAAGAAAATATAGAAATCAGAAACATGCCGCTACAAATTTCCCAGATACAAAATTAACACTAGAGCTTTCAAAATCCTTCTGAATATCCGATTTTGATAACTTACTATTAACATCAAATTCTATATCAATAAAAATAATGTTTATTTTTGTCTTATTCATCCATAGCCATTTCTATAATATCAACAGAACTGAATGATAATAGAATTAAACTCATCTTACAAATTTTTAAATATTGTTCTCATTAACACTAATTCAGTGTTACTTAAATTTCGTTCAGATAGTGTTTGATTCAACTTCGTTCACGCAGCTAGTGGTACTCCTTTCTTAACATGATTAGGAAATCCAATTATATGCATCGTATTTCTTCCACGATATTGCTATATTCTTATTTCAGCAAGCTAAGTTACTTAGCTAACATTGTTAAAAAATTTATTTCCTAATCATTATTTAATTTTATTATTATTTTATTCTTATTATTATCAGTGATTTTACATTATTCCTGAAACTTTTTACTTGTAAAAAACTCTTTAAGAGGTTCTTGACTATCCTATTAACTTATTTCAAAGTATAGATATTTTCAGTCAAAAAGAAATACATTTTGTAAGTTTTACCAGTATATATATATAAAATATTCACATAGAAATACATGTTTCAAAGTTTCCACCTACAACTTTGAAACAAATTTGCCTAATAATAATTATTTTAAATCTCCCTGAGTTCCTTTTGTTGCTTCACTGCATTATAAAATATAATTTTAATTATTAAGGAATAATACGTTTCAGAAATAATAATTGAAATAAAAAACTTTTTGATAAATTAAGAAACAATTATATTCATTAACTTATAGTTCCTACATTACAGAAGTATGATTGTCGCCATTAAGTGACAGATTCGCAAACGCAGAGTTAAATTGTAACATTATTTCATGTTCAAATGCATGGGAAAATCCGTAATGTCTAATGTTTATATTAAATAACAATAATTAAAATTAAAAATTCATGAAATTAAATAAGTATGAAATTAATTCCACATTTTTGATAGCAACTTTTATTTGTTTTAAATATTGCATAACAATAACACTAATATGTTATCAATGAGTTACCTTTAACGAGGAATACTTAATTAAAATTCTGTCATGTCCTTCGAAAATATAGACTTCTTAATTAACTCTAAAGTAATTCAATTTGTTATTTTTTTATTATATTGCTATGTTTAACTTTGGAGTAACACAATTAGCAGAATAAAAAACTTTCTCACGACTAAAATATTAAAACTTCAACAACAATCTTAATGTAAAGGTTCAGTTGAATCATCCAAAAAATATTTCCTACCTTATATATATTATAAATTATAACATAGCTTACAATTATGCCTTCACTTTCAAATGTCACTTTAAGAATTACATTTCAGAATTAATTCGTAAGGAGGAAAACTCCTTATTGCGCTAATGCACATTAAGAACCATGTATAATTTTGTCTTCGAATTGTTCAAGCATATCTAAGATTATTTGTTTCAGAATCTTCCAACGAAATTTTTTCGTTAATGTTTTAAAGAATATCTCTCCAGTCAAGCATATTAACATGACTGAAATTGAATTTTTCCCTTTTAACGCATATAACTCTTAACAGCAGCACTTTGATCCGAAAAGCTTTCTAAGTTGTGTGAAACCTAATCGAAGGAGAAAATCCTCCCCCTCTTTGTGCTCCTGTTCCTCTCAATCTTCCTCCCCCTCCTCGGGGTAGATTGAAGCGGCGCTTCAGAAACATGCCACTTCCGTGCTGAATCTCCATTCACTCTGGAAAATACGCTCCGTGCGGTCGCCCCATCACTCTGTTCTCTCTCTGGGAGCGCCCCTTCATTTCGCGATTGTTTTCGCGATACTAAGTCTGCCCCGGAGTAGGGGTTCGAGGTTTTAGATGGTCTTGTCCTTAACAAGGTACGTCATTTGATTTATTTCTAAGGATAAAAATGTATGTGTTGGATAATAAAAAAGAAAAGACACAGGAAAAAAAGATATTCCGGGGTTGTATGTGAATTGAGTTTTAGATTTAGAATTATAGTCCACGTTTGATAAGGCTTGTTTTGATTCACATATATGATGACGTAATTTTTTATAAATCTTTAATTTTGCTTGTTTTTATTTTGTTCTTTCTGCATAAGGTTGGCACCTGACAATTTATTGAAAAATTATTATTTTATATATTCTTTTTATCAATATTTTTATTTTTTTATGTCCAAATGTTATGTTAGAGCTTTTTTGAAGTCTTTCATCATTACGATATATGATTCTTGAAATGATCCATTTTTCTCAGTGATAGTAATACATATAAGGTCATTTTAAGAAAAATGCTGATATAAATGAATGTTTTTCTTAATTCTAGGGAGTTAAAATACTTACATTTTGATTAAATCAAAGTTTGTATTTATATTTTTACTTTCGATCAATGTATTAGTTTACTCTAATGTAGTTATTTAATCAGGTTTTCATATTATTGGTAGAGTTAAGTGTTTTATTCATTTTATAATGTTCATATTCAAACACTTAAATATTTTTGAAATTTCAATAGCGATAAATGGTTGTTATTTTCTTAAAATTACATTTCTGTTTTTCATGCCTGAGATATAAGCATATAATTTAAACGAATCACAAAAGAGAATGTAATAACTTTATTTTAAATTTTTTTTTCTGAATATGGTTTTAAACAAAATTGCTAATGTAATACGATACATTTGTTTCTTTCAACTACAAGTATTTTCATTAATTGCTTCCATATTTTATTGTTCAAATTTTAAAAATTTTCAAAGAATTTCCAGCAAATATTTTCAATGTTTCAATATCCCTAATAAGTACTAGTATAAATTGATACTTATTAGGGGTATTCTATTGATATAGATTTATAAATATTAGGGAATTTTATATATATATATATAAGCTAACAAAAATAACTGAAACATATGAAACTCTACAACTCATTGTTATTGTTTTCTCTCATTCAAGAAATTTTATATTTTCTTGCACTAAATGCGTTAATATAGTAGAATATTTTCTAGTAGCTTAATATTATACAGAAAATACATTTTTGTTGTGAGATTGGTTGTGAGAAAGTCTTGAACAGCATTTAAATGTGTATTTAGTATATTTATGTAGTAGGATGTAGCACCGATTGAGTATGTTTTTTTTTTTTAATATATTTGAGGATTTGTTCACTTAATGTCTTTTATTGGGTCGAAGAATCAGATCATATTTGAAATAAAAATAGATGACCT
>BMAW01082645.1:54887-88092 GCA_019974015.1 Nephila pilipes
ACATATATATACATATGGTATATACATGCCAAAAGTACCTTAATATTAGCTCATTTAGTCAAATTTTGTAGTACAATTAAATAATTTAAAAGTTAGTTTTATTGTATTCTAGTCTTTTGTTGTATCACAGGACTTGCACAACCTGAATTCATAAGAAAACGCATAATGTTCCAGTTTATATATTAGCTGACACATATTTCATGTCAATGTTATTCTTCTTTGCCTGTTAGTTTATTCTTAGTGTTTTCTTTTTATTTATTTCTTACAAAAAGCGTCTCGTTTTCTTTCAGCCGATATCCGCTTTCATTAAAGTTTATAGGATTTTTAGCTTTTTTTCTTAGCCCTTAGCCAAATCTTCCGATTTCTCCAACGTTACCATAAAAGGCACATATATTATTATTTATCACTTCTTTCATCTTTTGAGGCTTCGCAACCAAAGAGGAAGGGCTGAAAATGCCATTTCTTATTTTCAATACCATCTGAGGAGCAAGCTGGTTAATTTCCTGTATACAGATTTTACATCATTTAAACTTGCTTCTTGGAATTATTTCAACTTTTTTTCTTCTTTGGGACTACCAGAATTGATATCATAAATTGGTTATTATTATCAAATTTCGTTTTTCATCGTAATTCTCCTATTAATTTAAAATAATGTCCCGTAGTTGGTTGGTTTTATATTAACATTACTATAGAACATATCACGTGGGCTCTGGATAGTGTACTAGTAATTTTGAGGCAAAGTTAAATAACGAGGAATTACCCTGGCCTATATAAGGATACATAGGCTCAGTTTAAAATAAAGTAGATTCCATAATCCCACAAAACAGTCTTTGGTACGCCCAAGACGCAATTTGCATATTTCCGGCCATAGAGCTTGTTATTATGACTATTTTACATGTAATTTAGGGTAAGATAACGCCTTAATATGTATGATAATTTTCTCTCATGTAAATGTTTAACCTTTATTTTTAAAGAGAATTTAGTCTTAAAATTTAACATTTGTTATAGAAATTCACATAAAATTGTAAACATGTTTGCTATTATCGATTTAAGTTAATTATTACATTACAAAATCCTACATTTATGGAAATTAAAACTAAACTTATTAGATGTTAAAGAAAATTAACACAAAGCATTTTTCCTTACGTCATCCTGAAATTATCTGATGTATATATATATTTATTTACCAAGATTTTTTTTTCTTGGAGTGCTTTTCCAGAAAATAAGCTAAAAAGTTTTGAAACTTATATGAGTTACAGTTTAAAATTCTTTGGACTATAGCACTTAAGAAGAACTGGGTATATTCTAAATTGTGTCTTTCTGTCAACTTCGAGAAACGATTTTGCTCATTTTATGCTATTTAAGGCCATTATTTTAATTTTGTGAATAATAAGGTACAATAACATCTTATCTGCAAAATGATTTTGAAGTTGGAAAAAATAATGTGTGTGTAAATATATTTATAGCGATTTAGAAAGTTAATAAATTAAATAAAATAAGTCGAGGCGAAGTTAAGACTTCACTGTTATTTATTTTTAAAATTATAATGATTTAGAAAATTAATTAAATAAATAAAATAGTTGAGGTGGTGAAAAATTTCATTGTTGTTTATTCCATTTTATCTGAGAGAGAGAGAGCATATCCAAATTACTGGACATACAATTCCGCCTTTTGATGTGCAACACAAGAGCATAGATGACAGAAGAGATAGAATTTTTCCGTACTTTCTTTTTTATAGAAGGGATTTTCCTCTTTCACGTAATAGATGATATGGTATAAGATATAGAGATTCTGAGGGACTTAAATGGCCTCCCACATCCTGGTAGGGATTATCCGTACAGGTCTTCAACAGTGAGAAGTTCAGCAATTTATTATGAGAGCGTGATGGCATACATTAAAGAATAATTTGGAATTGTGTCAGAAAATAAGAATGAATTCTTTACTTATGTGTTAGAGAATGAGAAAATTAGGAAATTAAAGTATTTTTTATTGAAATTGTTACAAATTTAAGTTGAATCTTCACATATATACAATGAGCAATAACTATTTTTATTCTACAAAACACTTTCCAAAAATCCAAGTCTCGAACTCACTACATAACACGACCGCGCCTGACTATTATATAACATGAGGTCATCGGAACTTTGCACGTTCCTAATCTGGGAATCATAATCACTGAACAACTCTGGTCTGGTTTTTGTGTTGAAATAGCGGAAAACATTAAACGTTGAATTCAATATATTTATAAAATTTTCAGGCAAGTTAATTGGAGGTGTTTTAAAAGTCATTTGTTCGCTTAATTATGTTCCTTTCACTTGACCGCTTTGTTCAGAGTTACGAAATGCCTCTTCAAGTTCCTGTTGACTTTTATAATGATGATACGCTTTTATAATAAATTTTTACCAAAAATTCATTTCAGTTATTCATTTATGATATTCAGTTAAAAGTTATTTTTAATGCAAATAGGTAAAAATGGCTAAGTTTTAATTTAACGTGTTTCCTAAATTATTAAAATCGTAATAACGAAACCAAAGAAAAAAGCAATTATATCAATCTAAATTGAAATATATACTTAAAAGAAATATCAGAAAAAACGAATTGTTTACTTTTATTGAAAAATAAATTACTCCTACTTATTTTCATTTGCTCCTCTGAATGCAAATAATATTTTTCAAAACAAATGAAGAAAACATAAGCAAAGTATTAAATTAAAATAAAAAATTCAAATAATTAATTAATCTCAGAGCATAGAAATGACGTTTCAAAAAATAAATTTCGTTTTAACGCGGAAAGAATAATATCTGAATTATACACCAAATACTTATAAAGTCATGAAGAAGCAAAAACTAAATTCTTTTTAATCTTAAAAGCCTATAAATTAAAATTTCTCAAAATGTTTGAAAAAAACACACATGCTTAGATGTCAGCTTCTTTAAATTTTATCGAACATAAATGAACTATTAATCTTTTTTCTCTCAATTTTGATCTCAGTTGAATATTTGTCACCTGTTTAACTTCTTATGAATGAAAAAGGGTACAGATTTTTCTTTTATAAATCCATTGTATATAAAATTGTTTTTTTGCAACAAAACAAAAAAATTTAACCCGATGTATTTTCTTCATATCATGTTCACGCAATTAAAAAAAAATTGCGAATGTGTGTGTGTGAATGTCAAATGAATTAACAAAAAAAAAATTATATACCTATAATTGGATCAATCAAAAAAATTTTTGTTTATTTAAATTTTAAAACTCAAACTTATACGAACTATTCATTATTTTACAAATGTTAAAAGACCGCTTAAAATTTCATTTTTCTGTATTTTAAATGAAGTAAACAAAATTTTTTCGACATTTTTAAAAAGCTATATATATTTGAGCAATCAGGGCAAAACAAGAATTTGTTTTTCATGATTTAACTGAGAGATTTAAATCTTATTTACTATCATATGAAAGTATTTTAGAATAATAATTTTATTAGAATGAATAAACATAACATACAATCAAAGCAATTAGTATACAACAGGTATACAGTTATTTAATAAAAGTCTAGAAATTATTTATGCCACTTTGAGAATTCTCAAGTTTTGAATTATTAAAAAAAATTAACTAAAAAATAGTTTCTTCTTTAATTTCAGTATTCATTTAATCTATATTTACTCTTTTTTTCATAAAATATTTTTAAATATCTTTATTGTGGAATATGTCATTAAGGATTAGCTTGATATTGCAGAAAATCTAAATACATTTTTTTCTGGATAAGATTTATTTTATGTTTATCGTCGCGATCATAGAAAAGGATCGGAAGTCGAAACACTTTTTTCAGATAGAAAATTGCTTCAAAATTAATTTTACATTTTGACTTCGCTATTCTATAGAGAGAAACGTATCTTATTATAATACATATTTTAGATTGAGTTAATCCAGTTTTTTGTAGTGTAAAACGTGCTCCATATTTAGACTTTTATTCAATTTGCTTGAGATATCTTCACATTTTCTAGGTAAAAAGAGTATATTTATAAAAGGATATGAAGTTTTAAAACATAACAATAAAAGCTGATGTACGAATTATTACATTGGGAATTTACATGAAAGCTGATACATTTTTCTGTCTGAAAATTTGTTTTAAACTTAATTCAGGCTCTTTCATATTTGACGAAGATAGTCTTAAAACATTTTATTGGATTCAAAGTATAAACTTTTTTCCGTGCAACTATTTCTGAAGTAAAGACTTAAAAAAGTGGGCAACTTTAAACAATTTTACGAAATGTCAAATTGATGAGTTTCAATTTTCTATAATGAAAAGACTAAAGTTTCTTATCAAACATATACTGTACAGGAAGCATTGAATAATATGTCAAATTACTTTTCCAAGGAAGAAAAACGCATTTAAAGTACGAAGCATTAAGATCATCCTTTTTCAACTTCTAAGATTTTCTAATGAGAAGTATAAAAAATTAAGGAAAGATTAGCTTTATCTGCAAAAAAATTCATAAACATTTAAATACTCAAAATAACAACAATATTGACATATACCTAGAAATTTTTCAATACGTTAACATTGTATAAAATAAACAAAGATGAGCGATAAGGAAAAGACGATAATAAAAAAGAACAAAGTTATGACTATACTTTGCCTCCAAATCGTAGGAGCTGTAATAAAAATCATAGGATGGGATGAAAAGCAAACAAGAATAATAAAAACTCCTTTTGCCTTTAAATATTTATCATACATTCCATTTTTAATACATCGGAAATAAATAATCTTCGCTGAATTTCCTTTCTTCTCTGAGATTGTAGTGAAAGGTTACGCACGCAAACGAGAAATAATATAATTTATAAGAGACCAAAATAAATTTAAAAATCTTTTTATCAGCTTTTTATATATTTAAATGTCTTGTCTGTTTTTTGAAGACTTTAAGACAATTCTTACGAAAGTTATATTGTAAGATATGCTCCAGAAATAATCTCTTTAATCTCTAATAATCGCTTAAAAATAATCTCCAATAATCGTCATTTGAATATTCAAAGTTTTGACAGCTTCACGAACTCAATTTTTTTAATAACTTAATTTCTATTAAAAACTAATTAATATTAGTGGGAAGTTGTCAAGCCTCTGAGGAATCACTTGATAAAATATTTTCATATTCGACTTGATAAGAAGTTACAAGTACAAGAAGTTATTTTATTCATCAGATGTATTTACATCTCTAAATTTGATAGGAATTCTGCTTGAAGTGAACAGAATATATTAGTTGAAATAAAAAAAATAAGAGGCCAATAAAAAGTAACTTATCCAAATACGATTAATTAACGTATTGCTTAGCAAGTAAGATTATATCGAAATTCTAGAAAGTGTAATTTGTTTTAATTTTTAATTATTTAAGCTCTGTAGCCCAAACACCTTGTTAAAATTGATACAAACTTCAAGTTTTTTTCTGTTTCTAACAACTTAGATAAAAGTCCATTTTAACATGAGGTTGACATTCCCAATTTGGGGGGGGGAAATTCAGGGGGAAGGGATTAAAACATGCTAAGTAAATGAGAATTCGTGTATAAAACCTTTTCAAAATAAAATAAATATATTGGTAAAATTACAAAATGTAAGAATGTACTCAAAAAAGAAAATTAATCAAGGTTAAATGGGTTAGTTTTCATTTTAAAGCCCTTAAAAGTACAATTTCTGAATTATGTTTCCTCAATCATATGAAATTACTTTTCATTGTGTTTATGCTCAGAAGGAAAGTTGCGCTTGGCAACTTTAACGTGTTTGAAAATATTTTTTTTTGAATTGCTTTAGAATTATTAATTTTCAAGGCCATTTCTTGTATATTATTGTTTAACACAAAATAAAATCACTTTAATAATATTGTTCTCGGCTGATCGTAATTCTTTTAAATGGTTTTTGGTAAATAACCACAATTTCCATACATTTGCAGTTTTTGAAATACTTGATGTACATAAATTGTAGTCCAAAAGTTGAGCATAGTTGATAATTGTGAATATTGATGAAAATTAAAGCCAGAACGGCAGGAAAGGGGACTTGCGAGTGTAAAACGTCTATAAAGTAAGAAAACAATAACTTTTATTACCCAAAGAAAATATTTGAAAGAAAACTAAGCGTAAGCTGATTTCACACTTTAGTGGGGAGGGGGAGAAAAGTCATGCTGAAGTTTGATTAAATGTATGGTCTCTTCAGAAACACTACACAATTTTCCATACTTGCTATGACAATGTGAATGAGTTGTGTATTTGGAATTCCAAACCCTTGAAGAGCTCTTTTCAGTTCTGGAACTTTGCTTGGAAGGGATGCAAGTTGTCTCCCAAGCATATACCACATATGATCTGTAGGATTCAGATTAGATAAGTGCACAAGCCACGGTATACGTCGGCTATTTTCCGTTTCAAGGAAATCGTCGATCAGGTTCGCACAATGGCATGCATAAATATGAAATCAGGACCAACAGCACCAAAACAGACGAACATAAGGCTCAAGAAATTCATCTCTGTATATTTTAGCAATCACAGACTTGTCTCAAAGATATGGAGGGTTGTTCAACCATCCAGCATGATACCTGCCTATATCATGACTCCCTTTGACAGAAAACAATATCTTTCCATGATGTATTCAAGTTGAAAATGAGTTAAATATTCTCGCTATATCATTTACCGTTGAGAATCGGTGTTCAGATTAAAGCGAGGTTCGTCACTGAACGTTACATTGTCCCTCTGTCCCGAACTCCAGTACAGATTTTCGTAATCTCCTGATTAATCGAGCGAGTTTATGTGAAGAAGTAAGGGGTACTAGTCATCAGTTAACATTTCTCGCCCTTTGAAACCTCTGCCACAGTATTGATATTCAGAATTCGAACCACTTTGATTCGAGGATTCCAACAATTCATTGTCTCTCAAACATAGCCGGTTGACGTTTTCTGTGTCATTATTCGTACTGTTTAATAGTAAACAAATTCCTTCATACACGAATTGCCACAAACTAGTTTGATCTACTTATACCAAGTAAGAGGGGTAATCCGCGCTCCGACGTGAGGTGTTTAGCGCATGTATAATTCTGATAGCGCATGTATAATGTAACTGAAATGTTTTGAAAAAAGACAAAGTTTAATCTTCTATAGATGATTTTCACAACAAATTACTTCAAACAAATTCTCCAATATTTACTCACGTTTTGTCACATTTTTTGAATTATGCTTAACTTTTGGACCCCAATGTACTTCATATTAATTTGTCTTGAACGCTTCACATATGGATAAAAATTTAATACTTAATTCGATTAGACTAACATGTTCATTTACTAGGCTCATTGTGATTACTTACGGAATAAAATTCAGAAATTTTACCATATGTTGATTTTGAAACTTTTTCATGAACTTTTTGATAAATAATGTTAATCTCAAAATAATTAATTTTCTATACCGATTCCTGTAAATAAAACTATAATCACTGGCTTCAATTGCTTCAATATATTCATTGTACTCCCAGTTTAATTATCTTAATTCAAGAAAAGTAGTTTTATAAGCAATTTTTCCTCTTTTTTGGATTTAAATATACATGACGATTTTAATGTGTTTTTATAGAACACAACTTTATTACGCTATACAATGACAAAAATAAACAACTGACATTATTCTAAATGTTTGAAGTTATATTTATTTTTATTTCTCTAAAACATTTGGGACAGAGTTACAATATTATAATTATATAACATTTAAAAAATATAACGCATCAGTGTTCTCCCAAAGTATCTTTTATCATAACATTTAGTCTCGCATGTTTAAATTAGAAATAAAAGTTATCTTTATAGCGCTACCGACTGTAAGAGATTTTATTGATAAAAAAATATTCGATCTTCACAATTTATCGTTCTTATTAATTCTCGAAGATGATTAATGTTTAAAAGAGAGAGGGAAAAGAAAGTTTCCTACAGTTCCTTTTTAATTATGTAAAAGGAAGATTGTTGTGTCAAATGAAGATGCTGAATGATGAGACTCTTCGAATTAATTAAATTTTTATTTCACGACCTGAAATCATTGATCGTGGACTCAAGTACAAGAATGTTTAAAAGAATTTATCTTTCAAATTTTGACTTCAAAAAATCATTGAGAATAAATTATCAGAAGCATAAATATTATTCCAGTATCTTTATGTTTGTTATAGGATAAAGAAAGATGTAAAAGACATTTTTCTAACTTTAAATTTATAAAATTTTGGTTAAGTATAATTATTTGGTTATTAAAACCTATTATGTATTTTTCTTTAGTTTTTCATTTGCTTTTTATTTTTGTGTTGATACTTACTGTGAGTGTGTGACTGGGATATTCACAGTTTTCTCTTCTCTAACCTAGGAAACTTTCGTAATTTGAATTATGTACAATGATAACTCCTTTCCAACCAAATGAAACGTGATTAGTTAAATTTGTTGAAGATAAGAAAAGCAGTAAATTGAATTAAAGATCGTAATATATAAACGAAACAGAATTGAAAGGATAAAAAGGAAGACAAAGGATAACAACAAGCTGATAGATTCTGTAGATTGGAGTCACTCATCATAGTTAATTTCTTATATATACAGCCGTTAGAAGTGACCCGTGATAAGAATAACAGGAGTCAAATTTGCTACATTGAGAAGTGCTTGAAATGGAATGAGGGATTTGGTAAGCTAAGATTTTATTATTTGAGCGTAAGCTAGGATTAACTGAGTTAAGAGAAATTCGAGAGCGATCTTGCATACTCTTTGGTAAATAATAAAGTCTATCAGGTGTATTCTTTGATAAATAATAATATCAGGTTTTTAAACAATCAATTTATTATTTGCCTTTTTTATGAATAACAATGATGAAATATTAGAGATACAAATTTACAATTCTAAGAATTTTAATTTCATCTAAAAATTTTAGATTTGAATTTAAATATCAAAATTGAAATTTTAACCTATGAAATATTTTTAAAAATATTTTTAGGGAAGTGTTACTGCGAACTAATAATTACAAAAATAACTTTGACTTGCTTTCAGGTACAATTATTCTCCAGAGGTCATTAATAAACAAAGTAGTTTGGAAATAGATTAGACCAGAGTCGGCAAAGTGGTTTATATCAATCCCCGAAGGTGTGCAATTAGGGGTTCATCCGATCAAGGGAGTCGATTAGAGGTCTATGAATGTATATCCATGCTATTCAATATCAAATTTATGGATAGCAACGCAGTATGTACAATTTTCATTTGGAATCCCATTTGTAATTACTATAAAATGGTAAAGTTTTTATAATAGGTTATAGTTTATTTAATTTTTTATTCCTGCATATTTTTTAAAATAATTATTTATCTTTTTTACTGTTTAAAGTATGCGTGTTTCGCGATGGGTTCTCATTCACTGACTTGTGAGAAATCATTCTTGAAACCATTTTGTTACAAGATGGCCCAAATTAAAGCACAACCTCTTAAATGATGACTGTTTGATAAGCTTTGCGACTAAAATGATAAACTATCAAATCAATTATTATTACTCACCGAAATACGATAGTTGTCAAGTAGTGCATGTTTACAAAAACTTATGGAATTGTTTAAACAGTTACAGAATTTCTTACTGAAATTAATTCAGCCTTAAGCGACGGAATGCAAAAAAGGAAAAACAATATTTCTTATTTGGCCTATTTATTTGCAAAGTTGAATGATATTCAAACACGTAACCAAGGAAAGGATATTACATCAATTCAAGCACGAACAATTATTTTAAGCTTTCAAAAAAATTAAACTTGTTTAACTCTTCATCGTTACGTGAAGGTTTTCAATACTTTTGAAATTTACGATGGTTGACGGAAACAAATTGCTATTTGTTTCGAATCAAGAGCTGTGAGAATTATTCTGATAATTTCATTTTCCTGACTTCCAGTCTCTATCGATCTCATCTTTCTCGACATTGTGTCTCGTAATAGTTCATTCATTCTTATCAATATCGTTGAAAGGCGCATTGCTATGAAAATGTCCAGTGATCGTGCTGTTTCACTACCTTCTCTCTTTCGCCTACCTTGACGTTTTTTCTCATATGGTGATATAGGTTTATGGTACCTATGTCACCATACGTTTCCTATCACATAAACTCGTTTGCGAGACATTGCTAGAGAAAAGGTTAACACACAGAATTGAAATTTGATTGGAAATCAAGACTCACTATTGAAATTTGTATTAAAACGTATTCTGATATTCAATTGCGATATCCTGATATTTATCATTTGCTTATTCATTAAAATACCATCGTATGTTATCTATATTAAAATGCATTTGCATCTAAAATTTCATTATAATCAGTTAAAATCTTTTTGGAACGTAAATATTTTGCCTCTTTAAATACGTTTGATATTTTTTTGGTAATTCTTCCCACTACATTTATGACATTATTTTTAATTTTAACAAGCAAGCCATAAAAACAATTAACTTAAAAAAGCATTTTTATTTTACAAATTAGAATAATTTATGAGTTTGCTAATGGAAAAAGTACTGTTAAAATATTTCTTTCCCTCTGAATTTATTGTTCTTTATTTTAAATGCAATATTTCTCCAAATCTGCACTTGTGAGAATTGCGCATCATATACAACAATTCATTTTATTCACGTCTTTTTAAATATATAGCTACAAGTAAAACATCACAATGAAGTAAAGTTGTTAAAAATTTGTTCACATTATTATTTGGAATATATTTTTTCATCCGGTCTCTTACAACAAAATATATCCATTAATTCAATAAAAAATTATTCATTTACAACGCTGAAATAGTTTACACTTAAAATACTAAATAACATACTTTTTACGAAATATGAACTTAAGTTCCTGCTCAAAAACCGAATAAATCGATACCGTGAAAATGAATGGTTTCCTGATTTCTATTAAAGACTCTCCTATTAATTCTATAAAAAGCCATTCTATTAAAAATAGTTGTTTCCTATTTGTCAGTTTTCGTCTTATGTCCATTTTCAATTCTTAAGTTTCCTTATATTCGTTTATTAATATTTCTCTGCTTTAAAGACAAATATTTAATTTGCGAAGAATGCAAAACATCTTGCGTTCAAATTATTTTCCAGTATTCGTGTAATTAGTCTTCAATTTATGCTTAGAAAAATTAATTTTCTACCATAATTTTTCTAATAAAGCGGAACAATAATTCAAAAAAGGAAAATTGAGACGATATTTAATAAAAGTTTAAAAATTCATTCACTTCAGATAATGAAACGCGAAATTTTGTTTGTGTAGAATAAATTAAACCACGAGAAGCAGCAGTATTTTAATCCTAGTAATTTTATACTTCTGCTAATATAAAACATGAAATATGATCACGTTGAAAATATCTCGACATTGCGCGTAGTGTTTTCAATCAGGTAAGTTTAAGCAAATAACCAAAAAAAATTATTTGACTTTAATTAATTATGAAGCAGTAAAAAAAGCTTTTATATATTTTATAGATTAATTTAACAAATTGTCTTTCTATGAATTATGTACAGAATTATTTGATTTTAACTAATATGAAATTGTTGATACCTATTTTCAACAAGTAAATATTAAACTAAAAAAGAATCATAAAGAATTTTAGACAGATATTTATTTATTAGAAACTTTAATTTAATTAACATAGCTACCGTGGGTAGTCTGAAACGTTTCCGACCTAACAAAGTTACAATTTTTTCCCTTTAAATTTATTTTCATTTTTCTACATAATTTCATTGTAATTATACACACGTTTCCCAGCGATGCACCCGTCTCTTTTACTCGTCCAAATAGTACTCGGCGTATTTCTCTGTAAAATAGTTGTTTACGAAGGTCATGTCTTCCCCATTTGACAAACTTTTCTGTCTTCCGAGCTCAATTTTTAGATAAAGGAACAAAAAGAAGTTGCATGGGGCTAGATCTGGTGAGTAAAGACGGTGTTCGAACCGCAATTCGTGGATTTTTGTCATAGCAACCGATAAGTTGTGAGACGGTGAATTGTCTCGGTGAAGCATTTTTTTCTGCAAAAGTGTCCGTTTTTCAGCAACTTCTGCCTCCAGCTTGTCAAATAATGATGTGTAGTGTACTCCTGTAATAGTTTTTCTTATTTGAAGTTAATCTATTAAGATAACTCCAATGACTATCCCCAAAAACAAAAACAGTCACCATCTATCTAAAAAAATAGTTTTTCTATTTTTTTTTTCTTTTGGAGCCAATTCCCCCTTCGCAGTCCACTATTTTGGTAATATTTTTGTTTCGGAAGTATAACAACAAATTTCATCTACAGTAATTAATTGATGCCTCTGTTTGCCTAAACTGCTCCAATACAGCGTTAGAAATGTTCATTCGAACACATGTTTGGTTTAACTTGAGCAAATGCGGCATGAGAAGACAACTTTCTCAAGCCTACATCTTTATTCAATATGTGACAAACACGTTCTATAGCCATATTCATAGCCTCTACTATCTCTAATCCGACGGTCGTCTAGCACTATTTGGTGAACATTACCAATGTTATCGTCAGTGCAACAGTTTTTGGGCGTCTCAGCTCTTCAACGTCTACCAATCTGGAATGGCCACGTTTAAATACAGCTGCTAAAAATTCCACTGTGATAAATGATGTTGCAGAGTTTCCGTACACAACGTCTAACTCATATTTGATTTTCATAAGAGTATTGATTTTCAAAAACAAATATTTAATGACAGCTCGATACTCGATTCTTTCCATTCTCACAAAAACACTCGCATCGACTCGCTCAGACGATTTTCGAACAATTGCAAGTCCAAAATGACTGAAATTTTATATGCCTTAAGACTCTGTGCCATTTATATATTATATGCCATTATTATATTTATATGCCATTATATGCCTTCTTATTTGTCACAATACATTTCCCAATGATAGTCTTGGACTGAAAGCAAATGTTTGCAGGTTTCGTGCAACATATTATTCAAATGTGCTTGTTTGATCTGCAACTCCTTTTTGTATCCAAAACTTTTCCAGTTTCTAAAACTTATGATACGAATCCAAGATGTCGCTTCAAGAGGAAAAATTTTTATATATTTGGTCCGAAACTTCCTTTTCATGGAAATTAGGAAAAAAAATTCTAAGTATCGTCTTATACAATTAGAGTTTTTGTTTTATTCGTCATTTCGGAGAGATTTACAGTCTATTTTAACGTACTGATAGGGGCGATTTTTAAAATTGCAACAAAATGATGTCTAACGCACTATTTTCAAACGAAAAGCCATTTCAACAGAAAACAGGAGTTTTGTCAGACGACTAAAAATCGTGAAAAATTTATGCTTTGAAAAAATGCAATAATAACATAAAAGCACTCAAAACAAGGGAAAATGCTTGATTTCCGAACTGTAAATCATTTCAACAGGAAAAAAAAAAAGCATATGGGAATGACTATTTTCTAAGCATTATATATATCTATGAAATCTATGAAAAAATAATTTAAAACACTTAAAAAGACAAAAAACCAGAAAGAAATGTAACAATGAAAGAAAAATAAATGAAAATATGGAACCCAGCAAGTCAAAAAGCAATATCGGGCTGAGGACCGATTAAGAGGGGTTAAACTAGTTCAATGGTACCAACCTTCCCCCTTTGCGACTTGGTAGGCTGAATTAGGAAATCCAAATTGCAAAAGAGTTCATGATTAAAAGATGCAAACAAATTCAGCGATAAAATCTACAAAAATAAAATCTATAATTCCTTGTAGGCTGAATTGGGAAATCCAAATTACAAAAGAGTTCAAAGATTAAAAAATGCAAAAAAAAAAATTTCAACGATAAAATTTACAAAATAAAATCTATCATTCTAAAAATTATCAACAAATCAAAATATAAAAATTACTTACAAAATTCAAAGAAATGAAGATTCAAATATGTGAGTAGTAAGACGGAATTTTCTTTAAGCTTCAAGATGTATATCACATACTCAAAATGAAAAAATATAACACATCATCACCATATAAATTGAAAAAAGATTTAAGTCATTGTTTGATTGGTAATAAAATGTAAAAAGATGCAAACAATTGGTTGGTAATAAGTAGTATGGTGAAGGAGTATAACGGTCCAGAGAGTGAGTAAAAATGTAAGCTGTGTAAATGTAAAAAATAATAAATTCTTCACGGCTAGACCACTAACAAGCCGACTTTGTGGACCTATTGTTGTGTGGTGGATTTGAAATTGGATCATGATTCGCAAAGATGTTTAATATATTTGTGATGTATATAAGTATTTAAGAAATTTATTGGATAATCATGATCCAAACAGTTGTTGAAGAATTTTTTAATGTTATTAAATTTGTCTATTTTATGCGTTAATTTGTTATTACGTAATAAAAAGCCCAATAAAATATTCCTATAAATGGATCTGTGTAGATTACTGTTCCAAAAAGAATATATACAATCGTTAATAAATATATAAAAATCGTTCATTCATTTTGTCAAATTTGAAATAAATCGTTAAAAAAAGGAAGAAGGCGTTTAAAATTTAACTGATTAAAAAAGCATTGAACACTTCTTTAAGAAAAAAGTAAAGACATCACTGGTCTTTAACGGTGGCGATAGCGAAGCTTTTACGGATAAGTAACGATGAAACTGATATTCCGTTTGCGCAGCAAATTTTATAATGGACGCTTGAGTGCCGGCCACATTTTCCGTAAAAACTCGAGAAACAAATTGTTTTTAAACAATTTTCTCAAGTTATTGTCAACGTTTATTTTTTCATCACCAAGTAATACTCTAAGTTAAGATCCACTCTGAAATTTAAAACTTTTCGTCTTGTTTGAAGAAACAAAACTCCTCATTGAGAAAAGCATTTTGATTCGAACCACTTCTAAATGACTCAAGCTATTTATTTGAGTTTATGTTTAACTTTAAAATGTGAAAGAGGACATTTGGTCAACATTATATATTTAATAATAATGTTCAATAAATATAATTTTTGAAACAAATAAAACATTATGAAATATTTTTATTCTTACTTTATTCCTGATTTCTCTCTAATTTACTAGCCCATAGCCTTTAACTCTGTGCTTATTTTTATTTTGATGCTTATAACACAGTGAATTTTGCGTATTCGTAGGTATTACTTGATATCCTTTGCTATTTTTTTTGTTTCCAAAATTAATTAAAAATATTATCTATTGAACTTCTGATTTCATTGAAATGTGGTTCGATAAACTATTCATTTCTAAACTTTTCTTCCAAAAAAAAGCAGACAAGTGTTGTCCACCATATTCATCGCTTTCCCCCCCTTCAAACCATAATCTATACTTTTATCATAATACCTCTATTTCAGAAAAAAAATTCATTCATTTTGTCAAATTTTAAATAATAATAATATAGCATCAATTCTTCTTTAAAGTATTTTTTAACTTCTTTACCAAAAGCATTTTTACCTCCTTTTATTACTGCCCCAATTAATTTACATCTAAACATATTATACATTTTTAAATTATTTTGAATCAAATTGAAAGGATTGCACCATTTTATCACCTTAAAGAACAAAAGGTTTTTATATTTGAATTTTTTTCTTAAAATGAAAGTGAAAATATAGGCTTAAGAGATGGCTATATATTATTTTGGTAAAGCATAGAGGTTAAAATAAAATTATTTCATATTATGAAACAAATAACATGAAACAGTAAAATTGATCGTGACAATTTATTTTCTGAAAAATAAATAG
This sequence comes from Nephila pilipes, assembly GCA_019974015.1. Taxonomy (NCBI): domain Eukaryota; kingdom Metazoa; phylum Arthropoda; class Arachnida; order Araneae; family Nephilidae; genus Nephila; species Nephila pilipes. Next base: position 70,586 of record BMAW01082645.1, read on the forward strand.
ATTTATATATAAAAAAAACTCAGGTTCTTACGACCCACGAATTATTTTATTGTAATAAAATTTCCATCTCTAGCAACTAAATTTAATTTAGAGAAAATGTCAGTTCTACTCCAGATTTTAAGAGATAAAAAGAGAGTGCATAGTACAAACATTTATCCAATTACTTAGAAAGAGAAATGGAATAAAATTGGTCTAGAAACGACGAATTCTCGGTTGATTTTTTTTCCTTTGGAAGCCAAGTGATAGACCACTTCCATGCTTGAGTTAAATAACTAATGTAGTGTTAGGTGAGATAAAAAAAAAAAAAAGGAATTGGCACCGCAGTAAAACGTTTTTATAACGCAATTTAGAAACATTTTATAAGAAAAATGTTTGTGTTTCGCTTCTCTGCAGGAAAAAATGGTAGGTAAAAGAAATTCTTTTCTCTTACAGGATGTATTAAAATCATTGTTTATTCAATTGAGAAATTTATATAAGTTAAGAGAAATGAGGTCATATTCATTTTCTAAATATTTTGCTGAAATCGCTTTCTCAAAAAATATCAATTCAGTTCAAAAGTATGTCGCAAGAAGTTATCCGGAACTGTTTTTTTTTTTTTTATTTAATTCAGTTTTAGATTTTTTAAATCTTCCTCGTCTTATATAATGAGTTTTTTTAATAAAATACATATTGGGGAGAGATTCACAAACTTAATTTTAATAAACCTACATTTCATTCGCATATTTGCAATACTTCACCTTGAATGAAAGTTTCAAAAAAATTTAAGAAAAAGAATGTAGAAAATTTTTAAAAACAACCTAAGAATTAGTTACTTAAGTCTACGTAACAGTAATGAAAACTATAAAATTACTACAAATGCGAAATTGTTCCCTTTATTTCATATGCAAAAACACATCCATGGTAATTTTACCTTAAGTAAACTAACAGCATTTTATTAATTTTGTACAATGTATATAATTTTTAAGAAACTATTTTATGATAGTTTTCAGTCAGAATTTTTAATTATATACTTTAACATATCTAAATCCAATCATTTTATTTTATTTCTTTCTATGAATTCCAAATCTAATTTAAATTTCATATTGATTTCAACATAATTCGTATGTCTTTATAAACACAGAAACATTTTATTTCAATCAGGAAGACTTTCAGAAAAAATTAAGTGTGCTTTAAAGGAAATTAGGAAATTTGTTATTGATATTTTTTACAAAAAGTATAGTTTTATAATTCAACAACAAAAAGGCACTCTTTAAAGTATTCGAATTAATTTAAGCATCTCCCTTGTTTTTTAAATTCATATTATTTTCAACCAGCCTCTTCAAAAATATTACAGAAAATAAATCACTTTCAAATTATTATTCACGTTTTACTATTGCAAAGTAAAATCTAAAACAACTTTAAATTCAAATCTGAAGTATGTGAAATTATATTAGTGTATATTCCTTATTCTCAATGTATCTTAAAGAGATTCGAAGAAATTCAGTTTTTGAATTTTAAGTGAAATTTAAAATTCAGCTTGCAGAAAAATGTATAATTCCTGAAAAATAATCTTACTCTGTTGGTATTTTATAAAATATTTTTTTTTTCAAATTTACTTTGCTCTTCCAGTTTTATTTCCAAAATTCTATACTATTGTACTTAAAAATGAAACACCCATTTAAAAAGATATTGTTTGCCTAATGCTTGGTTATACGAAAAAGAAACCAATGTATATTCTGAACCAATGTACACGTCAATCATTTAAACTACTTTGCTTCTTATACTTTTTATATCACTCATTAATTACAGGAACCTAGATCAAATTAATTAGCAATTTCAATATTTTACTCATACAAAAATGTTTTGAATATCCTGAAATTTTTTTTCGGCAGAAATCTATAAATTTCATTAGATTATATAACAATTTTTGTATGCAGATCTACCATAAGCTAAAATACATTTATTTGAAATGATAAATTACTAAGATCATCAAAAAACACTCAACAATGTACAAGATAAATAAAAAAAATTAAACTAAAATTTTTTTCCAAAATTTTATAAAAAAAAAGAATAGATATTTATATGAACTTTATGTAATCAATGTTATACCTATGTGATAAGTTTACATCTTTTTGAATTTTATTTATAAGAGTATTTAAGGTTGGGGCTTATTGAAGCTTGTTGATGTTGATTTGTTCTTTTACTTTTTTTAAAAAAAAAGAATTTAATTTTACTTCTAAAATTTCATTTACCCAAATTAATGTCAAACACATTTTTAATTCTCTGGAACGTAACTTAAAATTTTTAGTGTCACTTTTAACTGCAGCATATGGCGTGATTATTAATTTATGCTTGTAATATCTATCTGTCTTGATTTTTTTAAGAATACAGCCGCAACTTTAAATGCATAAGAATTTTATTATTGAATGTTTATCAACGTCGATCTCAGAAGCAAGACAAAGGCTATTAGCGATGGATTTCGTAATTTTTTACCAGAATTAAATGACGAGGCCGACATCTGAGCTGGCACCTATCTCTCCAAATTTCCACAACATACCATAGGGAGGAGTTGGGGTCTTGATAGATTTAACGTACTTCAACTCCATCAAAAAGTATCAGATCTCGAGTCCACGATTTTACGAATAAATGCCAGCTGTGAGTTGATTGCTATCAAAAACTATGGTACGAGCAAAAGCAACCATGATTACGAGGAAAACACAACCGCAAAATGCAATACAAAAATATTGCGGTAGAAAAAATAATAAATTACAAGAATTTTGTTATTATAGTATTTTAAGCTTTAAGCTATTTTAAATCAAATCAAAATTTAGTTATAACTCAAAAGGTATTCATTTTGAAAAAAAATTTGAATCACAATTTTTTGTTCTTTCTCTTAGAAATTTATTTTGTTTGTTCTTGTAGAAACTTATAAAAATTAAGACCTTAGCTTTAGCTTTTCATTTTTTACTACAATAAAAATATTACGAGTTTTACTCAATCTCAAAGTAAATTTGTAAAAAAACACATTTTTTTTTTCTTATTTTCATGAGTGACCCAAGACGTTTTTGCTAGAGTTTGCACGAACAATTTGCTTCTCATCGAACATTAGTGGCATAAAAACAATGATAAGAATTAAATATGTATTTATTCAATCGTCTTTTTTCTAATAATCATTCATTGGTTGACTAAGTGTTCATTTCACGTAAAGAGTTATATTTTTGGCATTAAATATTCTACCAATAAAACGAAAATGGAAAACATTTTTGATCATATTATTAAAAAAATGCTTTTATACTTTTTGAAATGAGAGAAAAATAAAATATGAAGTATTCAACTGCTAATAATTACACAAACTTTAAAGGTAAAGTCCTATTAACATTATTAATTCTGCAATTTTTCAGTTGCTTGAAGCATTTTTGGATTATGATTGTTCTAATTATTATTATCTTTGTTATTGCTACTGTTATTACTTCCGAGAATTTAAAGTCATGACATATTCAAATATTTTCTTTTCCTGAAATCCTAGTTATTCTTCAGACCAAATATATTAATAGATAAACTATTATGATCTAATCAAAGTTATAAGAATTACAGAAATATATAAATGTTCTTAAACTATAGGATAAAACTTTATATAAATGTTCCTAAAGTTTATACAGTCACAAAAATATGTATGAAATGTTCAAATCAATTCTAGAAAAATATGTTCCTTGTGACATTTGCCTATAATGTATAAAAATATTTCCGTTTAATAATAGAGTTTGAATGAAATTCGGCATATTCATACAAATTTTATTTTTTATAGCATTTGAGGACACAATGTATTTAGCTTATAACTTTGTATCTAATTATTCTTAAGAAATCAACTTTGTAGATTTTGGTGACAACGAAAATTACTATAAGTATTTTTCGAGAGTAGAATAGTCTAATATTCTAAGACGCTATTTTTTTTTCAATCTTATTAAATAACGGATGCAAGAAATAATTCATTACGTGTGCAAATATGTGTAACAAGTCATATACTATTAAACCACGTATCTCAATAAATACGAAACTACTTTACATTTTATTATTCGAATACGTTGCTATATAAAGAAAAATTCCAGTCTTCTAATATTTTTAAAATGCACCATATTGTTTAGAAGTGAGATAAAAAATCAAAAAATAAAACACTGCCATCTATTGCTAAAACATGTAGTAACTAATTATCAACGAAATGAAATTAGTTTATTTAGCCTCCTTTTTTATAATGAATACGTCCGATTTTATTCACTTACTTGTCTTTTTAAGAGATTTCTTTGAGAAAAATAAACAAAATGTGCGATCAATAATGGTGTGTAGCAAAAATCTCAGCTTGGAAATGAAATACGTTACGTTCATAAATGCTGACAGCACAGAGTGAATTAAATGTCTCCAAAACCGAGAAGATAAATTGCTTATTTTACGCTTACATTGATTCGTTTTGAGAATGACATTAAACGTGCGTGGGCCAACAGATTTAATCTTAAACGGCCGGATGCATTTATTATCTGATTCATCAATTTATAACTTCAGATTATTTATTGTTTATTTGATATCATAAAATATCATCAAAAATAATCTAGTTTTGGCAAACATTAATAAACTTTTTTCAAACTAAACTATGTGTTAAAAACTTATTAGGTTAAATCGCAATATTTCCATAGACAATACAGATAAAATTTAAAACAATTCATTGAGTTCTCTTAAAATGAAATAAAGATTTAAGAAACATGATTTTTTAACATTTAAATATTTAATAGAAATAATGAAATAAAACTAGTTTGTTTCCGTATTTTTTTTAAGTTTACAACCATTGGAACATTGTGTGTGTATATGTGTGTGTGATTTCTGTTCTCTTAAGCCTTGTAGCCTTTCGTTCGTATATTGTCTCTAAAGAATTTTAACTAATCCTGCAATAAAGCCTGTTACATTAACTAAAATAATGAGTATTCGAAACTAAAGTAATTAGTATTCCACATAAAATAGTTCCACAATGCATACAATGAAACTTTTGTATCTTTGTAAGTAGTAAGAGTTTTTGGAGTAGCGATTCCGCGTAATGCCTCATTCAAAATCTTTAAGCGAATACAATAGAATCTGATAATTTATCATTTTCACTTATATTCAATAAATTCTCATTTATTACAATTATCAGGATTTTTATTAAATAAATAATGTTTTAATATAGTATTTTTGATTCAAACTTTATAGAACCAGTTATACCTCATAAATTGTTTTCAGTTTATTGTTATTATTATTGTTACATATTTCTGACATTTGAATTCAATTCTGACGTATCTCTCTTTTTCTCCAAACTAGTGCTATAAAACAATTTTTATTGCTTTTTTGTTATTTTTTTTCCTTCATTCAGTTGCATATTCTGGCACGAAATTTAATCCTTTTTTTTAGAGAAATAGTTGATATACTAAAGATTGGTGGATTTTATACGATTACGTAAAATTTTTAACACGATACTTCAATTTTTCCTGTATTATAAAAGAAAAACACTCTTATAATTTTATCCACATGTTTCCATTTTTGCCACATAAAAGTATCATATTTTTTTAAGTTTCTGACTATACTATCACAAATTTATTTTTCTTTTAATTTGTTATCATTCTTGTTAAATGTTCTTATATAGAGCAAATCCTAACTAAATATACGTATTTATCTTTTATGATCATGGACTGTTTTTATTCTTCAAAACATATTCCTGCTTAATAATCATCTTATATGAGCTTTTAATTTTTTTTCTTCAAAAAAAATTATAAGCTCTTTAGGAGCGCTGATTCTGAAATTCGTAAGTCCTTCTCTTCCAATGAATGTCTACAATTAATTGAATATTCTGATTTTCAATAGATATTGTGACAATTGGAAAGATACCAGCCGCAAACATAAAATTAAGATTAAGGCGGTGTAGGAGAAATTGAGTTTCCTTGTCATCATATTCATCATAAAAGCTTATCTATTGATCATGGCCCCAAATTAAAAATCTCCACTTTCGTACATTTACTTGACATTTTATTTCTGTCTAACGAAATGTGACCTTGACTGAGAGCAATATGGCAAGCTTTCATATTCAGACAATTGACACAAACATTTTTTTACTTATTTATTCATGGCATTAACTTATCCAAAAGCAAACATACTATTAAAAACATATTTATATGATAATATATTTTCTTCTTATATAATTGTAAAGAATGAAAAAAATCAATGTAAAAATTATACTGAAAAAATACAATATTTCATTAGTTTTTTTAACTTTTACAGAGTAACCTGATAACACAGCTGTCAACGTAAGTTTATGGTAACTTTGGTTATTTTACTTTTTTAAATATCCTGAATATGTTTGGATGTATTATTTAAGAATTTATGTGAACAATAAAAAAAACAGAGATCTATCATTTGGAGATATAATAAGGTGATTTTTTTAATTCCTAAGGAACGTTATCAGCATAGACGTCATTTTATTTATCTTACATTTAAATGTGAAAGTATTAAATCTTAAAAGAAAACATTTAATCTAAGATTTAAGATTAAGATTAATTTTTCGTGAATTTTTCTGAATTCAGGATAAATTTTAAAAATATTTATATTCTGCACAAATATTATTCGAAAAATGTTTTTGACTTATGAAGTTATTAAAGGTTTTAAGGACCTATTGCATATTTTCAAACTGACCCAATCAGCAAAAATTTAAAATAATACATTTATGCAATTTATTTGTATACCTGAACTTAAAATATAGAATTTGACACATTATGTTTTTAAATTTAATATCTATTACAAAGAAAACATTTGAATATTATACTGATTTGTTTCCCTCAAAAATACTTCTAGACCTTTTTCAGTTGAGAAATTTCAAAATAAATTATCAAAATAACTCCATGTTGTAATACTATATAAAATACGATGAGAAAATTATATTATATTATATTATATATATATATATATATATATATATATATAAAATAGTTTTAGGTAAAAAAATCTTTAAAAGGAGATTCTTTAACACCAAAAAATTACTAGGGGTTGGAAAAACTTTTGAATTTGAAAAGTAATAATTAATCCAAAAAATTTATATCTGCTTACAGTATTTTCAATACAAGCAATTTTGTGAATTTCGTATGTTTTTTTTAATATCAATTATCCATTAATGTCATACTAACGCTGAATGAGAACAATTTACTACAAGTACCGTGTAAAAAAAAGAAATCTTCAGAAAAAATTGTCCCAAAACTCGGAAATATAACACAGGTTAACTATTACTCAAGTGCAAAGGGAGGAAATGTATGTCGAAAAATGTTTCTGTTCTCGAAATTTCAATAACAGATTAGAAAGTCTATAAAGTTGAAGGGATTTGAAAATATCTGTTAAGAAAATCAAATATGTGAAGAGAAACAATGACAAGAAAAAATGAAGTAACCAAAAAATGATAAATGTAAAAACATTTTATAAGATAAATGATAAACCAATTAATATGTATGTGACCTTAAGGAACAGAGAGATTATTTTAAGGATCTGAGGGAAATTACATTGTATTTCCAAGAGATATATAAAATTTAATATAATAATTAGAGCGCAGTTTACAAAAATGTCAATAGCGTACAATTTTTGTAAAGAAATATTAAATTAAAAATAAAATCCCGCATAACTTCCCAAAAAAATATTTAACTAGATAGCAAAAACTACAGAAAATGACTTGATTTATAGAAACCACTATAGCAAAGTAATGATACTAAAGCAATTTTAACATATGTAAATAAAATCTAATCAATTTTTCATCAAAAAACAGTTTAAGACTCAGTGATACTAATTCATTTTGGACTTGTTTTCATACATCGTAATGATAAACAAATAGCGAATAAATACAAAACGTTATTAAAGTTGTTGTTGAATAATATGTAAGCTTATTAAAAACTATAATATTATATTTTATATGTTACTTACTAAAATACTCATAAATATACATTTAATTTTCTGAAAGGAATTATTCTGAACCATTTTATGCAACTGGGCTGTCACGTGACAAGAATATGACACATGCACATGAATATAAGTTTAATTATTATACTGTATTTACCACCTACAATTTGATATTCAAAGAGAAATAATGAAAGCGGTAAAGTTTTTAGTTTTCAATGTTCTAATGGTATTTATGATATATTTTTTGAATCCTTTAACATGTACATCAAAACAATAAAAAAGTTTTTGAGATATTTGAAAACTTATATGTTTTCTTAAGCTAAAGGTTTAAGTAATGTTATAAAAGCATAAAAGAGAACTCGTACATAAATATATATGAATGTGTTTTAGAACAATACTACAAATATTCACAATCTAGTATACATTTGAAAGTTACTGTCTCTTAATAATAATAAGTCTAACATTTGATCAACATTCTACAAATTTAATTATGAGAATCTAACCAATAGATATCAAATAAATTTAAATTTTGTAAATCATTATAGGACGTAGTTATGAAAGTTATCAATGAAACTTAAATGTTTCAAGTTCAATAAATTAAAAAAGAAACGTTTCTTTTTTCCCCCTTTTCCGAAAAGTAGCATTGCAGTTACAAAGTCATTCGAGAAGCGAGTCATATTCATCGGATAATCAATTTATGTTTCTCAGAACATTTAATCTAATTTAAACTATTAACAAAAAGAAAATAAAGGGTGAACACATAATAATTATGTGTAAAATACTGCAAAATTTATAAGAGATGTGAAATATCATTTGGAAACATCATAACGCTTAAGAGCATAATTTAACAAATTATGTCTTATCAAAGATGTCATAGATTTTATTTCTCATTTATTAATATACCAAAACCCATATTTAGTGAAGGTGAACGAGAGTTTCTCAATAAAAGAATCAAAAATCAATAAGAGGTAGTGAACTGAATAAACTCTTATATAATCAAATAGTGATTTCAATTTGAATCTGTTAACTTTCAGATTTTTTTTGTATCATTTAAATTCCTTTTGAGAATTTTGGTAATTAGTAAATAGTGTTTAATTCGTTCGTTGTGCGAAAAATGTGTTAAAACTCATTACGTAACTAAATAGTATTTCATATCTACCATTGAAAATCATGGATTATAACATTTAGCAATTTTGGGCATCTAAAGAAATAATTACCTGTGTATCGGGTGGAGACATGTTTAAGAATATGTAATAATTATTGCATTCAAGACATTGTTATAATCTAAGAAACTGAAAATCTTGAAAATGAACAAACAGTTAAGATAAATAACACATAAAAAACTCGTACATAATAATAAACATAATACTTTTTGAAATTTACGTTAGTAGGTAAATTTCCCCAGGCGGAAAGACAAATAAAACTTTTAAAAAAATATTCTTACTTGCGTGTATTTCTTCATTCGTAGATTCATGCAGGATTTTCACAAACCATACTCCCATAATATATATACTGAATGTTATTTTGTAAAGAAGGTATTAGTCTCCATATTTAGGAATGTGAATACAGTTTACTAAAAGAATGAACTAAACTTTGATTTCATGACAAATATCTGTTTATTCTAAGAAAAATTAAGCACCTTTTCACATAAATAATAAAACTAAAAAATTTTATATAGTGATTGATTATCCGAGCAATTATTGCCTATCGATTACCATATTAACATTACAAATAATACTTTTAAATCATGCATTTCATCTTCAACTCAATATTCAGAAGTACGTTTTAGTATTCATTATTATTAGAAAGTATTTCAGAAATACTTTGTAGCATATTCAAACTTATTTAAGCTTAAAAATGATTTTCTGAGCAACGAACATGACATTTAACATTATGGAATATAACTTCCTGTTTACTAAAAATAATATAAAGTTTCTGAAAAAACAAAATCGTTACGTTATTATTAAGTAATGATGAAAATGTTAAGTGACACATATTTCTATAATGACCCTTGTCAAAATATTTTATTAATTTTCTGTCATATAAGTATATTCTCTATATTTTAGTACAATCTATTCGGGATTCCTGCTCTTTACGGTGGTTTGAATACTGAATAATCATCACAGAACTTAAATGAATCATTCAGTGAATAACTCCCGCAATAACATTCGAATAACTTAATGCTTCAATAATTTGAATAACTAGTATTAAACAAGTTACCTTTTCCAAGAGCGTAAGCTGTTCCGTTTAATAATGAATTTTTGAACTCTACAGACGGTACACCATAATTTTCAATCATAATCCTTATTTAAACTTAATAATAGTTCTTAGATGAATGAAATTTTAAATATATAAAGAAAGGTATGGAATAAATATGTCTTTGTAATATATATTATTATTGGAATAATTCTAATAATTCAATACCTAAACCAATTAATATTAAATCATTAGAATATATAAATCGCAACTCAGTATCATTGTCAAGCTGTCCCATTTTCTAAAAATTATATATATATATATCGCTTGTTGATGCCTAGGGATTGTTCTGGATTAAAGGAAGAGCTTTTTAAATTATGAATTTTAATTAAAGAATGTGCTACGTTCAAATTATTTACAAAATGAATTTTTACTAAGGAGATCGCACATCACAAAAAAGTCTGGGGAGCTATCATATCATTTACATCATGAAAACCCTCTTGTCTCTGAAGAGACTGATGTAAACCTTTTAAATAAGGATACAAAGAAAAGGTCTGGTTAGTAGTACTCTCTAATTTAGGAAGGTGCTACAAATGTAGAAATCATATAGCTAGAACCAATTCTGAGCGTCGATTACCTCAGACATTTGATCATGACCTTACAACCTGATAGAACACAAGTTTATAAGTGAATCAAGATTTATACAAAATTTAAATGAAATAGGAACATTACAAAAGATTTTGCAAAAAAAAATCAAAAAGGATTGTTATTGAGGACATAAGGTTGTGAGTCTGATTTTATCTACCCAAGAGAGAAATATGTTATTTCAATAGATTAGCAGAAGTAGTAGTTACATTTGGCCTAAGTGATAGTCAACTTTCTTAACTTCATATCTATCTTTGGGCTTAACTTAAGTAACTCTATATGATCCGAAAAATTTAGATCTAAGTTTGAGGCTTACATCAAATTGTGTACATTGGACCGCTACTAAACCATCAATTTGGTACCGGCTATTCTTCTTGCTTTCCTTATTATATGTTCTCTGGTTTTAAGATTTTATTTCTTGAATATTTCGTTTTTCTTCAGGGCGAATGATTTTCTCTTTGATCTTGATAATTTTTCCCTGACGGGACTCGACACCATCTTTGAATAACTTTATGAAGAAACTTGTTCCAAATTGACTGTGGCTATGATGGCTTGAACGCTTAGTTGCTTGGTTGGCTCTATATGTCATGTTAAAGGATAATGGTCTTCATATATCATGAGGTCATGTTCAAAAGAACCTTTCGTCAACTCTTGCAATTTACTTATACCGGGTAGAGCAATAAATTTCTTAGACAATATTTGTTGGTCAACTACGTCCTATTTTTTTTTTAAATTAAAAAGCTTTTTTAATATTAATATTACTTAGAAGACTTACATTTTTATGCTTATTAAGAATGTTGTTAAAATTTATTTTACAAAAAAATTTATTCTTAAATATTACAATATTCTATTTTTTGATTATCAAAATTTTAATCATCAATTTTACATCTATGAACCAAATAATTGCAAACAGGATTAAAATATGTAGAAAATACTATTAGTTTTTTTTTGCATTAAAAACAAAATCTCTAAGAATTTTAATTTCTCTTTCTTACCAAAAGAAAAATATTCAATATTTTTAACATTGAAATACTTTTTAAACTTATTACATAAGATATAGGTTTTTCCACTAATAGCATCCATATCCTTTATTTTTTCATATTATTTATACCCTAATTTTTACTTTATTAGTAAATTTATTGGAAACGTTGAGAGCAAATAGTAATTATGGTTTCCATAAAAATATTCTTTACTGTCATTTTTTGAAGAATTTAAAATATATTTTTATGAAAAAGGCAGATTTTAAGACCACATGGGTATAATGCATTTTGTGCTTTAATGTAATAATTTTCAAACCATAACCTAGTGTTATTGTTATGTACCATCTTAGTAATAGTTAACTCTAAGTTTTCTAATTCATAAGTATAAAAAGGTTTAATTTCAATTTTATTACTGTTTTATAATCCTAATGCTACTCGTATTAGAATAATATCCAATTAATTAATTGGTACGTTAATATTGTTACAAGTCTTACCAAAGTTTTTATCACGTATTTTACTTTCAAGTAAATGAACCTAGTTATAAATTTTGCATTAAATAAATTTGGTATAAATGATAAGTTGTTCATTAGCAATCCTTTTACATATTTTCTAAATCTTATTATTACATAAAATATAATTTAATTTAGCATTTTTAAATTTATAATTTTAATCTAAATTTTGTATACTGTTATCCTTATTATCACTACAATTAATATGTAGACAAATATTATTAAATCCTTCTTTTACATTTACGTTTACTATTTCAAACTATGTCTGGCATTATCTTGCTGAAAAATAAGGCCCAGGGTAAAATAAGGCTGTGCTGTAAGTGTGCCTTTAATGCGGACCAAAAGGGTTCGGAAATCAAGAGAAATGGCACCCCAGACCATAACTCCTGGTTGAGAGCTTGTGTGTTGTGGAATAGTGAAAGTGGTATCGGCGCGCTGCCCTGGGACTCTCCAGAGAGTCTTAGATGATCGCTAGGACACAGTTGGAAGAAGGATTCATCGCTAAATACGAGCACTATACGTCTCCAGTCAGCATCATTTTAACCTGATAAAGCCAAGCACCACTGTAATCTGGCTCTGTGTAAGTGGGCAGGTATGAGTGGCAGGTTGCTTAGCGGTCGGTCCGAGGGTATATTTCAGCTTTGTGTTCTTAATATGTGGTCATGGTGGACACTCATGCGCGGGTCGCACGTCTGATGGTTGATAACGATGAATTAGGCTCTGACAGCTGATATGACAACCACTCTGTCTTCCCGATCTGCCGTGGTCCTAGGTCGACCACTACCATTATGACGCTGAAATCTGCCAATGTCCATCTAATCTTGCCAGCTTCTCCTAATCGTCGCATCGCTTTGACCCATATGATGAGCGATTCTTCGATTTGCCCAACCAGCGTCTTTCAATCCAATGATACGACCTCTTTCAAACTCTGATAGTTGCTCGTAATGAACTCGAATCCTGCGGCGAGGAACTTTTTTAGTCATTGAAAGATATCCTAAATCGCAATGCAACAGAATATTTAACCATCAGATTGAGAATCGCTTCTTATATACATCTGCTGAGTGCGCAGTTCCAAGCTATAACTCCCCGTTATTGATTCATTGGATACCAAATTTTAATCGTTTGCATGTTTGGTTTAGATGTCTTTGCATACAAAATTTCTTTACAATCGGGCAACTTCTTCTTGGTGCATCGTTTTTTTTTTGTTATACAAGGTGTGTATGTATGTATGTATATATATATATATATATATATATATATTAAAAATTTCACAGAAGAAAATCTATTATCTTCAGTTCTTTCTCTTAATAATGGGTTTTCCAAAATTAACCTATTGATTTTCTAACAGGTTCTTTTGAAAATATAGCTGTGTGTGTGTGTGTGACGAATTTTAAAAGAATTTAAACACACTTAACTTCTACCATTTCCTTTTATGCAATGTTAGAATCTTTAAATCTTTACAGTTCTTAAAAAAGTGTTATGTTATTAATCATTCAGAAAGTTTGAATATCTAACATTCTGGTGTATTCGTTACACTACTACATGTTGGATTTGAGAATTTCCAGACTTGTTTTAAAAAGGAAAAAAAATACTGCTATGATTATTACAGAAACTTTGAAGAATTTTTTATTTTGTGTTCTTATTATGTTACATTATTTTTAAATCATATGTTTTGTTTGATATATGAAAGAGATTTCAAACTGAAACTATTACAAAAAATATTCTCTTAAATCAGTACGCATATGAATATAAGCGAAAGAAATAGCAAGACATTGATTTGGTTGTTTGTATTAACGGATGAAAAGGTAATTACTTAATTTTTGTTTGATAAATTTCAAAGTAAATATGTCTAGGAATTAAATAATACTGACAAAATGAAACTATTATAAAATGGTATTTTTTAATTTTCATCTAAATCATGTGTCACTCTCAACTTTAGTAGAAGAGCAAAAATATTCTTCTAGTCGAAGAATATGAAATGTTATAAAAAAACAAATGAGGAAAATAAAACGCAAATTGACACTTCTACTAATCTAAGTTTAATCCTAAATCGAGTTCGGCATATTGATATCTGCATCAGCGGCTTTATAACAAAATCGTAATACCTACTACACTCAATTTCTTCAACGATCTCTAACAAGTTTTTAAACAATCATTTCTCATCTGTATTTTGTTTTTCTTAGAAAGGAAGCCTAAAAGCCTCAGAAGCATAATATTCAGTTCCTTTTATGATCTTCATTTTTTAACGGAAAATCTAGAGGACCAATTTTATTTAATGAGCAACATTTGCCGTGAGTGTGAGTGGGCATGAATGCGTGAGATCGCGTGTGCCATTGAACAGATGCTTATTAAATAAAGAATATATATATATATACGATTTAAAAATTTCATAACTGAACAGTTTAATCTTAATTCGCGGACTTCGATTAGACACAGTGAACAAAAATTCTTGATATATATCAAAACAAGAAATTTAATCCTTCCTAATGAAGAAAATTACTTTAAGGTGGACCTTAAATTTGAATTTCTTCTAAGTTTTTGTTTCCCCTTTCTAAAATTCAAAGCATACGTATGATGCTTAAAACAAAACAAGTCGCTTATTTGATTACAAATAAATAACAATTGCTAATTTTTAATTTGGAAGAAATATATCAAAAATTTAATAGCAAACACAAAATATACTGAGTAAGCAAATCTACCGAACATTAATAAATAATTCATAAAATTATAACATCAACTAACTTGGGATTTCTTAAGAAACTTATGACAATCAATATCATCATACAGAAAAGAACATTTTTTAAATTTCTTAAAAGAAGCGGTTTTTCCCCTTAATTCTTATCCAAAAAAATTAAGTAAAATAATCCTTCATTTTTTCACTCTTCCACAAGGATTATCACACTTTTCACAATTATATTTTGATTCTTTCATTTAAGGGTTGAATGATTTCAATCAATTTAAAAATTTCTTCATAGACTGCAATTTTATTAGTTAGCAGTTTAGATTTAATAAGAAGGTATTTTAACTGCAAAAAAACTTTAGAAAAATTCTTTTTTTCTTTCAAAATTCTAGGAAATTTGTTTAATTTTTGTCAAGCTAAAATTCCAAAAATAACAGTAACTTTGTTAAAGCTAAAAAAATAAAGTATTATAAATAATGTTTAAAAAATTACTGCATAAAGTACTTGAGAGAAGTTTTATTTTTTCAAGTTTTTAACTAAACTAAAACTACAAAATGTAGTAAAATTACAACGGGAAAAGTTTAGAAATAAAACAGTCAGAATAAACAGATGTATACTATTTATAGCTGTGATTTTAGAAATCTTTTTAATTATATTGATGTATAAAATCTTATTAAAGTTATAAAAGAGAAATTTATAAAAGAATTTTAATTCTAATTATGAAACATTTAGTTAATTAGTTCTGTTAGTTTTAAAATAAAATTATATTGTTTTAATAAGATTTATAAAGGTTCTGGGAAACACTTCAGAACTATATTTAATCTGTCAAAACATTCTTCGAAGGTTTCGGAAAGCACTCCGATGTTGCCTAGGTAACAGAGGCCCTAACGTTGTCCAGACTTGTCGTAGTTTGTCTATCATTCTTTCAAATATTGGAAGGGGAAGAGGGCATTGCATGCACTAAAAGGCTTAACTTCAAACTCGTATATTATTTCTGGAGTAATAAACGTTGTATTTTCATGGTCAGCAGCATCTACCTCATTTGGCCAATAACTGGTTCAGAGATTCAAAGACAATAAAAATTTAGCTACATTTAAGCAACATATTGTATCGTATATGTGTTGTAGTAGGTACACAATGATTTTAATGATCTGATTCTTGGGAATAATCTGAGCACCAGCTTGCCCATTAACAACCATAATTAACATTTTCCACTACATAATGTTATTATGGTAGCCACTATCATAGCTTTTGTAGAAAACATACCAAGTTTTTTTTTTCTATAAAAACATGTTTATTTGAAACACAACATCAATTAGTAACGCCGAAAACAATGAAATCTTAGTAAAACAATAACTATCTAATGCAAGAAAAAACTTCAGGTACTTGATAAGAGGAAAGTCACTTGGTGTGAAATTTAGACTGTAAGGGGGGGGGTCAAAAATTTCAACACGAAGCCAATTCACGAAGCTTATTCTGTATTACGAGACGTAGTTTTCTAAGCATCTCACAAAAACATGCAGTGTTGACTGTTTATCCACGTGCCGTGAAATCCATCAGCAAAACACCGTGTGAATTCCAAAATACTATACATATCAATTTACGACATGGTTAGCGGTATGGCTTTCGTCGGTGTTGACGATAGTGTACCTCCCTTCCATCGATTGCAATTTGGATTTTGGGGTTACTTGACGAACCCAGATCTCATCACCAGTGACGATTCAATTTAAGAAGGCATCACTCTCTTCGTTGTACTTTGTCTGGAAGTCTACACAGCATTTCCCTGCTACTTCAATCTCTTCTTCTCTGTCAGATTGTGAGGTATAGAGGACACAGTTTGCGGAATTTTAGTTTTTAGGCTACAATCTCGTGCAGAAGTGACCGGAAAATTTGAGGAAATTTCAAGGAATGTACCGTTATGGTAAAATGTGTATTCCCCATAATATATGCATTAACTACTGTAATCAAATCTTCATCAATCAGAGATGGGCGCCCCCTTCGTGTGTACTCGTGAACAATTTCACGTCCTTCATTAAAGTACCGCACACACCTTTTGACCACGGAATCTATCCTTATATTAAGTCCGTAAATTTTATACATTTGTGAGGGAATTTCACAAACTTTGGCGTTCTTCGCATTGATATATCGGATGACTGATTATACCTAGCATGAGTTGGGAGCCTCGATTGTTTAAAACTGTTTAAACTCTCACCAAACAAGTACCGCATAAATCAGCAATCTGAAAATGCATTCCCTCTTTTACCTACAACTCAGCAAAAATAACGCACATACTTGAATAATGAACATAGCTGTTTCTCAGCGAAAATGGAAAACAGAACTTACACACATTTTTAATTCCATATTTTTCAAACTTTTATGTAACAACACTTTATAGCAATTTTGTAAGATTTTAGTTATGCTTTAGAACAATACAGGCACAATCATTTTCTTTCCTATTTCACGATATAATTCAATAGTAAACATTTAACGTTTTACATATTTTTAACATATGTGTAACATATGTATTTCCTCATTTCTGATTGGTTGGAATTTTTTTTTTTTTTTTTT
>BMAW01082645.1:88192-111052 GCA_019974015.1 Nephila pilipes
TTTTTTTTTTTTTTTTTTTTTTTTTTTTTTTTTTTTTTTGCTACTTGTGATGTAAAATAGCTTCAATTGCAATTTTTTAAAACTATTATTTATTTTATAATTTTATTGTCTTTTGAGATAATATAAGAGAAAGCTGTAAACTATCTGGCTTCTGCTTATCTGTCTTATGACGTATGTGTTTTTAAGTTTTATAAACTTTTATACTTGGAAATTAAATCTAGTTATAGAGTAACATTATTATATGGTGAAGCAATAGATTTTAATAAATTCCATCTTTCAAAAAATCTTTATAAATATCTTTTTATCAATTTGTATTTGCACATTCGTTTTTTCTTCACTTTCGATTTATGTGTAAATATGTTTACATTATCTAGCAAATTACTTAGGGAAAAGGCTGTACCACAAAACTATTTAACCCTCACCTTCATTCTCAAATCTAAAAATATAATTTTTTTTTATTTCACACAAATCCTTTTTTCAATGCAATTTTTGATGAACAGTTTGCTTTTTGATATTTATTACTATGAAAGATTATTCTATTATTTCTTACCTTTAATAAGGTTTTATAGCATCTTCTGTGTGATAGCGAGAGTGCGTTAAAAATTGAAGAATATATCTTAAGACCATTAATGAGAAAAGGAGATTTCATGAAGTAAAAATGTCTTAATTATGTATCCATGACATAGAAAGACTTTTTCTTATTTAAATTTAAACAAGATATTTTTGTTTGTTTAAGCATGTTAATTAACTCTTTCAGTCAATTAGAATTTTAAAAGCTAAACTTTGCATTACATGTGATAAAAAAAAAAGCTTCAGCTGTGATTAGAGTAAAGATTTCTCACACATTATTAGTAAAGATTTCTTTTTTTTTTTTGTCACATGTGTTGCAAAGTAAAAACAGAATCATCAATTAAATGTTTAAGACTTATGGAAATTTTAAGCGGTTAATTGGTAATTCTGTTTTTAAATTTCGCGTGTTAGCGACTAATTCTTTGTAATTAATTTTTTGTGTAAACATTAATTAAATTGACTAATTAATTAGACTACAGTTATTTTATTCACAAGAATTATATCCATGAAAATAGTTTAATTTTTCAGCAAATTCATTTCATAAATGTGTTCTAAACATTTTCTTCAAAATGGTTAAAAAGAATTTAAATTGTTGCTTTTTCAATGAATATTTTGACAAAAGTTTAGCCATAAGAATTCCTATGGATTAATCCATTCTTGATAAATAATTTTTTAAAAAAATCTGTGAAGTAATTATATTTTCATTTCAAAACTAAAATAGAAACCTTAAAGTATTAACGATAACTTAATCTTAAATAAGAACAAAAGCTGTTTAACAAAAAGCGAAATCGTAAGATGAGTGAGTTAATTAACTCAGAAATTTACCTTTTATAAATAAGAGAAACAAAATGATGGTTTAAATTTTTCATGAGTAAGAGATTAAAGAATTTACAATTTTTGAACATTACAATAATGATGCGGCGAAATGAGATACAATTCTGCTTTCAAAATAATGAAATTTTTTCGTTTCTTATAAATACGCATACAGCTGTAAAGAAACCTTCGAAAAGTAGACCTTTGCCCCTCATGTACAGCTTGCTACAGATTTATCTCCAGTCAGGAAAAAAACCTTAATTTAAAAACTTATCCTCTTGAAGCACTTAGCATCATCTATTTCAGATACTTCCTTGTGGGAGTTTTTAACAATAACAATTTTAGCGAGAAAAAAAAAGAAATCAACTTCGTCGTGAAGGTATAATGATGGTTAAAGGAGAGGGAAAGATCTAATTTCACATAATCTTTAACGTAATCTCCTTTCTTTGTTTAAACTAAATTCGCATTATAAGTATTTATATTGTATATTACATGAAGTATATTATATGACTAAAATGGTACTTGAAACGTATCATGCATTATATACAATACCTATATCTGTATTTGTAATGCACTTAACTATAATTTCAGTACTTCAAAATGAAACAAATCCATTTCTCTCCTATTGTTGATATTTATGATTTTGTTTTATTCTAAGATATACGAGTACTACACCAATTTACCAACGAGTATTGAATTTCCTGATACCTATTACGTCAGGTGATGCGAGTGACATATCAGTTGCTAACCTTATTCAGTAAACACTGCATCCCATAACTTAAGAATTATAAACCTTATTTAAATTATAAAATTTTACCTACCTAGTATAAGGGCTTTAGAAGGGAAAGAGCTTTAAAACCGAGAATCACGGAAAAGAAGATCGTTAATATATTAATTAGCTCCTTAGATTCATCCTTGATGTTTAGTTGTGGTGCGAAGGGAGAGAATTACTGAATATACCATTAATATTATTTTATATTTAAATATTTCACTTCTATAATTACTTGTTTGTCTGCTTACTTACTTATAGGACGTTTCTGGTGTCAATTTCTTATGGATTGAAAACATACTTAACACAGACAATACATCTTGTAATTTTAAGTCATGTCCAAATGACGAAACGCACACTTGACATGATACCCCATCCTCACCAAGCGAAAGTGAGAAGTTTAAACCACGACGTTTTTAACAAATCTAAAATCCCTCTTCAAGATAATCTTTGCTTAAAATTAGGAGAATAGATCTCTTTGGTAATTGATTACGTACTTGATCTGTTCCATTTAGGCTACCATGTTCTTAAAGCTGTGATTATCTTGATATAATTCAAATCAGAATATAAAGCAATTATTCTCTCATAAATGTAGTAATTTATTTCGTATCTTTTGGCGAACAGATATTTTCTTGATATTGTGCCATTAGATATTTTTAAATTTTCTTTGAATTTAACTGCTGTGCAACAACATTTTTATCGTTACTTATATGTCCTTTGCATAATGTTTTGTAAATATTATACGAAAATTAAAATTTTTTATTCTGAATAGATAAATTACGATCCCTGTTCTAAAATTTCTACTTTCTAGCATATGACCAATTGTCACTATATGGAGGCCTATTGGTAAAAAACCAAACTTCAGAACTTCGAACTTATGCTCATCAGATTCACAATCAGCTCATAAAAACAGTGGTACATTAGATATTAGATAAACGTACCTGTATGCGTGCATCATTTTTTTTACCTTACAAAGATACACATATAGGGGACTTTTCTAGTAAACTGGGTAGTTCTTTCATGAATCTTAAATGTTTTACGCTGTATAGAACCCACTTACAAACCACCCCCTAAATGAGCTGCTTTCTGTACCATAATACACTGGGATATGACATATATTTCTCCTTACATGAAATTTTTCAAAACCCACTAATTCCCATTTCTAACTTTCTGATATATGGAGCTAATTTACTCTTCCCTCTAACCTTTCATGAAGCTTCAAGATTTGGAACCAGAAGACTGCGTCTGCGGGATTATTCTAGGATCAAAGAGACATTTTTCTCTATTAAAAAATTTGATTACTTATCAACTGGATAGATACTATTTCAGAAGAATGTACAATTTGAGCTTAAATATGAAACAGAAAACAAATTCTCATATAGGCTTAAAGTCAATTCAATCAATATATAACTATCTCAGTATATTAAAAAAAACTTTAGATTATGTTATTCGTGTAAGCTTGTATACTGATAATTTGTAAGTTTGTACAATTTCAATTTCTTTAAACAGTATTCTGATATATTTTTAAATAATCCATTGTTACTTCGTTTTCATCATTGTTTACCATAATATCTCTCGGCCACTCTCTGTGAAGATTTTTCTTTCAGCAGGGAAATTTAAAATAAATTATTACTTATTTTGAAAACCAACTTAATATATAATTATTTCAATACATGAAAAAATTTTATATTATGTTACTCAATACTTCTTGTGATAGGAATATTCAGGCAAGTGAGCTTATAAACAGATAACTTGTAAATTTGTTCAACTTCGTTACCTTTAAAATTACATTCTGAATTATTTTTAATTAATCTATGGTTATTTCAATTTCATCATCATTACCATCATCTCTCTTTCTATCTCTCGCTTTACTATTGAAAACTATTTTCTGATATCAATCTTCACTCAAAATTGTCAATTATTTTATTTTATTCCAGAAAAAACTAAAAATTAATTTACATATATTTAATGAAACAAAAACTAACGAATTTCTATTGTAAATCTGTAAATTCTAAGTTGTGTTATAAATTGTTACTCAACTCTTAATTGAAAAAAATAAAACGCTTGTAATAAAAATATAATAATCATAATATTTGCTAGAATTAAAAACGTGTTATTAAATCAATCAGAAAAAAGTTCTTGAGTATTTGTTTCCTATTTTGTGGAAAGAAATTTGAAATTAATCTTATCATCTAAAGTCCAATGCAGTGCTGTGAGTAAATTGATAAATATTATGCAGTAAAAAATAACAACAAAATTAAATTTTTAATATTTTGTTTTATTTTCTCTCAAAATAATAAATGTGAATCATTTCTGTTTGCTGTTTCCAACCTTTCAAGAAATTCTAAAAGGTTATTGCACATTTCTTACAAAATTAATTGATAAAAATGTATTTAAGAGAACATTTTAAAGCACACACATAAAGTAAAACGTAATTATATCTTTTAAACTGTAAAGCATTTGTAGATAATCGTCAAAACTTATTACTAACTAAAAACAAATGTTCCCTTCAAAACTTCTCTCAAATTGTATGTATAATTGAGTCTTTTATTAAATTATAAGGATAGTCCTCTTTTATGATACTTAAGAATAATGTAAAAAATAATGATTATGTCATGAAAATTTCTTTTTATACGTTAGATTTTTTTTTCAAATTAAAGGATTTATGTGTTTAATTTGAAAGTAAATAGTTTCCTATTGCTTTCTCTACCATTTTCCAAACCTAAAAGATTATTTCTATTTAATTTCCTATTGTTTCCCATTTAAATTTTATTAAAATAAAATTATTTTGGTTATATTCTGATATAATCAATTTTCTTAAAATTAAACTCCTTGTAACTTAATTTTTAATTGTATTTACTGAATTAAATGAACAAGTGTATGATATATTGATCAAATGTACATATACATCAAATGTGGTGAAAGTAATTTATTTGGAAAAAGTAGAGATACAATTAGCACTACTTTTCCAAAAATTATTACTGTTTTTTGCTGTTCACAAATTTTCTGCTTCATATTTTGAGAGATTTTAATATGACAGCATATAAATAATTCATATTTTTTTCCCTAGAGTAGATACAAACTCTTTAAAATTTTAACCCAAAATAATGTATGTCATTTTTTTTACACATTTAGTAATTTCAATCCAAACTAACATATATTTAACGGAAAATCATTCCATTAGTGAGTAATATTAACAAAGGTCATTCAAATATTTCATAACTTACAAAGAAAAATTCAGTTATAATGAAATGAAAATTATTGCCCGGAATTATTCCTTCCGATTTTTTCATTTGCAACATATGTAACACATAATGCAAAATTAATTCTGAAAGTTAATGTTTCATATCATACACAAACTATTTCTAAAATGGAAGCAGTAATGACACCTTTATGGAAAAATAAGTATTTTTTGATTTATGTTTACTCCTATATTTTTTGTGTGTTTTGATATATTTAACAAGATTTTTTTGATGCTTTATACTATGTGAAAACTTCATTTTAATGTATTGAAGTGTAATCGTATAAAATAATTGTCACTTATATCATACAAAAATAAAGATTAACTGTAGAAAAGTTTTTATAATCACATATGGAATAAACATCTAATCATAAAATCATAGATTGAAATCTTTAACTTTCTAAAAATGATAATATAAAAAATACTTTACATGTTTTAAATAAATATCAGACTTGTGAGTTTGGGTCAATTTTTATGAGCTGAAAATTACCTGCTCTAAGTGAGTCAATTATTTTTAAACAACATTATTTTTAGCAGTTACTAATAAAATGTACTATTACGAGTATATCAAAAATATGTGAAAACATGTAAAACACGTATTATGAAACTTTGAACACAATCAGCATTTAATCTAATAAATGTATTTAACATTTAAAAAAAAGAATTACGTACTTTAAATTTGTATTTAGTTACTTTATATTAATTGCTTTTTTATTTAATTAGTCGTAACAATAAAATGTTCGCATTTTTTAATTAAAAATTAATGAACAAAATTGAAATGCATAATATTCAGCCTATCTTTGCCTGCTGTCTTCAAGCCTCATCCAAATTCATAACACATTTTTAGACAAAACAACGTCACAGTTTTTTATAGATCCGTGACGTATTAACATGCACATCGCTTTACCATACTACTCCTTTAAAATTTATAAACATTTCATAAAGAAGAATATTTCCCTTTAATACAATATTTGAAGATTCATTTATCATTTTATTAAAAAAGATGGAACACAAAGCACAATTTAAAACAAAACAAAAATGCTACATTCGTATAGATATAAAGAATACGAGTTAAAATGCTGTTCTCTACATGTCAGTGCGTTCAGAATATAATACTAAAAATACATCAATTTCCTATCTGTTTGGGTCTTATTATCTTTTATTAGGTGAAGTGACCCATACGTAAATTTAAGTTCACATTTGTAGAACAATTTCGAGGACTTTTCTTTATGATCAAAGTGTTAAGACTGATATTTTTCACTATATTCTGTTTGATATCTTTTTTCTAGAGTATAAGTTTGCATCATACTTTCCATTATAGAAGGGCCATTCGTAGTACTTTCCTGCTTTATGCCTTCCACTGCTTTACAGAGTCTATTAATTGTAGTGAGTTTGCGCATAGAAAAAGGTCTTTTCATGAGATAAAAAGTACAATAGATCATAGGTGAAACTTCAGACTTTTCCAGAATGCATATAAAAGGTAAATATGCTATACGTGGATCCATTTTCATTTTATTAAGGAATGATAGATATTTTTAAATATGACTGGATGCTTTTGTTTTTTACAGTCAGTATAATAAGAAAACAGAATTCCATTTGTAAATATTGAACGTAAGACATTCTTCTGGATTTTAATATGTTTTCCCACTAATTTTATTTTAAATTTCCCATTTTAAAAATATTCTTCCTCAATCTTAAATCAAATTTGGAGATCTTTTCCTCGCATTTTTAATACTAAATAAATTTTATTAGTAAACTTATACATCATTAGGATAACAATATATGTTCATTTATCTCTACTAAAAACAGGGCTTCATAAAATGTTTAAGGTTCGAAAAAATGATAGACAGTGTATTTCTTAGAATTAATTAATTCCTGCTTTGCTATATTTTTTGTTACCACTGATTAAAAAGCATTAGAAACAGCATATACCTATTACACATATTCATTTTGAGACATCTTTTCACATAGAAGGGAGGATATAAGACTTTTTCCCTTTCGAATAATATTGCTTATATTACCCTTATAAACTTCTGTGCTATACTTTCACAAAGTTTTTTTTAGTTACGAAATAGGAATAATTCTGATTGGAAAGCTGTAAAGTGTATGAATCTATTCACAGTGGTTTACATCCGCCATTTTGAAAAAAGAATAAATTTCAAAGTATCATATGAGAAGATTAAATATTTAAATTTCAAATAATAAGCTGATACAGGAGTGCTTTTAGGAATACTTCTATGGGAAAAAAATAGATGTTTTCACAATATATTAAAATACTAAATATTTATGTTATTTTATACAAGAGAAGAAATTATGAAATAATTCTAATGAAAATACAAATTCGAAATTAAATATTCATACCACTCAAAACTTACAGAGCATCACTTATCATACACATAAACCATTTCTGGACTAACAAGAATAAACAATTTCTTTGGTTATTCTTTTTAGGTTATTAGGAATAAATTTAGAAAGAGTAAGTAGTATCATTTTAATTATTTCCATTAAACTAACATCACATTTCTTCGACAAAAATATTAAAAACTGGTCATCGTCTTTATTTAAGTGAAAGGGGAGTTAAATTTTTTACAAAGTACTAATTTCACGTGATGTCTTAAAATCCATAGAGAAAAATAAAAAAAATAAAAAATAAAAAAAACCACAAAATGTGCTAAATTTTAAACTAAAATTATATAAATCATATTATAAAATTATTAAAATTATTAAATTATTACAATGCTTAGGAATAGCAAATATCCTTATTTATCTCCAGCAACCTGTTGAGTATAAGATGTTTCTATTATATGGACAAATGTGTTTCTGAATTAACAAATTATGTATGTATGTATATATATATATATAAAAACGACGCAATAAGAAGGAGTTATTCAATGGAGACAAAAATTGGCGGAGAGGAAAATTATGTACAGAATAGCAAATGATTCAAATTTCAGAAAAAATGAA
The DNA here is from genome assembly GCA_019974015.1 of Nephila pilipes. Taxonomy (NCBI): domain Eukaryota; kingdom Metazoa; phylum Arthropoda; class Arachnida; order Araneae; family Nephilidae; genus Nephila; species Nephila pilipes. Next base: position 96,550 of record BMAW01082645.1, read on the forward strand.
TGATTTATTTCTGAATTACAAAATAATGAGCTCAATAAGGTGTTGACCCACCTCTGGCGTAGATGTAAGCTACCACACGACATGGCATAGAGTAATAATGATCCCTTGATCCCTGATGATCCCTTGCGGTATTTCTTGCCAAATTTGCTCCAATTGTCGGCTGGGTCATCAACATTCCCAGGTAGATGCACTCGCCTTCCCATCCTATTCCAGACACGATCGATTGGAGAGAGATCTGGCAAGCCAAGGAAGTGTTTGACAAGCTGCAAGACAACAACACGTGCCGTATCTGATCTGGCATTATATTCCTGAAAAATAAGTCCAGGGTACTGCAAAAAGAACGGTAGCAAAACAGGTCGCAGAATGTCATCGACGTACCGTTGTGTTGTAAGTGGGCCTCTAAAAACGACCTAAGAGGTCCGACTATCAAAGGAAATGGCATCCCACACCATAACTCTTGGTTGAGGGCCTATGAAGCGTGCAATAGGGAAAGTAGGTTCGGCCCGCTGCCCTGGACGTCTCCAGACACGTCGTCGATGATCGTCAGGACACAATTGGAAGCGTCTCTAAACACTATAGTTACGTCCCCAGTCACCATCATTCCAACCTGATCGAACTAAGTACCACTGTAATCTGTCTCGACAGTGTACAGGCGAGGGTGGCAGGTGGCGTGCACCTGCATGGTGAACACTCGAGTGCGGGTCGCATGACTGATGGTTGTAATGATGAATCAGGCCCTGTGACAAATGATCCTACAATCACTCTATCCTCCCTATCTTCTGTGGCCCTAGGTCGACCTCTACCATCATGATGCTGAAATCTCCCATTGTCCACCCATTCTTACCAGCATCTTCTAATCGCTTCGACCCATATGACGAGCGATTCTCCGATTTGCTCAACCTGCTTCTTTCAATCCAATGATACAACCTCTTTCAAACTCTGACAGTTGCGCGTAATTAATTGGAATCCTGCGTCGAGACATTTTTTCATTCATTGAAAGTGTCCCAAATCGCAATGCAACAGAAAATTTGACCATCAGATTGAGAATCGCTTTTTTTATAGACCTGCTGATTGCGCAGCGCTGTTCGCTTTTTTTTATAGACCTGCTGATTGCGCAGCGCTGTTGAAATGTAGCTCCCGCTAGTTATTCATTAAACACTAAATTTTAATCATTTGCATGTTCGGTCCAAATGTTTAAGCATACGAAATTTCATTACAATCGGGCAACCTCTTCTCGGTACGTCGTTTTTTTTCTGTTATACAGTGTGTGTATGTATGTATGTATATATATTAAAAATTTCACAGAAGAAAGTATATTATCTTTAGTTCTTTCTCTTAATTACTGGTATTCCAAAAATAACCAAACGATTTTCTAATAGACTCTTTTGAAAATATAGTTGTGCGTGGGGGGGGGTGACGAATTTTAAGAGAATTTAGACACTTTACTTCTACCATTTCCTTTTACATAATGTTAGAAATTTTAGAGATGTTTTATTTTTGTTCTTAATATATTATTATTATTATTATTATATATATATATATATATATATATATAAAATCCTAAAATTATATAAGATAGTTAAATTATATATATATATATATATATATATATATTTGAAATGAACAGTTCTTTCATCAATAAATTGTTTATTAATTTTAGCTGTGAGAGAGAGGCAACAAGTATCCTTAAGGCAGGAGACGTAGATCCATAGTTCAGTTGCTTCAGAAGAGCATAGAACAGAGAGAATTTTACCTTGCAATTGATTTTATACAGGGATTTCTACCGATAACATGGGTAAGATATAAGATAAATGGATACGGAGGGAATTTCTCTTATGCCTCTTAGTCTAGTAGGGATTATTTCTGACAGATTAATGACAAAGGAAAGCTGATTCAACAGATATTATGAGCACGTGTTCTAATAAATAAAAGTATAATTTGGAGTTGGATGAGAAAATATGAATGAATTCTTTTCCTTTGAGTTTGAGAATTTCGAAAATTATCAAATTAAATATTTTTTTCAGTGAAATTATTACAAATTTTAGTTGAATCCTTACATATATATATATATATATATATATATAGTCTTTCTCAGAATTATATTATAATCTTAAGGCTAAATAATATTATTTAAAAATAAACACTTTTGTAACAGTCCTGAGCATTCTATTCTCAAATTATTAGAAAATAAATTATGCTATACGAAAACAGAAAATTATTGCTTGTGAAATAGTTCCGACTACTCAACTATTCGTGTGAACTTAAATTATTGTGACTACTTTTAAATAAATAATAATGTATAATTACATTTATTTTAGGATAATCATTTACTTTTTTAATCAACCAATTGATCAGTTTTTAAGGAATACAATGCAATGTAACTAAATTTTGCTTACGTTTAATACAGTAATTTACTTTTTTTCATGCTTATTGCTTTACCACTTAATTTTTTTAAGAAAAACTATATGAAATGCAATATCTTATAAATCAATTTTATTGAACAAATGGGATCTCTAACTACAGTATTGTCCACATTTTTCATTTTTTCCGAATCAAAATGTTTTCCCTGTCTATTAAAAAATTCAAAATCTTCTAGCTTTAGAAATATCTAAGAAATATTGTTCATCACTATAACATGGATTATTAGTTATTTATATTTCGAAAACTAGGAATAGTGTATTTATTATGTGACTCTTTTCACATAAAAAACCACAAGATGTTTGAATTTAATTTTTATATTTGCAATATCTTACTTAAAGACATTTCACTTACGTAAAAAGAGTCAAATAATACCTGTTTAAATAATCAACACTAAATTGAATGTTAAATTTTTAAAAACGTATTGTGTTTTTCTCATTTTTCTCTTCAGTTCATGCCGGTAAAAATAAATAGAACATATTATTTCATTTACGACGTCAGTTTTAAAAATACGTGATCCTACTTTGTAGTAAATAATTTTTTCATGGTGTTTCTATTCTAATTTCAATTATTTTGAAATGTTATTCAGCTAAACAAAAGAATTTATACGCATCTATATATTTAATTTTTACAATTAATAAATTTAAATCTATTAAACTAAATTTGAAAAAAAACAATATGTACTATTTTTAATTTTAAAACTAAAAACATAAAATAAGAAATGAAAGAAAGTAAGAAATAAACGGAATATCAATAGCATCAGCATGTAGACAAAACATTTTTGTTGCTGTTGTTGAATAAATTTAGCATAAGTGGTTGTGAATGAATTAAAATTAATAATGTATTCAGAAGATAAAAACGTAATTAGTATTGAATGTAAAAGTGGCTCTTATTATATTATACTTTTTAGGAACTCATTTGTTTCAAAATTCTTAAGAGATAATTTTTTATCAAATATTTTACTTTAATTATTTTGAATTAATATTGAATTTTCACGAAGAGTTACAATTTAACATGAAAAATCAATAAAATTTAGCAACTGAACTTTTTTTCCCTAAAATCAGCGTGCTTTTCATTTCTTAATCTATTATGAAAAACGTATAATCCGTTTAAATGCTGTTGAGGGTTGTAACATTTTATTTTAAATGAGTTTACTTATTTAGTTAATTCTGCTCTGTTCTGAGAACAGGAGAGTCCGCTTAAAATGATGCAGAGATCATACGCACTAGAGCATGAATCAATGGGTGACCGTTCTCTTCCCTGGTGAGACCCGGTTCAGCCTAACCAAAGATTTTCGCCGTACTTTCATATGGAGAGAACCAGGGACCCTCTACCTGCCCTCCAATGTCCAAGAAATAGACCATTACAGCAGCGGAGATTTAATAGTCTGGTCAGGCATCGTTTTGTATGGCTGCACACACTTCTATGTCTTTGAAAGTGGCACCGCGACTCTTGAGAGATATAGGGAAGAGATCTTGGAGCCGCATATCCGCCTTTTCAGATGTCCAATTGGTCCTGATTTCCTTTTAATTTATGACAACACGAAGTCACATAGAGCTTAGTTGGTCGACGAATTTCTAGAAAGTAAGGATATTCGTTGAATGTATTGGCCAGGCAGATCTCCAAAGCATGGCAGGGACGCTCTGGGGAGGGCAATTGCAATTCGTAACCCCCTTTCGAGAACCATCGAAGACCTGAAAACAGCCTTGATGAACGAGTGCGACCAATTGCAACAGAAAATCAGAAAATCTTTAATTTCCAGCATAAAATCACATTGCGAGGCCTATATATCTGTAAGAGGGGACCATCCCCCCATTAACACATTTTTTTGTACTATTCTGCAACTGCTGTTTCATATCTTGCAACCCCGATGAGTGTTACGCTCGATAATGCGTGTGTATTATAACTGCTGAATGGTTATTTTTTTGTATTATATCAACCCTTTATCCCCTTTATTAGAAATATTGTTTTTGGAATTGCAAAATTTAAAAGCAGAAAAGTTTAGATGCAGATATTCATATCAATTGGTAGATGCTTAAGTATTCAAACTGCCTAAGCAGTTTTGAATTCTAGACAGAATATATAGTTATTTGTTTTTATCTTAGATTACTAGGTCAAATGAAACGACTTTAAAATTAATAATTCAAATGTCGAATGTAGAAAAAACCTTCTAAAAAATTAAAATTTACTTTTTCATTCACTTTATTGCTTTCTATAGATAGAGAGGTATTTGTACAAATAATTGTCTTCTTACGATGAACGTTGTGATAATGATTACACTTGAGGGTATTAATTTTCACTTTCACGAAATGTTTCAAAAAATAGCTAGAAAGTTTTCTAAATTACTTTACCATGACCTTAATTCAGTTTACTTTCATCCCTAACAAAACGTCATGAAATTATTTAAACATAAATTTTGTACCAAGATTTATTAAAAAATAATCTCAAAAATTGAGAAAATTAATTTTCACTTTCACAAAATGTTTCAAAAAACTATTAGAAAATAGTCTAAATAACTTTATTATGGCCTTAATTCAGTTTACTTTCATCGCTAATATAATGTCATATAAAACTATTTAAACATAAATTTAATACCAAGATTTATTCGAAAAATCTCAAAAATACATTTAAAGTTTAATTACTAAATTAACCACTTGGATATTTTAAATACAAATTCAGTATTCACTCATAAAAACATCTATTTCTATTTTAGTTCCAAGTTTAAAAAATTGCTAGTAAATGAATTTTATAATGTTTTGTGTTATAATAATGCATACTATAAAACGGCATGCATCACGAAAACTTTCTCAATTTATAATGGATAATTTGTTTTATAAAGGTGTAATGTCTTTAACGTAATGGGACTTGGAAATATTTATCCAATTAAAAACCTCTTAAATAAATCCTCCAATTTAAAACCTCTTAAATAAATAGATTTAGTATTGCGATGTCATATTAAATGTCATTTTTCCTATGAGCGTGATTCATACATAATACTTGTACATTTCTGCACTTGTTTCAATAAATTCCAACGGAAACCCTGTTTGATTTATGTCGGCCTCCATGAAATCAACAGTTACGCCCCTCATCCATTTTGGAGAGGAGATACCAGTTCCCAGAGTTGACGATGTGTGAAACTCCTGGTTATTGTGTATTTGCTCTAGGCGTTCATTTCGATCAGATAGAGGTTAAGGCAATGTGAAAACTATATATATTAAATAGTCGGGAGCTGAAGTAAACAGTTGAATATCCAGTAAGGAATTCTCGATAGACTAGTTGCAAATAGAATCATGACTCACTTTATGAGTACATCTCATCAAAATTCAACGCATTTAATAACAAAAAAATTAGTACCAAGAACTCATGATAGCATAAATAGTATCTATTAAGTAAAATACAACAATAAATTTAAAAAGTAAGCAAATTAAATAAATAGAAACATGAAACAAATAAACATTTTAAGTAAATTTGAGATTGAGAAATGTAACGTTTAAAATAAAAAAAGAAATTAAACGAATATGCTTGGTTTTCAAAATATTTCTGTCATTCGAAGTTGAATAAAAAAAAAACTAATAATCAAGATTTTAGTTTAAAGGTACTTTTGATAACAAAAAACTTTTTATTCTAATTAAATAAGTGAGTATAAATAATGTGTCAATAAATCTTTTATAAATTAAAATAATTGTAAACGCTTATTTGAAAATATACGCATGTATATAATAAATTAATTTCTTTTGTTATTGGACCTGATAAATAGCAACTCTATGTTTAAAAATTAGTACAAAATAAGAAGAGAAACTTGTTGAATGTACAAGACATTTTATTATTAAGTACTGAAAAAGAAAATGAAGAAATAATTAAATAGCATGATATAATACAATTTTTCTGAAAAAGTCGATATCAAGCTAGAAATTTAATACAAAAATATCCGTTTGCTAACAACAATCGAACTAAAGATTTCAATCATCATAAAAAGGTGTAACTCATTTTAGTTGCAAGGAATATGGCATTATTTCAAAAGAAAAAATTTTCAAATGTTATCCATAATTTTTTTTGTTCCGTTTCTTTTTTTTTTTATCGGTTTTCTACTACTGACATTGTAGGTCAGGGTCAAAATTTTAAAATAAAGCTATTTTCTCACATTTTAAAGCTTCAATTGAGCTGAAATTTTCTGTGCACAATTGTTTTAGATGACAATACGATTATTTAATTATGATTGATAAAAAAAATAATTGATTGAAACTAATTATTTAAAGAATTAAATTTTACGCCAAATTTCCCGCCTAGTCGCCAAATGGTCGCCAAATCCAATGCTTAATTGAGCTAAAAAAATGTACACGTATCCATTTTGGAAGATAAATTTACGTCAAGTAATAAAATAAATTAATAAAACTAAACATTGAATAAATTCAATTTGATCTAACGTTGCCTTTTGCTCTTAAAATTTAAAGTATAAAAATTTACGTTACGCAAAGTGTGAAGTTTTAAAGAAAACCCATGTTCAAAAAATTCGTTTTTTACCGATGTTATTATTTTGTGCGTGTATGGTAGTGATCCAACATATTCCTTAAAAAACATTGAATACTGGATATTATTTTATGAAATACATTTGCATTATACAGTGCATTGATTTTTTTTTTTTTTTTTTAACGCATAGATTTTTATATTTTGCATCAAATTAATATTTTTTCCCATATTAGAGAGATATGTTTACTGATTGCACGATTCATCACTTTACACTGCAAAAATATTTTTTTTTGTTTTGTTTCTGAACTTTATTTCTTTTTTCAACTGTTTCCCTAATAATTATTCAAACCACTGAAATAGTTGACATTTCCTCGTAACTAATTAGATTAGAAGATTTATGATTGTTATATGTCTATGTAATCGATGTTTCAGTAATGGAAAAATTTTCAAGCATTTTTATGCGCATTTTGTGATCAAAAGAATCGATCAAAAAATGTGACGCTATGCTATTTTCTAAAAGAAAAAATATACACTTTGAACATATTTGTAACTTGATCGCATGTAATATTTATAATATTGGTTCTTCGTTTACCTCTGGGAATTTTTGCTATATTTTAAACAAATGTTTGTCACAGCTTAGCCAAATCTGGCTTTTGCGCCATAAGTCTTAACTTTCCCTTTGTCACACAATATCCTTTAGAAACTAGGCGTGTAAGGAAATTATAAAAATTCATTGTTTATGTAAGCTTATTTCATGATTACGTAAAACACCATGTGCACAGTTAAACCTTCCTTTAATTGGAAGTCTAGGTAATTTTATGCTTCGCAGAATTTGAATAATTCTGCGAAGCCATTCACATGACAAGAAATTAAAGTTCAGTTTGAAAGAAAAAAAGTCCAAAAGTTTATAAGCTTGATAACATTTCTTTTGCGTATATGGAGAAAAAAAATTGGAAAATTAAAAAGAAAGAATATCGGTGTGTAAAAATTAATTTATTGTGTATTATTTTCTTTACGAATATACAAAGAAACAAAAAACGATAAAGATTATTTTCAGGTAAATAATTTCACTAGTAATTAAAATTTGTCTGAATAATATTTAACTAAGTTTTGATTTAATCGAAGTTTAATTTCTATCACTTTTTAATATGCATCAAGAACTTTAAACTTAAATTGATCTTAAATATAAATTATGTGGAAATTAAGAAACATCATTTTTTTTCAGTTAATTCATTGCTTTTAAATTAAATAATCATAATACATCTAGCAAAAGGAATTCTTTTGAAGCTACTTCACTGAGTACATGAACCAAAAAAATTAATTTATTGTATTTTGAATGTCATCAGTGAAACTTTAAATTATTTGATGTTAGTCAATCTATTTTAACAGTTTTATATTTTAGGCTAAAAGATTTTTCAATCAAGTAAACATTCATTTAACTACTAAGTCAAATTATATGTACTTAATCTCTACGCCTATTATTTAAATATCATAATTTTTGTACGAGTTATATCACTTGCCTTTAAAACACTGTAAAAAAGTATTGCAATTTATAATAAGGGTAGGTTTATCGAGAAATAAAAATTAAAACTTGTACCTAAAAGTTTCAAAGACCTTTAGACTAAATTATTCACACTATTTTACATTTGTATTAACAAACATCATTAAAATGATACCTCGTTTAATTACTGATCTTACATCCTTTGAAATAAATTGATTGCTGTAAACGTAAATAAAAAATATTTTTTTAAAAGGTTAAATAATCAACATCCGAAGTTAAATGATAATAGTTTCAAAAATTAATTATGATGCATGTTCATTACGTAGAAATGTTCCATTTCTAAAATAAATTTATTAAGTATTAGGAAGCAATTTTGACACAAATACAAATATTATACACAGATACATAGAAAAGGCTCTATTTTGAATCCTTTATACAAACTATTATAAAATTCGAACTCATTTTTTAATGACATAAAAGAATATCTTGGAATATCAATGCTGTTCGAAGAGATTCATAAAAACACGATTGCAATTTGCTTTTCAAAAACTGGTTGACAGTCATGAAAGCTGATATTAAAACTCGATATTAAAAAATTCATCCAATTGAACTGAAAACAAATTTATTTACTTCTTTGAGGAGAAATATGTTCAAGGATTTTACATTTTCCGATAAATTTTGAAGATTTCGAGGAAATGTATTATTTTTAAGAGAGAATTTTGTTAAATTTCATTTTTGTGCTGTACTGAATCATTGCATTTGCATAGCACACAAATTTGTAAGGTAACGAATCTTTCCAAAGTGTGAAATTTCAATTTTTCTTGGAAAGAGTTCATTTATCAGTGCTTTATTTAATATCGTTGGATATTTGATCCATATTTTTGCTTGTTTAGTACAATTGAGTACTATTCAATAGAAATATTCCTTCTATTTACGAATACTTCTTACTTCAGTAAGAAAAGAAAGTATGGCTTGTAAACATATCTTCAAGTAAATTAGAATCAAAGTTCTTTTTTTCAAAGGTTTCACCGCAAATTACGAAATATACGAGGGGTAAATGTTCTGCGCCAAATAAGAAGCCGAATGGGAGAGGATTATCTTAATTATACTGACGAGGAATGACCTTTCATTTAATAACTTATGTACTGATCAGAACTCTGCTCGCTGGAGTAGTCTCCTATTTTTTTTTATTTCTCAGTTAAAAATTGTCCATTTAATTGACAGTTATGTAATAAAAGAAAAATATTTATTTATATTAATAATAACAAGTAAGCGAAAGCATTTTATAACTTTTACACAGAAAAACATTTGCATATTAATTAAGCACATTAGGAAATATTTTCTGACTATTTACAAAGTAATTGTGAGTAAAAATTACTTCCTTATTTCATATTTATACTAAACTGTTAGACATTATTAATACCAGTTTCTTCGAGTACAATTCAGTATGGGCATTTCTGAATAAAACTTTTCCTTGGAAACTCTGTTACCACATAGATGTATTCACTTTTGATCATTATTATGTAAAAATATACTTATTGACAATTCTTATCACATAGTATAATAAATAGTTTTACCACATAGGTCAGTTTATAAAGTTACACTTCATCCACTTCAAATATAATCAGAAGTTATGTGTGTAAGTGAATATATGCTTAGTTTGGTTTTATTAACGTCGTGCTATAAGCAATACGAGAGTTATTGACAATGAACTTCCAATTTCAAACCTCGGTCAAGGACGAAATCTGAATTGGGACCTCCCTCTCCAAACTATATGAATACAGAATACAATTCTTAAGTATATAGAGTCAATTATTAGGAATGTCGCATCCAAATTATCACTCAAACGTTACCCATTTAAATATCATAATCACTTTCTGATTCACCAGTTGTATTGCTGTATTAACACAAAGTAAATGATAAAATTTAAGCAAAAAGAATATTATTTTTATAATTAATTTTAAAAAAATTACAAGAGTGATGTTCATGGTAACTCTGTTTAAAATTAATAGTTTTTTACAAACTTTTGTAAAAAGAGAACTTGCAAATAATCTTACGTTCATCATTTATCATTTTCTGTTAAAATATTATCATTAAAAATCACGAGTTGCTTTTTATACCTACTATCTAGTTACTATTGTGTAATTATTTGTAACGTTTATGATTTTTTTCGTGAATTCATTTAAATTATAAAAATGACCTACTCGTTTAATGATTCATTGTTTTAAATATGTTTTATATATTGTTCATTAAATTTTTTTCTAGAAGATAATTTCGTATAGCACCCCGTTGTACTTCTGTTATCACTATTAATCAATATTTAAAGTAATCACCAATCTAATTAACAGAGTCATACAGTGTTGGTAACAAAGTTACTTATTTTGTTCAAATGTATGAAAAATCGAAAAAGACTCCCTACCTTACTATGTCTGAGGAAACTCGTTTGATAACGAAAATAAATATTACAAAAATTACTTATCTTATTGAAGTAATAAGTTCGAGCCTTTAATGGTTTTAGAAATGTGAGTTCGATTTATTTACCCAGTAAAGTTCTTTCCTATCTGTGATCATATCACTTCTTACGCTTTTCAATATATTCACAATTCCTTCATTTAGAGTTTTCACTTATGCTCTCTACAACTAATCAGTCTGTGACTTTGGGCTATTCACGATTTTCTCTTCACTTACCTTGGGGATTTTAATTGAGATTGATTGCATGAAACAACAATTTCTTACCAACCAAAATGAAACGTGATTATGTTAATTAGATCAAGTGGAAATGAAGTGAAGTAATTCAGATATAGTGATATATAAGTAAAGTGAAATTTAAAGGAAAGAGAGAGAGTGTGTGTAGTTAACTCTGAGTGTAGTCCTAAGAAAAGGCCGATAATATCAAGAGAAGCTCCTGGCTATTGCTGTCACAGAGGATTTGACGGAGAAAAGTAGCCCCAACTGGAAGGATTTGGTAAGAGCGTATTATTTCAATGATATTTAATTTGATGGGTTAACCTTTGAGACCTAACCAAAGAGAGCTATAACCCATTAAATATTATACGACAGTAAATGATAAATAAATAGTTGAGTTGGAAGACATAAATAGTTGAGCAGACATACGTGTCCTTGGATCAGTTATTGACTTTTAGAGTTAGTTATATTTAATTATACTGTGGCACAAGTGTCGGATATAAATAATCGATCGTTACAAGTCTAGTATTAAATTATTCGCAGTTTACAAATGCAATTTATCAAGTCTATCCTCTGCACTTCTACAATTGTAACCTGATCTATTCAGTCACGTTTCATCCATTGGAAGAGATCTTCAATTCAAACAAAATCATTAAGTCCAAAATGTTAGTTGAAGGGGAAACGCAACAGAGCCCACATTATCACTGACAAATTATTACGAAAAAAGTTAATATTTTTTACTAATTTCTGTATGTATAAGAACATTTTTTTTTTTAATTTATTCATTTTAATTTATTAACTTACTTATTAAAAAATATTCATACTTTCAATAATAAGACATAAAAATTTCATTTCCAAATTACTTGGTAGTTGTCACCTCTTTCATAATTAAAACTAATTGCTGATAACTGTAGATTTTATAAATACTTATATTGAGAATTTAAGGCCATAATTCACATTGATTTTCAAGTAAACAGGTAATAACTTTGCATGTTTCATAAATGCAATGTGCTCATTTTTAAATAATCCGTGTATGATTTATGCATTATTTATTCAGTAGTACATAATAATTTTTATTTATTAGTACTATAAGATAGGATAATTTATATCATCTAATGATAAACTAGAATTTATATAAAAGAAACTATAAAAACGTATTTAAAATGTAGAAACATTAAATTAGTTAATAAAATGATTAAGTTAATTTAATATGCGCATGAGTATAGAATAACTTGAAAATTATAAAACATTTGATACAGTAATAAAATAATTTTGTATTACGATAGAAAAAGTAAATTGATTTATTTATTAAAACTCTAGAAATTTACTGAAAATTGTTTAATTGACTTTGCAATGAAATATTGTAAACAAATAAATTTCAGAGATAAAATCCGAAGAAAATGTTAGAGAGAGAGGCCGAGAATTCTTAACCACCCAACTGTCGCATATACATTTCAGCGGGGAAAACAAACGTACTCAAAGAGTTATGAAAATTTCAACATGATTCCCTCTAGAACCCCTGAAATATTTCACATTTTATTTTGAGACTATACTAATTTGGTTCTCTTTCAATAGGCTAATTTTGAAAACAAATTAGGCGATATAAAGCTACAATTTATATTCGGATATTATGTCTCTTTTCTTTCGTCTGTACAATTAACATCTATCATTTTCTATAAGTTGAAGCTATGAGGTGTGACTATGAACAAGATAGACTCTGTACACATTTTATTTTGATTTCATACATATTTACTCATTATCACCTCCAATATATTCACCTAATCTATCCCTACAACACTGCCTGCGAATCTTCCATTGTTCGAAACAGTGCAGGAATTCTATTGTCAGCTTCTTCATGACGCGTGCAGCTTACTCTTTCACAGCTTCAACGGACTCAAATCTTCTTTCTTTTAATACATATTTCACCTTAGCAAACAGATAGAAATCGCATGGCGCAAGATCTGGCGAATAAGGTGGATGGTCTAACACTGGGATGCTGTACTCGGCTAAACACCTGACAGACAATACGGAATGAACCGGTGCATTGTCTTGGAGAAGAATCCAAATATTGCCTTTCCACAATACAGATCGTCTTTTTCTTTATTTTTTTACAAACATTGCAGAAAAACAATCGAATACCCTGTGTATCGAGGAAGGTCGGAACACGATATGGGTCTTCCATTATCTTGCAGGAAGATGACGTTTAGCCCTCGAAGATAGGGCACAACCTCTGGACGTAACAGAAATATACCGATCTGCGTTCCAATTACCGTCGATCTGGACCAGAGATATATGTTTCGGTTACCTAATGGATACCCAAACTATCACACCAGGTGAAGGACCCTAAGAAAATATCGAATGAAAGCATACGACGAGCAGTCTCCTCGGAGCCTCCAGACACCTATACAACCAACAGAATGCTTCCCGCAGAATCGGGAATAGCTTGAAAAGATAATATATGCCCCTCCAATATCCAGCTTTGTCTTTCGGCGCATCAAAATCGCCACCTCTGTCTATGCTGCATTGTGAAGGGAAGCTGAAGAAATGATCGCCGTGCTTACAGTTCACGCTGCTGCAAACGTCGTCGTTCCGTACGAACGGATGTTGGGCGTGTTGCAATCATGCCCCTTTCCTGACTAGCGGTGCGTGATGTGATTGTATGGTTTTGCAGGGCCGACCTCACAATATGTCTGTCCTCTAGGGTGTTAATCATGGGAAGGCTTGGAGATCCTGCATGCCGTTCAGTATGACTCTCAAACACCCATTGATTCCATATTAGTATGACAATGATTGGATTTCGACCAGCGCGAAGGGCGATATCACGAAACGATTAACCACACTCTCGATAGGCAACGATCCTGCCTCTATTGAATTCCGACACTTGCTGGTACGCATTTCTTCTTATTCGAGGCATAGCTCAATATTCTGAGCCAACTCCGACTTCACAAAGCGCTTTCCTAATGAGAAATCCACTACCTAATTTTTTTATGCAGTGATTCAGATGACGTTTTTCATTCCTGCGTCGTCTAAATGTGATGAAATACTAATAATTTCCAGTCCCTAACGTCTTTTTCCTTTCAGATGATTTTGAAGATTTCGGATCATTCCTTCCTAGTGTTGCAATTTTAATGGCCAGCAGTGTATATATTAAGATTTTAACAAAAGAATTGAATGTAGATACCTTATTTACATATAAAGGCACTGTAAAAAAAGGTATATAATTGCAGGAAAATAAAAATTAAATTTCGAAGGAAGGAATACTAATCTCGCTTAGTAATCTAATTATTGTTGTAGGTATTCCAAGTTTATTCAGTTTATTTAAAAATATTTCCAAACATTCTGACAAAAATCTTCTGCTATTGATTCTGTAATTTAAACTATTCTCGTTACTTTCTTGAAAGATAATGCTATCTTTATATAAATTCAGAGAAC
>BMAW01082645.1:116927-156264 GCA_019974015.1 Nephila pilipes
ATAATATAAATAAAGGATTATCATTCAATTCGAAACTGAATGCAGAAAACCAGATTTATACCAATATATAATAATATGATCGTTTTGCGTCCAATAAAATAATATGTTCAAACAACCTGTGAAAGTATGAAGGAAGGTAAACACGCTAAGATGTCAAATTTAGTTTATAAATAATTAATATTTAAATAACTTTCATTTTAGATAAAACTAATAAGTCATTTAAAGAACATATAAAAATATTTATAATAGGGTCTATATTAGGATTTTCAAAATATTGTTGGTTGATAATTTATTATTTTCTTATGGAATTTGAATTTTAGAATGGATAGATATAAGGAAGATAAGGAAGATTATGACCTAATACATATGGGAACGAAAGGATATGAACAAAGACATCAGACAAATGCTTTTATCAGTTTTTAGTTTAAGAGGCTCTTTCAGTTTAGTATTTATATGTTTAAAAGTTTGAAGCACACAAGAGGAAGCAAAGAAAGAGATTAAAATATAAGAGATGCTCATAGAATTAATAAAATATAAAGTTTAAGGAAACTAGATAAAATCAATTAATTAAAAGAATATAATTGAGGTGCTGAAATAAAAGAATTGTACAAATAAAAAGATAAGGTTATGAAGATTTGCAATAGAATCGACTCATATCCTTGTTATATAGAAAATCTTGAGTCAGGGAATATATCCTCTTGATCGTAATATTTACTGTGATAATGAGTCAGGTTGAAGGTCCCAGATCCTGAGCCAAGATGGTCGGCTATAGAATTAAATCCATCCATGTTTTTAGTTCAGCTAACCCTCAAAGAGCTATAGTTGCCCGAGCCTATCAGATCTTGTTTGTGGATTAGCCATTGGTACGGGTGGAGCATTTTGTTATATGAAAAAGAGGATAACAGAAGTTTGCGTATCAAAATGCTTTTGGCTGAAAAAATTCTAAGTTGGAGAAAATGTTGAAGCAAACTTGCATTGAGTCCCGAGTTCCGGACACTATCCCGGAAAATCAACCATCAAAGATTAGTGTAGGCTAAGTTTAGACGTGGTGAAATGAAGCGGTGTGAACCAGGTGGACTAAAGAAGTTGATTACCGACGAAAACTTAAGTCAACAAAATGAATTTGATAGACCAATATTAAATGAAAGTGAAGGTGGATAATAGCGAGTACTTTAGAGATAATCAACTGAACGTGTCATCCATATCGATTCCACGAGATTGGGTATGTAAAGATCCTATGGACAAGAGTGGTTAGCAAGCGCGAAAGCCACTTGATCAAAGAACAACGACGAGTTGATGATTCAGACGTGTTTGAAGAGGATCAAGCGTAATAAACCAGCAGTTTTGGGATAATGTGACAAATGGATGAAACATAGCTCCATCGGATTTCCAGTCAATGGACAGTCATCCAGTGAAGGACTGCGCAGTGAACGCTACCCAGAGCGGTGGAAGAACAGCACGTCGGCATGGCAGGGTTGGCGTCTGTGATTTTGGGATGTCATGCGGATAATTTTCATTGACTACTTAGAAAAGGGGATCATCAACGAGCGACTATTACATAGCGTTATTGGACGTGTTGAAGGACGAATCGCCAGAATACGGCCAGGTTTAACGAAAAGAGTGCGCTCTCACCACAGGACACTGATGCAGATCTAGGAGTCAGTTGAAACCGATGGCAAAATCATGAATGCGATTCGGGTGCATCAATTGGCTGGCTAGAATGCCCCTGTATCTGGATATTTGGTGGCTAATTCTGTCATGATCTCAAAAGGATGCTCAGCTGGAGAAGATTTCGTCGAGATAGAGGTGTGGACGCTATTTTGGAACCAAGAGAACAAATCATACTAAAAATGAGTATCGAAAGTTGGAGGTCGCTATAATCAATTATCCTTGAAGGGTATAATTAAACAAAAACTAATTTGCCAAAATGTGTTTTACTATGAGCCGGGGACTTTTCAATTGACCTGCTATTTGTATAATGTAATAATATTTGTATAATCTTTTATTTCAACTTTTAACTAAATATATTTTGTTAAAGTGGTGTGTTAGTTTATGAAGAAGCTCTTATAGTAGTTATAACACAATATAAGAAGATATTCAAAGTATAAAATAGAATACCGAAGAAAAATTTAATAATTTCTACTATTTTTGAGTATGAAAAATATGTTTAAACATTATTTTAATTCAATTAAACATTTATTTGATAAACACTGGTTAATTTATTTAAATACAGTATAAGAATCTGAATTGAAAAATTTAAAACAAATTATACAAATTTGCTGAAATTTTAAAGAAAACTGTTCTTATAAAATATTTCATTTCTTATGAAAGAGACCTTTTCTAGTTATTGTGTTTTATTGGTGACACAATGTCTTCAATTCTTTTCTTTAGTCTGTTTCTTTCAGACGGAGGAATATCGTCTGCTACAAGCAAAATCTTTTCTTTCGTCAAATGCCACAAAGGCAAGTCTTGTACCAAACGTTCCTTATACCCAAATGTATCCAGAAATCATTAGGTTTTCTTTTTGGTGGCACTTAACATGTTTACTTGTGTTATAGTAAGCTTTAACCATGTTGCGATGTTTATTACTTCTGTGTAATAGACTTGTGCTAATGACTCTTCTGAGTTGATTTAACATCGTAAATGAATTGATCAAGGAAAGGACAGTGAATCAAGTCCCATATATTAATAGTACTATTTACACTTATGCTTTACAATGAAACATATATTTTACATTAAATTCTGCATTATAATGTATTCATTTGAAGCTGATGGATAAAATATTGAAGATAAAATTTATGCAGATTTAAAGAGACGGAAATATTATTATTTCCTTATTAAGATGAGAGGAAAAACACCTTTTATCTTTTAACATTATTTTTCTTCTATCAGGTTCTCTCTTACTTTAGTTTCATTAAGTGTGATTTTAATATGTTTATCAATTCTCCTCAGTCACAATCATTTCCTTAACTTGTTGTATGCAAATATGTTAAGAAATATTAGGTGAATATACTCTAATTTTTATACATGTAAAGGCTTTCTCTAAACTGATTAGACATAGGATAATTCAATTTATGCATAAGTCGGATGTGCTATTATCCTTTTCTTAGAGTATGGCATTGATTTAAATTGAGATTCGTGAATCGAGATTGATTCAGTCATTTATTCACAAATCTTTAAGTTGCAACTTGCATTTTATTTTGTTAGTATTAATTTGTCTCTTGAAGATTTTGTTGTTATATGTTTCAGGCTGAGAGTTTGCCATCTAGCTAGATGAGAGTAGAAAGAACATTTAGTTCTATTATAATACAAGAACAATTTAGTTCTTTGTGAGTTGAAAATCCAAGTCCTTAAATGCTTTGTTGTTAATCCAAAGAAGCAAGGTAGATTCAGTACATTTTGCGTGTGTTTACTGACGCTCATGTATTTTAAATCAAATAATTCCTATTAATTTATGCAGTGAAAGTAATCAATGTATAAAATGTTTTAATTTTATTTATCAATTTTATTTTTACGAATAATGTCAAAGAAATTTGAAAATTATTTAAATATAAGAAAGTAAAATCAAGATAGCAAGATTCATAAAATATTTCTGAAATTTTAATTCTTTTAACTATTACATCAAGTAATCATGAATGAAATATGGCAGAAAAATTCTACCCGTCATATTGATCTTTTTAATACTCGCATTGTGCAAAGAAAAATCCCATTTTTGCTTAGTTTTCCGTGGTGTGGTGTTTTATAGTAGATTTTTCAAACGTAATTAAACAATTTTCGTTAAACATAATTAGAAAGTTAAACATAAATTTTTCTTTCACTTTATACCTTTAAGTAAAGTATAATTTATGAAACATTTCTAGGCTTATTACAAGAACAAAGTATTCATTTAATTATTTAAAATTTGTAGAAGTGGTAGGCTGGAACAGTAACATAGGAAGGTGTGAATTCAATTTATATTATTTATTCAGAAAGATACATTAAACTGTGAGTAATTACTTTTGAAGGTCAACAATCCTTTTTAAAACCAGTGCTAATTGTTTGAGGTTTGCAAATCTATGTTGGACAGAGAAGCAAACTTTCTGGAGGTGCATATGGTAGAGTATATTATAACATGATTGATTGATATAACAACATACAAGCTTGAGATGTTTCTAATAAAAGATGCTTTTATTTTTTGGAGACATACATTCCTTTTTCAAAGCTGATTCATTCACACTTCCTCAAATGTAAAGAGACATTTTATTTAGTTTTTTTAGATTTATTTCAAAACATTTCAACTTTTAGACACATAAAGAGAAAAATTCCTTTTGAAGTGTTTCTTTTTCACATTAAATAAACATCATGTTTTCAGCATATCTGCGCTATCTAATTAAAATACGTCGTATTTGTTTTTAAAGAAACAAAATTCGTTTATCTATAAAATCATATTATTTCGTATACGTGTGATATTATTCTCGTTTGTGACTTCTTTTTATTTTCATTTAAAATGTATTATATTGATATTAAAAAATGCAATATCACCTTTTTAACATTTTTTTGGCAGTTAAGTCATGGATATCAAAGTATTTTTCTAGAAAGAAAATAGCATATTCAGAAATAGCTCCATTCATCTACTTACAACTATTCAATATTGTTACTTTTTCAATTATTTTCTGTTAATTTTTCTGATCTATAAGCCATTATTTCTGATACATTCACAATGTTTTATTGGGGAAGTTTCAACATTTTTAAGATTTTCATTCTCTGAATAAAGTAATAGTAAAGCAAATAATGGAATGTGAAAATAAAAATAACATCTGATAATTTCAAATTTAAGTTGTATTAAATCTTCATAGAATTTAAAATGTTAAATGTTATTTTGAATATTTCCTATGATATGCTATGAATAAAAAATGCAATAAATATTTGTTTATTAATATTAAAATCAACGAAATTTTAAAGCTTTGTATTTGAATTTTATTTTACAAAACAGCCGTAATGAAGTGCTCTTCATTATACTTAATATATTTCTCCAATAGGAGATTCCGTTGTAAGAAACAGTTTTAATACTCATCTGATCAGGCTCTTAAATCGGTCATGGCTCTTAAATCGAATTCTTTTCTTAGCCGTTTCCATTTCGTCAAATCGACGTACTTTCATGCCCTTCTTCATGCATGAAAACAAGAAAAAATTGCGCGGAGCTACTGTGATACAGAAGACGGAACAGATGACAATTTTTGGATAAATTAATTATAGGATAAATAAGGTAAGGGGCTTCTTGCAGTGGCTGAGTAGAAAGCTTTGTTCTTTGTCACTGATACAGCGGGAGTCGTAAAATCCCAGCGTGTGTTCTTCATCGGGTAGCCACATGTGTCTTTTCAACCGATAATGAAGTGGACTTGCCTCTTGATCTTAGAAGCTCGCTTCATATAATGTTCCTCTTTCCCAATCTGAAAAGGGATCAGAAACTCTAACAGGTTTCATATCTTTCCTCGGGTATAATTTTTCTTCTCTTCTTGAAATTTTCTTCCACTTTTTCCAAACGTTTTTTATGAGGGTATTTTTAGATTACCTTGCTTCTTTTCACGTCGAATCTCCAATAGTCTTTTTCGTTTCCTCTTTTCATGCAGCTGTTTCAGATGCATGAATTCTTCTCGTAGCTGTCCATTTTCCGCTTGTATTTAATCTGTATTTCTTCTTTCTCTTCCTTTAAGGTACAGACTTCATTTCTAAATTTCTCAAATTGATTTAACATATTAGAAATTTCATTTTCTACAGAATTAAGTTGCCTCTCTGATTCTGATAATTCTTTTTTTTCACCAATAATGACATCCCGTACGGCTTGAGGAAACTTCTCATTTTCTATTTAAATTTTAGCTTATTCCTTTTTTTTTTTTTATTTATATTTCCAGTTGCCGATTATAAACAGTTACAGTAAAAAAGAACAATTATAAGGAACAAAACACAAAATAGGAACAAGAAATGCTACGATAAAGTTCATTAATCCAACATGTTTCTAACCTCTCAGTAATGTTCAGAAAGCTTTCGAACTTAAGAAGCGCAAGGGAGTGAAGTAGATCAGCGGAGTCAATATCCTCACCAGAGCTGCACAAAGTGCAAGCTAGGGAAGGAGCAATTTTGAATCTTAAAAGATGTTTCCGTAAGTAATCGTGTCCAATGGCTCATTGGAATTCAGCGACCATTCTGTGTCTTAGGCCATTACTCAAATTGGAGATAGCGTTCTTCAAACCTTGTGAGATAAACGATTGAAAAAGTCCTCCTGAACATGGGCTTTGAAAGATTTTTAACAGGGTTTTTAATTGTACAGAGAAGCAAAGGACGAGAAACATTCTGCCTAAGGAAACATTTTAACCTAATTTATATGCCAGTTCGATCGAATTGCTTTTACGTCTTTTTCAAATAATGACATATTTGAAATTATATTCATACTCAAAACAAATCTTTTTCGAGCACATGCATAAAGAGAAACGAGAATTGTCTATTTCTTTTCCGTTCCTTTCAGTTCCTTTTTCAATCCATATCATATGTAATGCTTTGAGAAATCGTATCTTTGAGTTGCATTATCCCTCTTCACATACACACACAAACTGTTAGAGAACACATACTTCTTTTTACTACTTATATCTCACACCCCCTTTTATTTTAAACTGCTGTTTGTAGAAAATGCAACACCATGAAGGAATCATCAGAATCAAATGAAATTCGCAGCAAATGTCAATTATAGGATATTATGCAAATTAATAAAGTTTCAGAGCCATCGCGCGTGCGCGGCGCGCGCAGCGCCCTCTGAATTGATGCTGAAAGCGTATAAATAAAGTGCTGTAGCGGGACGTTGAAAAAAGTCTATGATTATTTGTTAGTGGCAAACGTTTAGTGAGACCTGAGTATGCCTCCACGACGGAAGAATAAGAAATTCAAGCAACTTACGGAGTTTGAACGAGGGAGGATAATCGGCCTTCGAGAAGGAGGATTTTCCTATCGCGCAATAGCAGCTCGTATGCAGCGGAACAGTTCCACAGTGATGCGAGTTTGGAAGCAGTGGACCGACGAGCACCGAACAACTCGAAAAACAGGCACTGGACGACAGAAGGTGACGTCAGAGCGCGGTGATCGACACCTGCTCCGCATGGCGGTGAATGATCGCACAGCTTCCTCCAGGCAGCTGGCAGCACGTTGGTCTACTGCTACAGGTGTACAATTGTCGGCTTCGTCAATTCGTCGTCGTCTGCTGCGCCGTGGATTGCGTGCAAGGGTACCTTTATACAGGATTCCCCTCACGGCGAATCATCGACGGATGCGTCGGCAGTGGGCTCTTGAGCACAGAGACAGGCGAGCTGATTGGCACCAAGTTGTCTTTTCAGATGAATCACGCTTCAATTTGTGGACCCATGATGGCCGTGTTCGTGTTAGACGTTATGCCGGTCAACGCTGCCTTCCTGAGTGTATTATTGAACGACATAGTGGTCGAACACCCGGAGTTATGGGCTGGGGTGCGATTTAGTATCATGGACGATCCAATTTGATACGAATTGAGGGTAATCTCAATAGCAACAGGTACGTCCGTGAAGTGCTACAGCCCGAAGTCGTTCCTTTCCTTCAAGGCATCCCTGGAGCTATCTTTCAGCAGGATAATGCACGCCCACATGTTGCGCGGACTGTTCGAGACTTCTGTTCAGCACAACGCATGCAACTTCTTCCTTGGCCTGCTTATTCACCGGATATGTCGCCTATTGAGCACGTGTGGGATATGGTTGGTCGGCGTCTCGCTCGTGATCCGCGTCCTGCAGTTTCCAAAGACGAACTTTGGTTGCGCATACAAGCGATATGGAATTCTCTTCCTCAAGCAGATATTCAACATCTGTTTGACTCCATGCCACGTCGTATAGCAGCACTTATTGCAGCGCATGGTGGCTGCACCAAATACTGATTTCGGACGCTTAATTTGTTTCTTTTGTTTTGAAAATTTCATCATTTATTTGTATCAGTACAAGTCGTTTCTGCATTAAATTTCATTTGATTCTGATGATTCTTTCATGGTGTTGCATTTTCTACAAACAGCAGTATATAAACTATCTTTCCATTTTCCTATTCTATTTTCTCTCTTAGATAAAAACTCAATCTCATCATTTTTCTTCATTTTCAGCTTTCCTTTGGCTTTTAATTACCTTTTTGTCATTAAACTTCAGACAAAAAAAAAAGACGAAGAATACACAAACACAAAGTAGTCGTAAAACTTCTTTTGCTAAAAATTATTATTTATAGTGTGAAAAATAAACTTATGTAAAAAATATTCTTAATCAAACTTTTGTTTATAGATAGACTAAAAAGTACAAAAATATTTTAATGTAAAATAATGTATAACTTATAAAAGCTTGAGGTGTTAGTAATTCATTTCATCTCATGTATAAATAAGTAGCTGTGGTATTTAAATAATTGATAATTACCTAAGTATCTTAGTTAAACACCTCAAGCTTTTATTAATTATATATTAAATTATATATTAAAAAATATATTTATACCTTTTTTTCATCTTTATATAAAAGCTCAATTTAAAAATATTTTAATTGTATTTAATTGACTATTTTAAGTCTGGAAATTTAAGACAAAATATAATTAAGTGAGCAATACTTGTGTGCAAAACTTCAACTCAATTGTTCGTTGTATGTGCAAGGTCCGCCTTCCCCAAATCCGCCACTGCTTAAGTATATACCACAATTCTATCATCAGAGTTATACTTTTAAACTGAATTTCAGTTCGATCGTAAAAGGTAATTTTTACACACATACATTTAGGTATAATAAGCTAAGAAAAAACTTGTAACGTTTAATTTAGAAAGTGGGTATTTTGTATTAATAACAATAAATTGGGTTAACCATCTGCTAATGTGTTCATAAAACCTCAACATGCTTTTTTCCCCAAATCCGTTTTTGTCAATAAGAAAACGTATCACAGTGAAAAGGAAATTAACTTTAATTTGCAAAACTACGAAAATAAATTAACCTTAATTTGTAAAGCAACGAAAATGAAATTAACTTTAACTTGTAAAATTATCTTTTTATTGGAAAAAAAAGCAATTAGTTGCTGAAATTCTGACAGAGTACATCGAAAAAGAAATTTATTTCGAGGAATTATTTTTAATCTTACAAGATTCTATAAAAAAGGAACTAATTTTCAACGTGAATATGCATCATTTTGAGAGAAAATTCTTTGAGATATTTTAATTATCGCATAAAAAGAGATCTGAAGTACTTCTGATAATTATGTAAATGATATTGAAAGAAAAGAGGAAAATTTTTAAAACGAAATTATTGAACCTAGCGGATGAAGATTCCTTTTATTCCAATTTTTTTCAATTAAACCTATTAAGCCATGTTCTGATGTTTTCACTTAGATTTAACACTTAAGATTATTTCAATGCATATAATTCCAATTCTTTTATTGTTATTGAAATTGTTTTTTTTTTACTTAAGTAAAATAAAAGATTCTTTTAATCAATATATTGTTATTACTTCAAATTACTTACATATACACACAAATTTATTCATATGATACGTCAACAATTTCATTTAATACCATTAATATGTCATAATTGCTAAACAGGATAAAGGCCTTACAATACCTATCTGAGCTTAATTTCAATCTTTAAAGTTACGTGAAGAAACGACTTAAATACACAGTTACGTAGCTCCAGCGCGACATTAATTTTTTTTTAAAAAAAGTATTGTTTTTCGTTGAATTTTATTACAAAGGCAGAAGTATGCGATAATAATTGTGCGTTAATTTACTCTGAGAATAATTTCTGACTTCTAAAAATATATAAAGAGCAATATTCTCTTTCTAGATGGATCTCTGCATGATGATCTTTGGTGACATGATCATATTATATAAATCAAAACTTTTTATTTTACATACAAATTAAAAACAGTCGTAAAAAATAGAGCTATTGCACATTAAATACAGTTAAAGTTTTCTTGTGGCATAGAAGGACTTTAAAAAACAAGGCTCAAACGTTACCTTCATTACTTGATTTGTGTGGGCTCCAAATTACAAAATCCGTTGCTACTAATCCTCATATAATTCTAGACCTAATATAAATTCAAATTATCTAATATTCATGTTAATATCTCGAATTAAATGTTATTTTATCAGTATTAAAATCATTTAATCAGATAAAAATTAATTATTTATTCGGTCAGTTAAAATTTGAGTTATCACTTGATACCATCAAAAAAAAATCAATAAGCTCTTGAATCAGCTAAATAGTTTTATAATTTTCGTTTTGTAAATTTGTATTTTCTTTTACTTCTTTTCTAAATTTGTATTTTATTCTGTTTTATTTTACATGCTTCTGTAAGTCCTGCGTGATACTAGTAGTTCACGAAAATTATTTTATATGTTTACAATAAATGAAAAGTAATATAATTTTAAGAATTTGCTTATAATATTACAGTATAAATACTTCCTTATTTAATACAGCAGAAATCTAAGAAATAATAATATGTTGATTACCTGATAGAAATTTAACATTGTATTCATAATATACCAATACGCGGTACAACATATTTCAAAGCATAATTTTTTCTTCAATTACAGTAAAGGGGCATTGAACAGGGGAAAAAAGTCGTATTGATTAGTAATAATGTAGAAATTACATATCTCTCCATTTAAAAAATTTCATCCGAAAAAAGTTCATTTTAGAAGTTCCAATTAATGTATCAAATTAGTGGAATCTAATGATCTACCAGATTCTTTTTATTTTGATGTATAACTCAAATTTATAAGGCAGCGATACAAATAATTCAATGAACAGTTGCATTTTCAAATATCATTTAACTTTATTACAACGCATCTAAGTATAACGCTAAAAGTCATATAAAGCTCCTCGCTGCCAATGTTTCTTAATATTGGCAGCAAGAAACCGTACAGGTGCGAAGGACAATCCATTTCCTTCAATTCTTTGTCATTTTTACAGCTTCTTCACACGTCATTTACATATTATTTAAATTAATCTTCACAATTTACTCACCAAACTGTCTGGTTGTATTTCGATAATCAAGATATTTTCGGAGGCTCTAGTATATGTGTAATTTTCTTACATTCTGTGCAAATGAAACAGTTCAATAATTCAAGGTGGAAATTCTGTTTTCCTAGTATGATTATTTAATAAATAAGGTGTTCAAAAATTTTTAATTGAAATAGGATAAATCAAGACATTTTTTCTTTAAACTTACATGGTACTTTATTACACACACATATATATTTAATTTATGCATAAAGCTTCATAAGTTTTAGTTATAGGAAGTACATGCATTTATACTACTTCAATTCATAAATATCTATATCTTAATCACTAATTTCAATTCAATTGAAAATTGTACGGATTAAAAAAGACTACTTTTAATGCATAAAAGTAAAACTTTATATAACCACTGAGTTCGTTTGGCTTAGTCATTTTTTATCGAAATCAGTGCGAAGTAAATTAGTTGAAATGAAATAAATTAAAAACTATTCTTGATGTAGTAGTATTATATAAGCTAGATTGCTGTTTTTGTATTTATATTATGTAAGTTAAACCTATCAATAAAGCATTGGCCCACACAATAAATTGGTTTTAAGCAAGCCTTCTATTTCATGAGAACAATGTTCCTTGGAGTATTCAGCTTAATATAGGTTTTTAGATTTGGAATTGTTAAATTACTTGTTACATATCCTCTTTAATTGTCAAGTTAGGGGTCCCCAATTATTTTCGCATTCTTTTAATTTTTAAAACTTTATTTTATGTGACTTCAATAGTATTTTGTAAAATATAAATTCAGTTGTTTTGGCTATTAGACAAATGCCATAAAGACTTAGAAACTACACAATGAATACGCCTTTGCCTTCCCTTCCTTAGAGTTGTAGGAGGCACCTTCTCATTAGACACAAAAAATGTGCTAATGGGAAGAAATCTATTGAGAACGTCCGAAAAGTATTTAATAATCATGTAACAATCAATAAAAAGGTTACATACAGCCAATTAAAATGTAAATCCTGAGTTCGTGCTCAGAGAGTAATACAATGGAGTTGAGAGTATCGTCGCAACTCACAGGTGGGTAGTAAAAGTGTCGCGAAAAACATTTTAAATGGTTCGCTATCAAATGACATAGCGTCCCAAATAAAATCTTAGCATACCACGCTAGGCGACAAGCGATAAACAGATGAGTATCCTAGAACACCTGTGGATTCTAAATACTTATTTTTTGGTCATCGGAGCTCATTTCAAAGAAGCATTCATCACCACAAATAATGTTATTTCAATCAGTAAGATTCTAAGACGAATGAGACCGGTGCCATTTCATATTTGTTGTTCAATATGTACAAGGCCTTAACACTTATTTTCTGGATTGCGTATCAGAGGTCCTACTGGTTATTCGGTAATGTTTCTAATTATTGATAATACAATCGGGGGCTGCGAAAGCGGTTTAGATCTCATATTCTATCGTCTCTAGAGGTAGACCAATCTTTCTTGATGCTGTTTTTTCTCATTGTTTAACCATTCCTAACATCATTAAACAGAGTCATAGTTTGAACTAAACTGTCATGAAATTCTTTGATTAAACTCTTCAAGTTCTCTCAAATAGTTGCATATGATATGTAAACTAGTATGTGAGGCACTTATACAGTCAAAATGAATAAACCGATTCAAATTCTAACAGAATAATTGGTATTTATCTTTTTTTACATACCATCTGAATACTCAAGTGTCATATTTCAACTCTCCAACATCTCCTTTATTGGCCACCAAAACTTAGTCATTCGATATTTGAACTACAGAATATTTCAATTCAAAATTTTGCATTATTGTTTGATAACTTCTTTGGGATTCGTCTTTTTTCTTTATCAGTGTATAATTATTTTTGTTAAATTTATTACAATTTTTTTTTCTTTAAACTTCATACAAAGTTTGCTTCTTATTTAATTAAATATAATTGTAGATTAACTAAAATATTAATTACCTTTTTCACTTTGGAATTTCTTTTTGTGTAATATCTTAAACAAGAAATGTAGGATTTCAGTATTCCTCGTGAAGATTCTTTTGAATACTCCTGACTTGTATATTGTAAGGTATTTTATGCCTAAGCACACACATACACACATTTTATTATATAATTTATGCTTTATTTATTTATCAGCGACATTCAATTTAAATTCGTTTTCTGCGTACTTCTACTTTTAAGTTTGCATTTTATAATTCTAGCAAATTACTCTTAGACATATAATTCTGTCATTGTAAAAAACGCTTACTAAAACTAATAATACTACCTTCCAGAAATAACAATTTATCCTGACTTCAATAAACCAATGTAATTGTAATAAAAATTAATGTATTTATTTCAAAAATACCTTCTTTCTTTATAGTGAAACAATTTTTATGATTAAGCGCATTTTTTTCACTATTTTCTCATATTGATGTTCCTTTCTCAACTTTTAGCTAGTGAACTTGTTTTACTTAAATAATATTAATTATAGAATGATACAAAAGCCAAATAAGTAAAATCAATTTCCTTTCCGAAAACACACAACTATTAGTAACAATATACTTTATGTAATTTATGTAGATGCGGAACTATTTAAGTGATTTTATCATCCTAGGGTCCAATTAGATGTATAACTCTTTGCTATTCACCAGCACAATAAATTTCGCCATAACTTAGAGATTAATCGGATGCCTTTATTATGTGAAGAGGTGATCAGGAAATATTTAATTAATAACTCTACAGGTATTTTTTTTCTCTCATATGGAAGCAAAATAATATATAAGTAATTTATGAGGGTGGTTCTTGAAGATAGACGGCATCTGTAGTGTTCCCCTCCCCTCCAAACAATAGTTCAGAGCCTCCGCTACGCGGCGCTGGCAGTACCGCCCTCGAGGAGGGAGAAAAAGTGAGTTTTTTTTGTAGAGTGAGTTGAAGGTCTCAGTAGCAGGGGAGCAGTTGATTAGGCCTCCCTAGGAGTGCTACGAGCCTATTTTAATCTTTAAATAAAGTTTTGTTAAGTTTTAAAAGGCGTAACTCATTTCACTATATCTTCGAACCACAATCAAACATTACACTGGCGCAGTCGGTAGGATATAGTGAGTTTGTTCGGAATTGAGTGAATTTTGTGAAAATTCTGATTCCGTGGATTTGCGAATCGCAATGGCTTTCCTAGCGAAAGGGAAAAAAGAGGACTTGCAATACGTCGCTCGAGAAATGGGCATCGAGAATGTTTCAGAGATGACAATATTGACATTGAGGAATGCTATTGTGAAATTGGAAGGGTATGAGGAAGAATTTGTTAGAGAATTGCTCAATACGCAGATAGAACATAGAAAAGAACAAGAGGAAAGAGATGAAAGGAAAAGACAAGAGGAAAAGAAAAGACAAGATGATGAAAGGAAACGCTCGCAAGAAATGGAATTTGAAATCCAGAAATTACGCTTAGAAAACGAAAGAATTAGAATAAGCGAAACAACTAATTCAGAAGTTGTTTTTAAATCGAAAGTAGAGCTGCAAAACTTTCTCCCAAAATTCGATCCGAAGAACAACGATATTAGCTTATATCTGGTGTTATTTGAGAGACAAGCGAAAAGAGTTGAAATCAAAAGGGAAAATTGGACTTCTCATTTGATCGGACTATTGCCATACGATGTTGCACACATCATCGCACGTGAAAATGAAGAAATCACGAACGATTACGATAAGGTGAAAGAAATTCTCCTGAAAAGATATAAGTTAACACCAGAGAAATTTAGACAAATGTTTAAGAAGCATCAGAAAAAACAAGATATTACTTGGAGTGATTTCGCATACGAACTGACGAACTATTTTCACGAATGGATTCGAGGCTTACAGGTTAACACTTTTGAAGATTTGTGCGACTTGATGATTACTGACCAAATCAAAAGGAGAACTCCGCCAGAAATGTATGATCATTTTATTGACGAATGGACACATTTCAAAAAACCGGATCAAATTACCTCAAAATTAGACGATTATGAAAATGTCAGAGCGAGTGTCAACAGAAGACCGAGAGAAAATTTCCAAAGAGAGTATTCAGCTTTTATCAAACGTCCTCCATGGGAAGAACAGAAAAATTTACCATTACGGAGATATATTCCACCTCATTCAAGAGAAAATACCAGAACTCCAAAGAAGGAAGAAATAAAAACATCAACGAAAGAATGTTATATTTGTGGATTACAACACCTGGCGAAGAACTGTCCAAAAAGATACTAAGCGACGGGAGTGAATGGTTATATCGATAGACACAAGCAAGATGATCAAGCAGTGACCGCAAAAATTCGAACTGAGTTCCTTTTAGAAAGCATAAATAAGAAAGAATCAAGCGAACCAAAATTAGCTATGAGTGATCTCCAATATGTTGAAGTTGCTGTCAACGGAAAGAGTGCAACGGCTTTAATTGATTCCGGATCGATGATAACTGTGTTGAACTCGGACCTCATTTCAGATGAAAAGAATGAGGAAGGGAAAATAATTTTAAAAAGCGCATTCGGAGAAAAAATAGAAGCTTCTCTTTCCAGTGTTCAATTATGGATAAAGAACAAGAACAAGAAAAACGAAACATTTTCAAAACCTATTCAAGTATTAGCAGCGATCACAGATAAAATCCAAGGTCAAGCGATTATCCCATTAAATATATATCAAATGTTGAAAGAGAATGCAAACGAAACCACAAGCGATGAATCAACATCGGAGATTTATGGAAATTGCTGTGGGGGGGACAGAAGTCTGATTTCATTACAACAGGAAGGGCAGAAAGCGGAAAACATATATTAGAAAATGAAGAATATTTATGTTTGGAAATATTATTTCCCACGCAGGAGGTGAATGAATATCAACATCGCGTGAGTGAAAGAGCATTATTAAGAGATCAGCAGTTAAAATGTGATACGTTGAAAGCTGTATGGAAACAATTTAATTTGAAAAAAGGAAACTTTTACTTGAGAGATGATCTACTATTCCACGACGATAAAGTAACTGGAGAAAAGGTGGCTCAACTGGTTTTACCTAAAATTAGAAGACCTCAAGTATTGAAATTGGCTCACGAATCTGTTTTTGGAAGTCATATGGGATTCAAAAAGACCAGCGAAAGAATTCGTTTTAACTTCTGGTGGCCTGATTTGAAGAAGGACATTTTAGAGTATTGCAAATCTTGCAATAACTGTCAATTAAGAAGCCAAGATAAAGCTACGGATAAAGTACCTATAACCCCTGTTCTTAGACCAGATTTACCTTTCGAGGTCGTGAATGTTGATATAATTGGCGAGATTGACCCACCTTCGGCCAGAAAACACAAATACTGTCTTGTTATGATAGACCAGCATTCCAGGTGGCCGGAAGCGATTCCTCTTCGATCGTTGTCTGCTAAAGCTACATGCGACGCGTTAATGGAGATATTTATGAGGACAGGAATTCCAAATGTCATTGCTAGCGACATGGGTACTAATTTCACTTCAAAATTAACTCAAGAATTCATGAAGCGCTTAGGCTGTACCCCACGATTTTCAGTTCCTGGATACGCAGCGTCGAATGGACTCGTGGAGAGGTACAACAGAGTATTAAAAAATTCATTGCACCACGTGATTAGGACAGATCCAAGTAATTGGGACAAATATATCCCGTACTTGCTCTTCGCATACAGAGAAGTACCGAACTGCACAACGGGAGTTTCACCTTTCAAGTTGATGTATGGACGAACAGCTAGAGGTCCCCTGAGTGTGTTAAAATCAAGCTGGTGTGGCGACATTGCCATTCCGTTGAACATAGGAAAATCCGTGGTTGACTACTTACAAGAACAAAAGATCAATTTAGAGATGGCTGCTGAGCAGGCGTCATTAATTGCCTCCGGAAGACAAGAAGCTTATGCAAGATATTTCAATCGCAAAGCTCGTTCCAAAAGTTTTAAGATGGGCGAAAAAGTATACTTATTGATACCAGATTCGACGAACAAGCTCTACGCGCAGTGGACCGGCCCTGGGGAAATAGTTAGTTTGAATCCTCCTCACTCTTATAAAGTGAAATTGAGTGATGGAAAAATTCGGCATTGTCATGTGAATAAGATAAGGAGGTATTACTCAAGAGTTAATGCAATCGGTGTGATATTCGAAGACGATGAAGACTTTGGTGAAGTTCTTCCCACTCCAACTTCTCAGAGGCCAGGAATGAAAGAGTTATTGGAGCATATTGATGTAAGCCATCTGGAAGATGAGGAAGAAACCAAATTGCTAGAATTGTTAAGTGAGCACCAAAAACTGTTTACTGGCAATGTAAACATTGCTAAAGTTGATGCTCATAAAATCAATTTAAAGCCGAACGTCGAACGGAAAAAAACCGTTCATGTACAGGATCCCTGAAGCATTGAAGGGAAAAGTAGATCAACAAATCAAAGAATTATTGGAATTAGGATTAATCGAGGAAAGCAACGCTGAGATTGCATATCCGGTAGTCTGTGTGAATAAGAAAGATGGATCCATGAGATTGTGCATCGATTACAGGGCGTTGAACTGCGCAACGGTAACGGATGATTTCCCTATGGAAGACGCAACAGAATTGATCCAGTCGATTGGCAGAGCTAACGTAATAACTACTTTGGATCTTTTGAAGGGATATTGGGCAATCCCGATGTCGGAAGAAAGTAAAGATTTTACTTCTTTCAAAACTCATCGCCAAATGTATAGATTTAAAGTCATGAGTTTTGGGCTGAAAAATGCATCTGCTACTTTTCAACGGGTAATGAATAAAGCACTTGCTCCTTATAGAGAATTCGCCCGTGCGTATATAGATGACATCGCCATATTTTCGAAAAATTTCAGTGAACATTTGCAGCATTTGAACATCATTTTATCGAAGTTGGAAGAATTAAACTTCACTGTGAACCTTAAGAAATGTGATTTCGTGAAACCCCATGTGAAATTTTTAGGACACGTTGTAGGTTCAGGAAGACATCAGCCTGATCCTGAAAAGGTGCGTGCAATAAGAAACTTAGCATCTCCGACAAATAAGAAAGAGTTGCGTAGTGTTCTCGGTTTGTGCAATTACTATCGCGAGTACATTCCCAAATATTCGGAGCTTGTGTATCCCCTCACGGAGTTAACTAAAAAGAGAGTCTCCGACAAAATTCCATGGACTGATAAACATGAAGAAGTGTTCAAAAAATTAAAAGGTACGCTTGCCGATGCTCCTTCCTTGTATATTCCTGTGATGAACCGGCCATACATCATTCATTCAGACGCTTCATCAGTTGGCATTGCTGCATGTTTATCCCAAAAATTGGATGAAAAGACTTACCCAATATCTTATGCGAGTCAGAAACTGACCAAGGCCCAGCAAGCTTGGTCAACCATTGAGCGGGAAGCATTCGCGATTGTGTGGAGTTTGAAAAAGTTTGAATCGTGGGTGTTCGGCACCGAAATTGAGTTCTACACGGATCATAATCCGCTCCCATTTTTAACAAAAAGTGCACCGCAATCGTCTAGACTGCAAAGATGGGCATTCTTCCTGCAAAGATTTAACCTAACTCTGAAACATTGTGCGGGAGCTAAAATGCCTCATGCGGATGCGTTATCACGCTTAGTGTGAACATCATCAAGTATTGCTGAACGCAAGGATATATTTTTGATTTTTTTTATATGTGTATTTGTGCTAATTCATGTGTTCTTTCCATTCTTTTACATTTAGAATATCTTATTAATTTGAGTCATTTTGAAATCAAAAACTTTATATTAATTAATGTTTTATAATGTGTGTGATTTGTGATAATTTGTAATGTGTAATATTATTCGCTTTTAAGTATTGCTTCTTTTCTTATAATTATTATAGTGCATCTTGTGTTAATAATTGTGAACTAATTTTGCATTGTGTGAATATTTTGAGTATTAATTTTGAGAGTTTCAGCTGCTGAGTTAAATTTGTACACAAATGTAACGTCAGAGCTTGGTGGGGAGATGTAGTGTTCCCCTCCCCTCCAAACAATAGTTCAGAGCCTCCGCTACGCGGCGCTGGCAGTACCGCCCTCGAGGAGGGAGAAAAAGTGAGTTTTTTTTGTAGAGTGAGTTGAAGGTCTCAGTAGCAGGGGAGCAGTTGATTAGGCCTCCCTAGGAGTGCTACGAGCCTATTTTAATCTTTAAATAAAGTTTTGTTAAGTTTTAAAAGGCGTAACTCATTTCACTATATCTTCGAACCACAATCAAACATTACATCATTAAATTAAAATGTTGTTAACATCTGTTAAACGGACCCAAAACAAATTTAACATTAATTCGAAGTCATTTACTGCCAAATCAAAATTTGAATGCGGTCGCATCAAGTTGTAACCATCGGGAAGAACTGGATTCATCATTATTCACCGGAAATAAAGCAAAAACCAAAATGTAGGGTTGCTACCTGTGAATCTTTCCAAAACAGGAGAAAAGGGTCTCATCGACTGGAAAATCTATGACTAAGAATTTGTGAGGGGCGAAAGACATCACGAATACGAGTAACTTAGACTTAGACAGCCGTCTAGTGAGTCATGATGCTTATTAAAAATAAACCATTTTCGATACTACAAGTACCAACGCTTGGATTTTCAAATGATTAATTGTACAAAATCACACATTTTAAAATATGGGTTAAAGCGTCTAAATACAAATATGAAACATTTATTAAAATTAAAAACCTACAAATATTACAGATTTAAATGAAAAATGCTGTAAATTATAAAAATAACCATGCAAAATTAAAAACATACAAAACACTGCAATGAAAAAAAAGTTGAAGGTTAGGGAAATACAAATTATATATAATAAATTTAATAAAAACATATTAATTAAAAATTTCAACTATCTTATATACAAAACTACTCAAGAAAGCATGTTACGGAAAATTCTTTTCCTCTCCTGTGGATGTGTGAGGAGTAAAAATCAAGTCCAAAATGGAAGATACCGACAAATGACGATTTATTCGTAAGTCTTCCAGACAACACACCAGTAGCACAGCTTCGACAATAGCAGTACACAAATACACAGTGACAAAGAAACAGTCACAAATATTTCGGCAACGTTCAGCTCACCAGATTATCACTCTTCACTGCGGACAGCCTCCGTAACAATATTCTGCACTTACAGGGCACCCTACACGCTTTACTTCAAGTGCCAACAGCATTCCGTCGATCCCTCAATCGAGCTCCTAAACAGACTCTCCATAATAGGTCCACTAAATACAGGCCAAATCTCCAGCAAATTCACTCGACCACGATTCCCCGATCGTTCTACAAATCAGACTCCACAGACAAATTGATTCCATACACAGACCGATTCCTCACACTCACTCAATCTGACTGTAGCTCTTAGCTTATTTATACCTTTCTTGCCAGAGGTGACGTCAGATAGGAAGATTCACAATAAGTCCGTAATTTTCTTCCCGTTCGGTTTTTCTCATAGGTTCCAGTGTCCTAACTTTCCAGATTGCTTTCCATTTGTCACCAAAGCTTCCAGGTTTCTCGCCAAATGGTTGCCAAATTCGTTGCCAAGGTGAAGAAGTCATTACCTAAACTCTCATTTTGCTGACTGGAGACATCTCTGTAAATTTATCTTTTCCGTTATAAGAAAGGCGTTGCAGGGAAGCATCAATTCACGCTCGCAACATATATATATATGCAGACACACACACACACACACATATATATATATATATATATATATATATATATATATATATATATTAAAATCTATTTGGTTCTTAGAATCCGTGCAATAGACAGGAAAAGGCATTAAGAAATTATTTTAGCTGTTTGAAATTTGATAAAAATTAAAAATCTAAACATATTTTTTTGGTATAATTATATTATATTTGAATTTAAAAAAATAAGATTAAGTGGTCACTCTTGATTACAAATCAGAACATTTCAGTTTCGTATAGTTCAGAAGATTAAATAATTAAGCGTAAGATTTTTTAGACAGAACACACATTTAATAACCTTATTCCATCAACAATGGTAAATTTAGTTTTCCAGATAATCTAAACTTAAAACCTCACAGAAAGATAGATAAAAATCCATTGTATCATCAGGTTTTTTAACTCGTCGTATCTAGTATAGTAAGAAAGTGGGACATCATAAAAACGAACAAAGATTATCGTCTCTTATAGCATAAAGAATTTCTCTCACTAATGCTTTAAGGCTTTTTATATCTGAACATTGAAGAACCTAATGCATTCTAAAATATTTTACGAAAAGAGCTACTGTTATAGAATATAGTTTCTCACAAACTATTCTTCAAACTCTAAGAAGGGATCAGACATTGTTTATTGCATAACAAGTTAAAGCTGTTATCCAAGAATATAGAATTCTTTTCGTATTATAATTTAAGTTTTATTTCATGTTATAAAATTCAAAATGCATTCTTTTGTGTGCAAAATATTTAATTATACATGATCATTTCGATTATTTTCAAATTTATTTATCTTTTTAAAATGCAATGATATTAATAGAAATCGTGTTGCACATTTTATATTTTTATAGCTTAATATTCTTCAATTCTAAAATATTTCCACATTACTACTATTTAATATTTTCCTATAGCATTTGCTGTTTATAACGTAATCCTAAGAAAATTGCAGTTTCCTATGCATATCATAAAGAATATCACTGCGGATAAATATAATCGTTCAAAAATATTAACATTACATCTGTTTCTTGCATTTCCTGCTTTAATTTTTGGAAAAAAAAGATTGTACTTCTTTATATTCTTCTTTTTTTCCTTTGAAATAGTTGTCTAAAAGTTCAATAACATTTACTTATAAAATTACTTCGGAGGAAAGTTACTCATATTTAGATGCCACAATTTTTATTCTACTTTTTTTTACATCATAAATCATCACAAATTACTTACTAGTCTTTTGTAGCAAATATCAAAAAAAGTATGGAGCAGACGCTCTAGTTATTGAAAAATATCAGATACTTTAATAAAATAACAATTTATTAAAACGAGATGGAAATAGCTAAAATAAGATCCTAAATTAAATCTGAAGTAAGTAAAAGTGAAATAAAATCATAATCTTTAAGGTATCCGTACACCTTAGGAAAAATTTTTTGAAATGCATTGATATTTGCTATCAAAATATTTTTAAAGCTAAAACATAATCTAAAACTATGAAAAACACATTTGATAATCTTCTTTTAATTCAAAAAAAATTTTAGAGTGGAAAACATAGTGAAAATAGTAAATAAATTGACTATCAGAATATCGCTCATAACTCAAAAGTAAACAAAAATATCATTATTCTGTAAATTTTACATTATTCATCATAACATTGTACTACTTTCATGAGGAAAATCATATTACTACAAATTTTATTGTGTTTCGAATCAAATGTACTACTTTCATGAGGAAAATCATATTACTATAATTTTTATTGTGTTTCGAATCAAATAACAATGAAAAATAAAGAAAAAGTTATAACGATACATGATTTACACCTTTGTTACTAAAAACGTATCAATTTTACAACCATGAAAGTAGTAGGGGTTCTTAAAAACTATATAAGAAAGATACTCGCGAAATTTAAATTAATTTGATTCACAACTTTTTCGGATATCTATGTTTCCATATGTGAATATGTCGAGAAAACTCATTTTGAGAAAAATCAAAAACTAACTTTCAAATGCAATTAAATATTAGCTACCGAGTAAAATTCAAATCCCTGTAACTTAAGTTCTAAATAAAACCAAATTCAAATACTATTAGAAAGAAAAAAAAGTTAAATTTTAGACAGATATTATAATTAGAAAATCAAAAATTTTGACAAAAATGGCATTTTATATGTGTACGGATACCTTACGTCTACTAACAAAAAGATTAAAATCTAAAAATGTATATTGAAATACTCCCTGAAAGTTGGGCTTTTTTCTTTAATTCTGTAGAGCTAGCTTTTAATACTCAACCTGATTCTGAGATTTATGTAGCAAAAATTCTGTTAAAATTAAGGGATAGAGCCATCAACATAAAAACATACTAAAATGATAAGAATGTCGTGAATTTTGAGAAAATAAAAGAATTAATCTTAAGAGAGTTATTACCACATCCTTGGTTACAGCATTTTAGAAAAGCATAGAAACGACCACATTAAACTCATGTGCATTTTGCTTCACATCTGGTGACAAATTCGGATTATTATTTAAAACTACAAATGTATCCGACTGTGAGAGTCTTAATCAACTTATCGTATCGGATAAATTGTACCAAACACTAGAATAACAGACATCTCCCATCAATACAAGGCAAGTAAACAAGTGGTTTTCCACAAATGAACTAGGTAAAGAGATTAATCTTATTTCACGTCACTTGGATAAGCCTTATTAATAATTCTCATTTTAATCGTAGACTTAGCAATTCCTATTTAAAAGTGAGGCTTAAGTTCAATATCCGAGAGTAATTTTATCGGACTTCAAATTGTGTTTTATGTCACGAAAATTCTTTTCAGCAAAATGTCTATACCTTGCTCAAATTTATCTGTACAAGATAGAATAGAATGTGTATAAAGTAATAAATTATGTCTTACTTGTTTGCTTCCATATGTGGTTTTCGAACCATAAATCAAAGATTAGTTGCTTTTGCAAAACCCACTACCATAAATCTTGTCATTTTCCAAAAAGAAGTAATTGTAACGAAAACGAACCGTTTTATAAACGAAAATGACTAAATTAACGGATGAGTCAATGACCTTGAAACCCACTGCAGAGGGAGATTCCAATCAAAAAACACTTATAAGTAACTATTCACATGAGAAATAGACGTCGTTTTGCTTTCGATTATTATGTTTTCCAATTGACATGACAGATCATAAGTTTCCAGTAAAGTGTTTACTGAATGAGTGAAGTGAATCTAAATTTTTATCTCATTATTTCGTTGAGCTTTTGCACTTAAAAGAAGAAAACGTATTCGTTTCAGGATTAAACAATGTTCCCTAGACAATAAAACGTAAAATTAATGATTCGATTGCAACAAAAATGAGAGTTTTATCAAAACTCCGGATTTTTTTTTTCCGTGCTAAAAACAATTGTCGATTTAACACCTTCGCGTGTTTTTGACATTTTAACACAGTATTTTTCCAATGTTGAATTAGAAGGTGATAGATTTAATAAACCGGAACATATAAATAAGCATCTTGGAGTAAAAAAAAATTTAAGAGTTCTTGAACTCGGGACAAATTCATATTAGTAATTCCGATATTATCCTTCAAAACATTGTTTTTTGGTTTTGTTTTTCGGGAAGTTTCTCAACAGAGAATAAAAACAGGATTCACGGTAGGCTTCTAAAGGAAGAAAATAATCTAGATTAATACAAAGAAAGTTTTGGGAATGAAGAACAATGGGAATGACAAATTTTAATATAAAAGTTAATTTGTGATAAACATTCTGTAAAAAAATATTCATGAACTAAAACTGGTAGATACTTCACTAAAATGCCATTAAGAGATTATCCAAAAATTGTAGGAAGTTCCAAACTAACTGCAATTAAGAAAACTAAATTCTTAACAAAATAATTTTGTTAGGAAGCCCAAGTATTCATATAAAATTGTATTCATACTTTTAAAATAATATAGACAGTTATGCTATATGATTTTAACTATTGGTAACAAGGAGGAAAAGGGATCGCATTATGTTTCCCATCTTTGTGTTAATACAGGAATAGAGAAAAATGTATCCAACCGTTAAGAGCAGTAGTTAAAGCTCCTAACAAAGAGGATTTGTTTTCAAGAATAATTAAACGTAGCAAATAAATTTTCGCTCTCTCTTCTCGCTATATGATTTAAATTATTGGAAACATTCGAATTCGAAATATATATCGGGCTACTACTCATACTTATCAGAGAAAACTGCAAAAATTATTTTGAAAGGAAAGCCTTTACGAACCATTTAAAACTTTTGAACACATTTCTGTGACAATGAGTGCCCATATTTAGAGATAAAAACTCTATTTTAACTGTCTAATAATGAAGAAAATTAGTTTCCTATGGTTGCAACTATACTGGGAGATCTTCAGTACAGTTTGCAGTTTCCTTTGGCTGTAACTATACTTATTACGTGGGTGATGTTCTGTCCAGTGTTGAATAGCTAAACTCTGCATTACAGCTTAAAAATAAGTTAACAGAAATTCCAACAAATGGGAAGCAAGGTTTTACGAGAATGATGTAGTAATGCTTCAGATTTATACCAAATGCATGAAAAGGTTTATCTCTTTTGCGATTCAGAAGAATTTAGATTCTACGAAGCGTTAAATATTTAATGGAATTAGAAGGAAGATTGCTTAAACTTCAACTTTAAGATTGATACCAATGTGGTTTTCAATAAATATCAAATATCAATCACATCGACGACTTTTAATCCTATTGGCTTAGTAGCTCCTGCCATAAAGCAAAAGCATTTATGCAAAAAGTAAGGTTATTGAAAATTGATTGGAATGACATTTTGCCAGAAGAAAAGCTAACGAATGGAAACAGTTTTCGGTTATTTTAGGATTAATTAACAACACTGAGATGTATCATATAAAAAGATGCAATGACTGGGATAGAGTTACATGACTCCAGTGATGCTTCTGAAACAGCCTACAGAGCAGAAATTTACTGTAAGTCAGTAACAAAATCTGGTCAAGTGTCTTTAAATTTAGTGACCAATAAGTCAAACGTTTGCCCTTTAAACCAAGTGATAAAACTTAGATTAGAGAGTGATAAAACTTAGTGGAGAAGTTTGACTTAGAAAGCTAATTAAATGATTGGTCTCCTCTCTAAAAATTACTGTAAATAATATATTATGGTGAGATCTTGATTTTGCTAGCTAGGACTTAAAAAAGATAAATTCTAACTTAAAATCTTTGATGTAAATAGAATCTATTTGATTCACAAGAATTCACGGAGAGTGGCGACATGTTCCATCCAAAAGAACCCTATTGATCTTCTGCCGAGACCAGTTAGCCCTGATACTGTATGAGAGATTGAGTTATGGTGGCAAGGACCATTATTCCTCAAGGAAAAAGAGCATCCTAATAGAGGCCTCCATGCAACAGTTATTACAGATGATTTATTAAGTTAAGTCCGCTTCAACTAGAGAATCGCATTTGCTGCAAATTGATATGGATTCAGATAATACTCTCAGTAAAACACACTTTGAAAGTAACAGCTGACTGAGAAAAGTAGACTATGTGAAAAGAACTTATTCAGCACGT
The DNA here is from genome assembly GCA_019974015.1 of Nephila pilipes. NCBI lineage: Eukaryota > Metazoa > Arthropoda > Arachnida > Araneae > Nephilidae > Nephila > Nephila pilipes. The sequence continues at coordinate 143,170 of BMAW01082645.1, forward strand.
TCCTTTTTTAAGCGTTAGTCCTGACGCCACTTTAAAGACCATCATGTAGTGCGGCTGATGTACACTAAACATTTCGAGGTCAGCCGTCAACATCTCTAGGGTTGCTTCTAAGTGCCAAGACAATGTATTCTGAACTTTTGTAACATACCTAAGATAATTGTATCGTTTTTCTGATATATAAGAGTAATTTTATTCATATTCCAAAGTAAGCATATAAATTATTTATTGTCATTTAATTTAATAAAATGAAGTTTCAGCAATTGAAGATTTGTCTGTAAATTAAATTCTTTTAAAATTATAAGAATTATGGTTATATAATCCCTTACATAACAGTAATGCTTTATATAATAAGAAATAAAATAGTCTTAAGTATTCTTGATATTATAAGCTTATTTTTAATGTATTAATTTGAAAGTAAAATTTAAATTTTCGTAAAACATTTCAATTTAAGGATTTTTTTTTTATATTTCATTTTATTGTAATTCTTTTCTATTCTATTCTTTAGTTTCAATGTATTTAATCTACCAATAATTTTCCGAATGTTTTTTTAATTATGGAAACATAAGTATATTTTGATTAAAATTTGTTTTACAATAAACTTTTAAGAATTCCTTTCTTGAATGGATATTTAGCGAAACATGTTCACATTTTAATATTTTTCATGTGACAAGAAAACATCTTAACTATAAAAATATAGTTCTAGTTTATCACACACTTTCAGCATTACTGTAAGTTCGGCTTCGTAACAAGGTAACTATTTCTCTTCGCTTAAATAAATTGTTCACAAAGAAAGTGAAAAAAAACTGAAAACAAATTTTACATGGAATTTTCTTTTTAAAACTTTTTAAGACATAAATATCAAATCTGTTTCAGCATTTTTGCTGTGTTTTTTCAAGAAAAGTTTTTTTCCCTTTTGTGACACATAATAGGATGAGTTTTTTCGGAGCTTTCTCTGCCACTCTATCACTTCTACAGTTAAAGAAATTCTATTATTTAATTTATTTTTCTTCAAAAACTCTGACGAGTTTTATCACGAAAGAATCAAGGTAACCAAAGCAAAAAAATTATTCAAAATAAAAATGACAGCATCGTCTTTCAACAATTCTAAATTGTTAGCAACATCGTATATTTCCTTTTACGTGTTTAGCAAACGGTTTCTTATTCTTGAATTCGTCAATATAATAAAAAAAACAGAGATTTTTCATTCTATTTTCAAGATGGTGAACGCGAAAATTGACTTTTCCCCGAAGGTATTCCATTCTTATTTACTTTTATGATAGTCTCCGAAAGATAGAATTTTATATTTTTTTCACATTTTTAAAGTCCTTTCTCTGAGAATTTATGCTGAACAAAACAAATGGAAATAAATTTAATCATCATCAAAAGTCATTATATGTCAACTCTTCATATTATTATTTCCAAAATATTTAATTTAATTGCCTTATTACATCAAAATTTTATGGTAAGCTTTGCATTCTGTAAATTTGATCAATAACCAATATGTTAAATTGAATTTCGTGATTATTATAGTACGAGCTCCGTTTACTGATTTCTAAAATGTAGTAAATGATTTTTATTCCTTAATTTAATTTATTATTGTAACAAATCTAAAACCTTAGATTTACCAGATAAAGAAGCTTATCTTAAAATTTTTCATGGATCTACCAAAGTAACTCAAAAATTACTAATCTATATCTCTAACACTAAAATTATTCAGCAATCAAAATTTATTTCATAAAAAAAATAATTCTAGAAGTAGATTAAACAAAAATGCTATTACTAATATATCTAATTCAATAATTTGGTTAATATAAATAAGCAGATAAAATGAAAAATAAATGTAAATACAACTTGTTAAATCGTGAATAAAATTACTCAGATAAAAATTATTCATAAAATTACTATTAAAAGTTGCTGATGAAATATTATTAGTAAAAGATTGTTTAGTCGAAAAATAAAATAAACTGTTTTAGGAAAAAACGATCCCAAAAGTCTCTTAATACAATTATTTAATATCAATTATTATTTTTCGTATAACTACATACTTTATTCACAATTTTATATTTTATTGATTCAAATGAAAATAGTGGCATCGATAGCCGTGTAGTCATAATGTAGCTTGCGAAAGACGTTGTTGATTTTAATTAGTCTTATTAGTTAGACTCTTATTAAGTCTTAGTTAATTAGACATTTATTGATTTTAAATGAATACTATTTCATTATCAGTGATATATTTCTACCAATCTTGATTCATTGTTTAGTCGAAAAATAAAATAAACTGTTCTAGGAAAAGACGATCCAAAAATTTCTACCAATCTTGATGCAATTCAAGAAACTACTGTAATTTGGCGTTTAACAAGAAATAAAATTAATTTTCTCAACTTTTGCTTCAGTATTTTTTAAAAAATAATATTTCGAACATATTTAAAATTTTTGAATTCAACATTTTGTAGATTTGTCTCATTCTAAAAAGTTAAATATATTTTACATACACATACATAAACATTCTTTCTTCTACGAAAGCAAATTATATAAATGTTTGAAAAACACCGTATATGAAAGAATTTTTTAGAAAAAAAGAGCTTCGTTCCCAATACTTTTTATAAAAAAAAATCCATGGTAAAAGTTTCTCATAAATAAAAGATACATCAATTTTCGTTTTACAACTTCAAATCCTATTTTCGATGTTTCAATATTTTTCTTCCTACTAAGACGTTTAAATGTTTTATATAAGATAATAGTATTTTAAGACTTCTGCTAAGTAATACTTATCCTTTATTTTTTTTTTTAAACTTGAATTTCAAAAAACTCATAAATTATTCATTTTTATTAAAATATTAGCATTTTTTTTTATTTCATCTAAAGTCAGAGTAGATTATTTGTTCCAGAATTTATACAATATTGAATATTTAATTAAAATTTTCGGATATTTTCTAGCCTTCTACTAAAGAAAATCATTAAAAAAAAACTTTTTACATCTCTTATAAATTTTATGCAACCATGAGGTTGGACCCTTTGCTGAATAATGAAATGGCCTATTAAAGCTGAATTGTATGCATTTCAATAAATCTTACAACACAAATTGAATATAAAAAAAAATCACAAAAACAATAACAAATATTTTTCTAGGATTCCAGAGTGTTTAATTTTTGTTTATTGTTACTTAAGTACATTTCCTTTATACTCGTACATACTTACACACACACACACATATATATATATATATATATATATATATATATATATTGGCAAAGACAGATTTTTAAGCACTAAATTACAATAATTCAGAAGAAATAATTATACAAAACACGTGTCTCAAACTAATTAAAACACCCATGGAACAAAATACTTCCTATTCGATTAATTAATGCATAGAATAAAATTTTGGAAAATGTCACAAAATTTGAACAAGTCAGTTTTCCTACAAAGTTGGTCAATAGAATTGGCTAAGAGGTTAAGCTAAGATCTTGCTTAACATAACAAGAGGATTTTTTTAAGAAACCACTATGTCTTAAGATGCATAATAGTTTTATTGTATTTCTTTTTTAAATTCTAGACTTTAAATTTTGATTGTTGTAATTCAATAAGTATTCACAAAAATTCGTTTTATTGCTCTCCCATTTTTGATTGTTTTTCGTTTAACCGAGATGAATTTATCAAAGAATATTCAGTTTAAAATACATCGATGATGCATATTATGCTTCCAAAATGTTGTTCCTAATTCAAAATACATTGGTGTCCAAAAGTTAGCCATAATTCATAAAATGCCAGAAAATGTAAGTAAATGTTAGTGAATTTGTTTTGAACATTAACTTAAGGAGAATCATTTCTTGAAGATGAAGCTTTGTCCTCATACAAGACATTTCAGTCGACATCTTCATATGAAAAACACCTGCGCATGTGGGAACGCGGTACACCTGCTCACTCGGCATAAGCAAATAAAGCAGGTTTAGTGCAATTCATATGGGAAGGAACATTATTAACGATTGAATATAATGAATGAAGGTAAAAAGAAAACAACGGAACATGTTTGCGAAAGCTTTGTTGAAATACTAGAAATCAGACCATCACAAACGTAAGTGTCTCAGATTCTGAATGTGCTTTACAGTAAGTAATCAAAAGACAGGCAGAAAGAGAGGTTTCAAAGTGCGGGAAATGTTAACCGCAACCATTACCAAGTTGACCAAGAGTCACAGCCATTCGCCAAGACCGATATCTGGCTATAATTGCGAGACGTCAGAAGGACAAATGTGCCAAAGAACCGGTTTCAGAGCTCACAGTGTATGAACACTGATTCTCATGGATTCAATATCGTGAGAACGTGGACCTCATTTTCAACACAGAAACATCATGGAAGTATTCAAGATGTGGACAGGAAGCTAAGTAGACCTCCCTATTTTTGACTCGGGATCTGTGACTGCTAAAAGGTACAGAGATAAGTTCTTCACCTTTGTGTTCGTCTATTTTGAGGTGCTGTCGGTCCTGACTTAATATTATCAACGACTTTCTTGAAACAGAAAATATCCAAAGCATGCAGTGTCCTGCTCCCTCACTTGATCTGAATTCTATCTTGCATGTGTGGAATATGTCTTTCCACACCCAACAAGCTCCGTTCCAAGACTGAAAAGACATCTTTGTGAAGTTTGGAATTCTTTGAACTCACAATTCATTCATAATGTCATAGCAAGAATGGAAAATTATTGGGCAACATGTTTGGCTATCAGAAGTGACCACACACCTTATTAAACTGTAGTATCACTTTTTTATTTCTCATTTGTTTTTCATAAAGTGTGAACTTCTCTTGTGTCCAGCTTTCTTTCAAACCGTTTCCTTGGATGATAAATGCGAACGTTATCGTTCATTTGCATTTTTTTTCTTATTTTACTATTATTACCGTTCAACACTTGTATATCACTTTTCTCTCCATTTGGACTTCCTAATTATTCACATATGTCCTCACAGTGTTATATACTTCATCGATTTATTTTAAACTCAATGTTCTAATACTGTCTTAACTGTAACCAAAAGTTTGGTGATTGATAGTACATGCTTCGGGACTATTTCTTTTCAATATATATATTTCAATATATTCTTTCTATAATATTACTTTTCGTATTATTCCTAAGGAAAAATTTTAATGAAAATGCAATTTTTTCCTATTTTACATTTTTGAGTTTTCTTAATATTACATTAAAATAAAACTTCCTCTTAAATGAGAAAAAATAGCAACTTTTCTAAAAACTTTGTCAATTTTAAGTACAACATACACATCTTCAAATTTCTCATGTTCATGATATATATACAATTTTGCAAAAAATATGAATATTTTTCTTACAAGAGTTTTAGTGTTAATATTATATGCACTAACTATAAAGTGAGTATTCTAAAATTCTCGAAATCAATCTCAATTTAAGTATTGTTGATAATTTTTTGTAAGCCATTTAAATTAAAAGTAATTGTGATTTAGTTATTCATATTTGTTCAAGGAGAACTTTTCTAATTCTCTTAAATTCACAACTGTAAAATTACACTTAAAACAAACTATATTCAACTCAGTTTGTAAAAATAATTTTATCAACACTTATTGAACACCTTAATAATACTTTAAATCAAATTTCTGAAATGAAAAAAGTGTTTAATTATTTTAGATCAAAAACAATTAAATGAATTTAACCATATGAGGTAAAACTTTAACTGTATGAACTTCGTTAAAAGAATATTTTATAAAAACAATTACCATCGGTAAAAATAAAATTTAATTAATTGGGATCAAAATTCTACTAATGAGATTGACAACTGATGTATAAAAGTTTAATTCGTAGAGTTTGAGAAATTTAATTTAACAAAAGAAATATTGCTCTTTAATATTATATAATTAAAATATAGTGAAGTTAAGTATATTTTGAAAATACAAACATCTTTTTTTAAACAGCGATAAGTATATTTTACATTCAATTACATTTGTTTTTCACTATCGTTTATAAACAAGCTTTTACTGATAAATTATTTGGTAAAATTATTTTTTGTTTAAAATGATAAAATTAGTTTATTTTTAGACTTATTCATAAATTTTATTTGCTTGATGATTTAAACTTATAATTGGTTGCAAAAATCTTCATTTCAGGCAAATACAAAATGCAAAATTTCATTATAAAAACAGAGAAAAAACTTTTCTTTAAAGAATACAAATACTGATTTCGTGTATTTTTTAGAATGCTAATGAAAGATATCATTTTTCTCTCAAATAAAAGAGATTTATTTATTCTTGAAAAAAAATGAAAGAATATGTTTACAAATCTTTTCAGACCGCAATATTTTATTTTTATTATTCTTAATGCTACATACACTGCTTAATTTAAAACTGGTTGAATCTTTAAATAAATTAATGTAAAGAATTTAATTTATAGAATGCTTTTAAAATGACTGAATGCTTTAATGAAATTAATGCTTTTTTCCTAAGCAAAGCAATTCAATCATTGCAAATTATGAATATTCTTAATGAATCAAATTGTATAAAATGAAGTTCAAAAAGTAATGGTTTACGTTCAGTTTCAATTTTAAATTAAATATGAAAAGAAATTCCTTAAAAAGTAATAATTTTGTCCTAAGCAAAATGAAGCAGAACAATTTATTCGTTTCTTGAAAGATCTCCAATCCATTTGTAAATTACGTAAGAGATTAACTTATTTACTTGGAAAATAATCCCTTATCGATCTGTTTTGAATGGTTCCTATTTGCCAAACTGGATTTCCAAACCAAAATGCTCATTTTTAGTTTAAATGTCTTTAAAAATATTTTATATTTACTTTCAAATAAAACATTTTATTTGAAAGTCCTTCTCAGATTATGATTTTTAAATTCCTACTATTAACTCTACACTCTCCCTATATATATCTTGTTCAAATTTTCAATCACAAATAAAATACTTTTTATTCATCCACTCAAGTTCTAATACATTTTTTAAAACTTGTAGTGGATGACACTTGATGTTAATACAGTTTTTTTCAAATATTAATTCATTTAATTAAACTTAATTGGTTAAAATGCAATTTAACCCAACCGCTTGGTGCGATTTCAAAAATTTCCAAACTTGGCTTAATACTTTTTTGGATGAACGTTAAGTCTGCGAAAGTGACCATGTTAGCTACGTTTGGCAAAATTACGGCAAATAATTCCTGTCCTCAAGGGTGGTTGGGCTAAACTGCATTCCAACCATTTAATTTACCGGATAAGTTAAGAAACAAGCCAATGCTTCTACTGTGTCATCTGTCTTGGAATGGTAAAGTTGGTAGAGCGTCGGCGCAGAAACTTCACGCCATCGGATAGAATCTCATCGAAGCATAAAATTTTTTATTTGATTTTCAAATAATTAATTTTAGTTTTATATAGAAGGAAAAAAATTCTGATTTAGAAAGATATAAATATAGGAACAAATGCTGTCAGTGACGAAGCATGTAGATCGCTGGAAAAAATTTTCTTTAGCCACTTAATAATGTGATTATGTCATATGTATATACATATTTATATTAATTGTAATTATTTAATAAAAAGTAACTAAGATAAAAAAAAAATTTCTTTTTTAACCTAAGTAGGAATTGATTTAATTTTTTTTATATTACTTGCTTATGTTACCATCTAAAAAATTAGAATTCAAGTTATTCATTCTATCAATATTAATTTTATTAGGATAACACAAGCATGTTGATGATTGTATTCCAATGGATTTGAGATTTAATAACAGGAGTGGAACTAATACCTTATATAATTGCTTGCTTATCATCAAGTATTATCTTATCAATTTTAAAACAATATGATGTTAATGTATCCATATAATGAACTTTCAGAAACACCGAGAGGAAATCCTATGACGTAGATTATATGATTTCCAGTAAGGGGTTGATAAAAAAAAAAAAGAAAAAGGCCTTCCAATAAAATTAGAATTTCTTTTTTAAACAGTCTTAAAATTTCTTCTACGACGTTTAAAATGTGGTAAAAAATAAATTCTAACCGCAATTCATTTTGGTGAATGACTTTCATATTTCTCATCCTTCTGTAATAGAAATGAATTTAATGGCTATTTTCATTATATTAAAAATACAGGCATTAAAGCAGGGAATGCTCCTTTTATTAAATATGGTCAAAATAATACCGTTTATCAGACCTTAGAATCAATTACAAATTTTGAAGAATTTACATTCCTATTTTAAAATTTACTCTAGTTACAAAAAAAGTGAAAGAGAAAGGAGTTTATTATATTGTTATGAAATTTAATCTCTACTTATTCTTCAGTCCTCTTATTATCACTGGTATTTTTTAAGAATTAGATGTTTGACAGACAATTTCGTAAGGATGAAACTCTTTAGTCAATAAGAATAAAACTTTTTACAAAATCTTCACTGTATAAAGAAATAAAAGGTATATTTAGGAAATAAATTCTGTCTTTAAAAATGATTCATGATATAAAAATAATTGAAACCAGAAAGAAAACTCGAAAGTGAAAAATGCCGTTCAAATTCCTGAAAATAATGTAGCAAGAAAAAAAAAAGAAAAATATGTCACCAGGAACATCTCAGGTTGAAGCAATGCTTGATATAAAATATTCCTGAATGAAAGTAAGAAATTGGAAACTATATGCACAAAGCAATTTCACTAAGAGAAATTCATGAAAAGAATCTTCCGAATTCTTACAAAGATGGAAAACTGCTTTTCTAGTTCAAGAAGATGGATAATAACAGATGCATAAATATCTATGACATATTCAACCTCTAAGAGATCTCCCCTCTTTTTGTATATTTTTGAATATATTTTGAATAAATTAAATAATACTCAAATAATCTTTCGTCCTTTGGAAAATAATTTCTTTGTGTCCACAATAATATGATTTCCTCTCCGGATATTCCCCAGATACTCTTGGAATACATTTTGTAAATAAAATTTTCAATAATAAACTATAATTGAAGAAGGAATTAAACTTTAACTTCTCTACGAAAATTAATAATTCCTATTTGAAATAGATTTCACTTCAAGGGTGATTTTGAAATATTCATTGACATCTCAATTATTGAAAAATTGAATAGGATGGGGTAAGAAGGTGGAGGTCTTTTATCAATCAAAAATGAAGTTCGCTAAGATAAAGTTATATTATTATCACAAACAACAGTTTCAAACAATTAACAATAATTACAGAAGTATTAAAATGGAAATTTCTTAATCAACCCATCCTTATTCATAGCAGTAAAATTTTTTAGCTCTGATTCTTTAAGGCTCAAACTTTAATTAACAGAAATGAAATATGTTATAATACATTCAGAAAGGTTACTAAAACTAAACTTCATATTAACTCAAAGTACACTTATTTGGACAGCTACCTACCTGCTCCGCACGTTCTGCAATACGAGTTTATAATAAGATAGTGTCCGGTGAAATAATTTCAAACTGCCCCTCAACAACTAGGATGCACATACGCCACTTAACTATATGTATTGGTGCACGGGCTGGATTGTTCTTCCCTCAACAATTACTCATGCTTTCACTAACGCTTATACACAACTTTATTGTCCACATACGGACTCTCCCTCCATTTAAGCACCTGAGTTAGATACTCTCTATTTAGTAGCCCAGGTGAGGGCCTGTTGACTCGCCATAAGCTCTCGCTTGGGCTAGTCCACAGATTCCTTATGAACATGTATGTCAGAAACGTGTAACTTTCTGATCTTAGGACTGGATGGCGTTCTAGACAGCTGAGGAGATTGAGACGTCAAGCGTGGTCTTATTTTTCTCTAATTGTCAACCCTTGATGAGAGATTTACTTTTATTTAAACATCCGGAGATAGTGTCTCCTTATTTTATACTCGAGTAGAGTGCCCATGGCTTAAACTATGACTTGCTGTGCTTCAATAGAAGACACTGCAATAGCCATGTTCAATATACTTGTGCGGTTTCACTGTAACTCGCCACAATATTGAACACCTAGGATATGTACAAACCACACTTTGTCACAAAACACTAGAGCTACATGCTATACCATCAACCCTGATTTTAACATCCAAGAAGAAAGCGGCTTGCCTCTTCACGAAACTGAGCCACAAACATTATTTTCTGAGCCTTCCTACATAATGTCAAACTATTTTACAGTACTCGAGGTAAGAGGGTGACTGCAATCATCTTCTTTATGCGGGTTTGGGACCAACTGGCATTGAACCACCACCAGGTGTGGGTAATACCAACGTACAATCGAGAAAAAAAATAGATGAATATTAACAACTTTATTTTTCTAATTCTTCACGTTTCCAGAAAAGTGTTCTGTAATATTCCACTGTAATATATAAAACAATGCATTCTCAGCCGGAGAGAGTTCTTAGTCAAATATAGCTGCTCTCAGATTGTTAATAAACCTCGTTATCAAGATATCGCGTGATTATATCTTCAATTCAATCTAACAATTCCAACATCAACGCGATATGTATGTATAATAATCTTCTAGCAAAGTATGGCTGTTTCTTGGATTAACTACAATGTATCTAGCATTCTTCAACTACTATATTCTATATGACGAACTAAAAAGTTATTTTTACTCTAACTGTATTGTAAATTCATAGATTGAGATGACTTATGATAAATATAAGTATCTCCATTACAAAGGAAATAATCACTAAGCTTTAGTTGGGATAGAAATGCAAGCTCCAAGTAAACTTATGAATGATTTAGTGACTATATCTAAATACAGTTTAAATTTGCGTCTGCTACAATTGAGAGAAAAATGTAAATAGCCTCTTTATGTATATTCGACATAGTTACACATTAAAGACCCATTCTAAAATGTTTAACCAGTGTATTCTACATTATTAATTTTTGAATAAGCCATATTAAAACAAATTAATAATGTATATTGGGGAACAGTCACGTCCGGAGTTTTTTTTATAAATTTGTATTTTATTACATCCTTTTTATCTTCCTACGTTTTGGCAAAATGTTAGAAGTTTCAGATTACATGTATCTGGTGCCTAACAAATTTACAGTATTTTATTATATTTATCACATTTTCTGTACAGCATGTTTGAATTGGCTTAACACCATAGCTTTTGCCACAGATCTAGCATCATCAATGGATCATGTTTTTCTATATGTAAAAAGTTCATTCATAACAGAGACATATTGGTTTTTATTAAATAGTTTTACGAATTTAAAAAAAAATCATCAAACAACAGTTTACAATTAATACTTTGGATATTTCTTAAGCAAAAGTTGTTGAATATATTCAAATATGTCAAATTCCATATTTATAGTTTCTAAAATTCCTTGAATATTTTATTCCAGTCAATCATCTATTTCATCGTATTAATAATTTTAATACCATTTAATCACATATTTTTTTTGAAGATTATATATAAATTCCTTATTATATGTTCATATTCTGATAAGATGAAACATTACATATGATAATTAACAAATATTTAGTTCTAGTAATAATATTTTTGTGCTGTAATTTACCAATTGAGTACATCATCTCAATATTTATCAAATCATACTCGAAATAAATTTTTTAGGCATTTTACTCAGTTAATTCTTTGAGTTGTTTGCAAAGTCTTCGTCCTATTTCGGAGCGTTAATTTTGATATAACAGAATTATTTTATTCTAAAAGTAGAAAATTCCCTCTGCACCTTAAGTGCAATGATCAAAGAGTTATTACACTTAAAATATTTGTGAAACTTAGCCTATCATTCGTTATAATCGAGTTTAAGTACATCTTACTCTCTGAAATAAGAGTTGTTAAAGCGAATTCATGTCTAGATGATGATGCAGTCCGAAATTACAATTTTTTCCCCATTAAAAAAAACACTTTCTAAAATCAAATCCGGCTATCTTAATAGTAAGAATAGTAACAATAATATATATTTTTATACTTAGATTTGTTTCAAAAGATAAAGCTTACGAAAATCAAAAAATAAATGTTTTTCAACATATGCAAGAATAGATATTAGTTATTTTTCCATCTTTTCGATAGAAACTAAATATTTGTAATAAAAGCTAAAAATTAAATATAGCTTGGTAATAATTATTAGTTTTATCGTTTGATTAGATAATACGGTATTATCTTAGCATAATAGACTTTTTCTTCCTTTTATTTCAGCCAATTCGTCTCTTCTGTGAAGTTTTATAAAAAACAAACCCATTTATTCCAGATTTTAATGTTATGAAGATTTTTGATTCTGTTTGAAATTTTCAGTTATTAATTATCATGTTTTGATGTTTTGTAGCAAGCTTGAAAACCGTATATTTAACACTGAGTTCTAGATTGAAGTACCTTTTCAGCACATAAACAGAAAAAAAAAATTATTTCACTTTGAAAGATTTGTCACAACTCCTTGTCTTTATATAAAAAAGTTTCATTAACTTTTTCTTATATCTATGAATGAATTGCTACATATGAGGTATATAAGAAAAAAGAGCCTTAATATATAGCTAAATTAGTTTAGAATTCAAGAAAATTCAAACATTCACACTACGCGATCTGAGAACTAAATAGTTTTTAATTAAAATAATTTATATACGAAACTCTAGGCTTCAAGAGTATTACAAAAGTATTGACTGATCTGAGGTAGTAGAATAATATTCAGCTCAACAGAAATGAAAAATAACTGAATTCATGAATTTATACATTAATGTTTTACAACTAAATTATTTCATGGGGAATATTCCATTCTAAATTCAAATTCAACGTATACTAAATAAACACGTGTCATTTACTGAGATAAAATCCAGTTGTCTCCTTCACATGGCATAAATCGCAAAAATTAATATGTCTTTGCCTCTACTTTTGATTAAATTTATAAAAATAGCAATAGTGTAAGCAAAAAATTTATGTTAATTTCTTTGTTGGTATATAATATACATAAACAACTTTGGGAATCGAACGAAGACCCGAGGGAAAAAGTAAAAATCTGAGAATAGAATAAAATCGTACAAAATAAGGGAACAAAAATAAAAACTTATTTCACATATAATACTGTTTTTTAGTCTTATTCTACTCTTTGTGTGATGAAAAACTGAAGAAAATTAAATCTATGTAAAATTAACAATAACAATATAACAAT
>BMAW01082645.1:156274-192838 GCA_019974015.1 Nephila pilipes
TATATATATATATATATATATATATATATATATATATATATATATATTGACAACCGTCAATCAGTTTTTCAAAATCTGTCCCTCGCAGTTTCGGTATCATTTAAATTTGAAATTAGCAGGCTCTACATAGTTGTTTGAAAGGCGAAGTATTGTAGATGCGAAAATGAGATTGATAATAAAAATGAAAAGCATATCTATTCTTACTACCTTCCTTTTCTTACTAGTTTGAAAGGATGAAAATGGTTGAAATATACATGGCTTGTTCATTATTAGGGAAGAAAAAAGGAAAATAAACTTTTTGGAAAAAATCGAACATTATTCACTCACTTTATTCCAAACAAAACAGAAAGGAATATTGATTCTTTATTAATATCGCACTAAGAAGCAACAAGAAGGCTATTGGAGAAGGACTTGTGATTTAGAACATCGGTCAAAAGACGAGAAAGATACTAAACTGACATCTCCTCTCTTCTCCATATTTCCACTGCATAGCAGCAGAAAATATCAGAGTACTATTAAAAATAATTTCTGGTCTTCCCCAAAAGATTTGCTTCTCTTTAGAGAGTTTTTCATCGTTATTTCTTGGTCTATAAATACTCTGAATCTCTGAAGTCTTCGGAGCAAAAAAATATGAGCGGAAGTCCATTTTTGAAAATTCAATGCATCTTATCAAAAGAAAGAGAGTGAATTGAATGAAAATATTAAGCCTCATGGAGGACCAATTTTTAATTTATCTTTAGATATATTTCTCCTTTCAAACTGAAATTTTGAATTTTAAGCTTTATTTAAATTTTTATACCAGATGTTTCCTCCATATAAAGCATTTTATTCCTGATAATTGTTTTGGGCATCTCAATGTGATATTTATTCCACCTATAAACGTTCAATGATTAATACACAGAAAATAAGGAATTGTGATATTTGAGATAAATGAATTATTTTTACATAAATTATTAAAAACTCATATTACAGAAATTTTACTACACACTCAGACACTACAGACACTTTTTTAGTCATTGAAAGATATCCTAAATCGCAATGCAACAGAATATTTAACCATCAGATTGAGAATCGCTTCTTATATACACCTGCTGAGTGCGCAAATCCAAGCTATAACTCCCCGTTATTCATTCATTGGATACCAAATTTTGATCGTTTGTATGTTCGGTTCAGATGTCTTTGTATACAAAATTTCATTACAATCGGGCAACTCCTTCTTCTTACGTTTTTTTTTTTTATATTTTTTATATTTTAAAATGTATATATATATATATATATATAAAATTTCGCAGAAGAAGGCATATTATCTTCAGATCTTTCTCTTAATAACTGGTTTTCCAAAAATAACCAATCGATTTTCTAACAGGTTTTTTTGAAAATATAGCTGTGTGTGTGTGTGTGTGTGTGTTTCGATTAATACAATGATTTCGATCATCATCACAATTATAATACAGTTTGGAAATAAAAATAATCACTACGGATATAATTTTTCAAAATTTCCCTAAAAATAAGAAAAAAATCAATTATTAAAATATTGTTTTAATGTTAATTAACTTTTGAATATCATTTTGCAATGGCCATTTCTCTCTTTCCATGTGTAAAAAATATATGTAATTGCCTTTGTTTTTGTTAATTTACCAGTAAACTTTTTCTGTGCTTAACAATCTTTTTTTTTTAGTTCTAAATGTTTTTTTGAATAATTCTTTTCTTTATATTAATCCCCTTAGAGAAATTTATTTCTGGAGCTGCAAATTTTAAGAAAAAAAATATTTTTTATTAATAATTCAGTAAAAAAAAAAATTTAAGTATTTCTTTTTTTTTATCTCGATCATACTAATTCTTAAGCTGATGGAATAAAAAACTATGTTTTATGAATACGAGATATACTTTACTCATGTTTGTTATATATTTGAATATAAGCATCGAGTAAATCACTAATTGGCAGTAAAAAATCACTAATTGGCAATAAAGGAATAATAATAAATAACGTTCTGCATAAAAGCCTCTCATAAAAGGGGGAAATATCCAACGGCAATATTAAAAAAATGTTTTCAATTTGTAAAATAAAATTAACTAGATGAAAAAAAAATTTCATTATGAAATAATAAGAAAACTTAACTTTGCATTCAAAGTTTGAATCAGTAATGCTTTAAGAATTTTTAAATCTTAAGGAGTAAGAAAATTTTAACTATTTTTAAAAGTATTTTCATTTAATTGGATTTTAAAAAAGTAATAATAATTTCTTTATAATTTAAATTAAGTGTAATTTTTTAATTAATATTTGAAAACGAAACTCGATTTTATAACTTGGAACTTCAATTTAAATTTACTTTTTTTTTATCGAGAAATCTGCTTAAAAAACTAAATTCGTATATAGCAATTATTTAATTTTTTTTTTCAAATCCTCTATTAATTCCCCCGATTGATTAGTTATTAACATCCCATTTAAAAGCAACATGGGAGCTATTGATGACGACTTCGTAATATTGAACCACATTCGAGTAAAGAGGACAAAACCTAAGCTGGTTAACTTTGGGTTTGTGAACTTTCTCACAATCCCAACGTGAGGATAAGAAGTCCTAACTTATTTAACATGAATTAGCTCCAATATATGACGGGTGTTTACCGTGGCCATATTAATTATCTCGAAGATAATAAGAAAGAGAGAGAATTATTTTCAAATAAATTCATGATTTTATGTATGGAAAAATAACATTCTATGGATTTAATGTTAATAATGTTAATAAGCTTACATGTTCAAGTAGGTCTGACTTTTAGAAAGCTGAATATCTAAAATACGAATAGTGTTCTACGTACTTTTTGTATTACATAAAACTATGTCGAAATATTCTTGTACAATAATATCAGAAATATATACAATATTCTTAAACTTCCTGTGTCAATAATTATGTCCAATGAGTTCTAAATTTATTTCAATATTAATCGCTTTTTTTCTTACATTTACAAAAGTTCATTACGATTCTTTCAAATTTCTGTAGTTTGCTGCTTTAGTCCCATTTAATTGATAGACTTGATTTTGAATTTTATATTAATAATGTCTTAATTAGAAACAACTCAAGGACTATTGACTACGAACTTCATAATTTTAAACCTCAATCAAGTGACGAACACTGCACGTCAGTTAGCATTTCTCTCTCCGAAATTGCACTCGATGCCTTTGAAGGAACTTAGAGCCTCGAAAGATTTAGTGGACATCAGCCGAGCTACAAAGCGGTCTTCGGTGCACCAGGACTCGAGCCCACTTTCGCTTGATAGAAACATTCCGAAAATAAATCTGAATAGACAAAGGAAGCATGTAGAAAGAGAAGTAAGAAGTGTACTGAAATATCTGAAGATTTTCAAAGTTTTCAATATACTCAAATGAGTTTGAAAATTAAGCAAAAATTCAATCATCTTAATTTTTAAATAATAAATAAATTATTTTAATTACATTCTTGTAATTATAATGAAGTCAATTAGCTAATTCTGAACAAAATATTATTTTTAACTTATTCAAAATTATCTGACTTTTCTTCCTGGTCTTACTACCACCTCTTTTTTTGATACGTTTAGTTGTGCCATTTAATGGATCAAAATCAAATTATTTTGGTGTTAAAAATTTTGGGTGGTGTTATGTTTGACATCTTTGATCTTAAAAAACAGTTTTTCTCATTAAAACAAATTTCACTACTAAAAACATTTAAGAAATGCTGCAATGTATTTACGATTTTTCATTAAAGATATTAAAAATTAATAAAATTCTTTAGAGGTATTATTTTTATTATATAGGAGATCTTTATTCTGTATCTTATTTCTTTTTCTTCTTCGATTACTATAAAGAACAACCCGTTGTAAAAATCATAGACTGCTCTTAGGATGTAAATTATATTTCAGCTGGTCTATCTGCATTTCAATGACCAACAAGAATTTAGCAGGTTTCCATACGAAACGTAATACATAGATAGTTTCCAACACGATACAAATATATAAAACGTTACCACTCAATATCATTCGGAATCGAAGAGAGGAGATTCTTAACAATCGAATCATCTGCAAAACGATCATAACTCCAGGCTTTTACATACATTCCATCTACAGTATGATGCAATGTGTAATACCAGTTACAGAAACCATAACAACGATTTAGAGCTTTTTTTTTTTAATCGTAGGGAATACGCGTCTCAAAGACATTACCTCTGGATATACTGAAAATTAATCCGGGGTGTAATATTACACTGAAAGAACTTTTGGACAAAACAGCAACTTACAAACAAGTGATCAGAAGATTCTTGCAATAGATGAAATACTTTGATATTTATTGAATTAAAAGTAGTTGGGGATAATAGCGTTTGTTGCTCTACGTCTCACAAAATCAATCAATCAATCAAAGATTATCATTTAGGTCCATCAAGAATTAAGTAATGAAGTTTTCGAAGATTATTTAGAAGTTATTCGATGTTTTACTTTCCAAGAAATCACATAAATTAGGAAAAACAGTCACTATTAAAATTAAATTAGTATTCAAATTTCATACAGATAATGAAAGATCATTAAAAATGATAACTTTTTATGATTCAAGTTTTTATATCTTTTTGTAAAAGATGTCTATAACAAAATTTAAATACTTAAGGTGAACCGATGAGTAAACACTTATGCTTAGAATTTTAGGAAAAAAGTTTGAAAGAAGAGCAAAATTAGAAAAAAAAATCTAAAAACGGTAAATATGTCAATAAGAAAAGAATAAAAGGGGGAAATGTTGCTTAAAGGAGAAAACTTAAGTCAAGTATGACTCAACATTAGTGTTGAGTCATACCAAACAGAACGCAATTGAGGCTTAAAAGTTCAATTTTATTTAGATTCGAATTCATTATTTTACAATCTAATTTTATGTAATTTCAAAGGTAACAATCATTTTGTTGTTGAGTATGTATGTTTAAGCATAGAATTTCGGCCTGTGAAGAGAATTTGAGGTCCGATAATAAGTTATCATGATTTTCTGTTATGAAAATATTTATCACGCGCGCGCAACAACCTTTGTTATAAATGTCTATATTTCGAATTATTTTCTTTATTAAGATTGATTTGTATTATTGTTTAATGAAAGGAATGAGTATATACTATTCATGAAATGCTGAGATACTATTCAAAATTACCAGGGAATTTATAGGAGACATATTTAATGTTAGGTTTGTCTATTAACCTATCGTCTAAATATAATTTTGGTAACAAACCACCAAAATTCAATTTATGTCTTCATTAAATAAAAGTAAATTATTTGCATTTGGATTCATTAATTGCAATAAGACATGAATTTAATGGTTTAACTGAAGCTAGAAGGCTTTTTGAGAGAGCATTTCAAATATTATCTAATAATCGATCTAATCGATTAAAGTAAAATATTTCTTTCAAAATGCTTGAGAATTTTAATTATCCAAGAAATATTTCTTATATATGACATATTATTAATTATTAAATATTAAAATATGTGTAAGATTTCTAAAGTCACACCAAACACTCACTCTCCTTCATAACTTAATGATATTCCTCAAATTTGACATAGACAGCCTTTAATGAAATTTTAAGAATGAAATAAAATAATCCAAATTCTGAGTAAAAATTTTAAAACATTTTATAAGAACATTTTCATTTTCATGGAGGATAAATAATATTAAAGAAAATTTAAACAGCACTCTTGTTTTTCCCAATATTAAAAATTTCGGTTTTAATGATATTATACATTTTAACTTTAATTCACAATAAACAATATTGAACAATAATTTAAGATTCTTTTTATTTGAACTAAACTAAATAAAATATTTTTCTAGTTTACATTATCATTCAAACATGAT
Organism: Nephila pilipes; assembly: GCA_019974015.1. Taxonomy (NCBI): domain Eukaryota; kingdom Metazoa; phylum Arthropoda; class Arachnida; order Araneae; family Nephilidae; genus Nephila; species Nephila pilipes. The sequence goes on from BMAW01082645.1 coordinate 162,124, forward strand.
TAGCAATTTACTTATGAACTTATCCGAAGTATACAATAGTTTTCCTCAAATTACTGTTAACAAAATTATAAGTCATGATATTATCACTTTATAATATAATCTAGAAATAACATGACAATTATTTTACACTTTAATGTTTGCAAAAAAGCATTCGTTTTGTATTACAAGTAAATGTTAAAATAAAATGCCAGTTTCTTACATTAACATCATCAAACAAATGTACTGTTTAAAGTACTGTTTTTTTTTTTCATAACAGCATTTTTGAAATAAATAATACTGTTACTAGTCTAAATACTAAATAAATACTGTTAGCAGTCTAAATATAAATCTAGTAACAGTAATTATAAACTGTTTTTTTCATAACTTAAATGAACATATTTTTGAATGAAGTCGTCAAGCATCATTCAAAAGTATATACATTTAAGTTATGAAAAAAAATTCATTTCATTTAATTCAGTATTATTCTAAGTAACGCATATTATTTTCGTAATACATTCAAGTGTCATCAGTGACATTTTATACATGTGTGCAATTAGACTCTAGATATCAAATGAAATTTTATACCTTTCAATGTGGAGTTTTAATTTTTTTGAAGACTTTTCTAAGTTCACGTTCCTTATCCATCTTTGTATGAAATTAATTGCTATGGTGCTAAAATTTGCCTAAGCTGTGTGTGTGTATGATCTGACATAAGATATGGGCTTAATTGCAAAGCCTATTTTGTGAAAGTTATAATTCTTATAGTAATGAGAAAAAAAAGTTTATCAAGCTTCTCTATTAATAAGTATCACAGATCATTCACAACTTTAATATTCTTTTCTGTATTGTTTGTAAATTCCATTTTTTAAAAATAATATTTCTACAAGTCGTGAAAAAAACAAAAAATAATTTAATTAGATGTTCAAAAAATTTCTAGTTATACAAAAGACAAAAAACAGAAGGAAAAAAGGTAACTGCAAGTTATTTTGTTTGAATTCTAAGAAATACTGTACAAAATGTATTGAAATTTCAATACAGAACTGAAATTAGGTTTTCCCTATAATTAAATGTTTTATTTCTCTCCGTACAAGTTGCTATATTTTAAAAAAAAAAATTATTTGTCGTATTTTTCTTTCTCTCATTACTAAGCTTATTTTAAATTCTTATTTCAATAATCTGAATTTAAAAAAGCAGCTAGCATCATTGAAATTGCATTAATTGTATTTAAATATTACATGTTTCATTTCAAATCGTATGGGATAGACTTTTTATATCAAAATTTACTTGTGAAATAAAATCCAGTTTTAAAATGAAAATAACATATGACCCCCAATTCATATAATAATTTCATGTTACCCGCACAAGAAAGAAATATTGTTCCTTACGTTAAAAAATAATAAATAGAAGACATACAAATCAAATATATAAAAATAACAAACAAAGAAGATTTTTAAGCAACAGCTGTAGTAAGCAAATTTTTCCGTCAAATAACTGGAATTTTCTATATTTTGTTTCAATAACTTGAGGAGTCTGCATTTTTTACCTTTCTCTACGCTTGTTCTCTTTTCTTAAACAAGCATCAAAAAATTTATGGTTCTATGGTAATATTTTTAAAATACGGGTTTTGTCTTCAATACACTTTTCAGAAAAGAAACCGGGGCTTGTCGACTTAATAATACAAAGGATATTTAGAGATAAAAGCAGTGGAAACTGGAGTAATATTAATAGCGATAAAATAAAAGCTAAATAAAATTCGTTTTTGGAGTAATCTGAAAATATGCATACATCAATTTCAGCCTTGGTATTTAGCTTTTTTCCCCTCCATCTTGTTTGAATCAATATTTAAGACAACTGCAATTAAAGATAAGCGATAAATCTACTTAATGAAATCTATATGTCTATATATAGGCTTTTCTGTCTGTTTACAAAGCTACAAAATTATTGTATGGATTTGTATTGTATGGACAGATATTGCAGTAGATATTTCACACAAAAATGAAACATACGAGGGCTGTTTTTTTTTTCAACTTCCTATTGGCTATAATAAAAAGACGGGTGAATATAAAAAAAAATAATTTTATTACCAAAAGTAATGTACAACAAAGGTTACTTCACTACATAATCACCTTGACGATTGAGGCATTTGTCATATCTGTGAACGAGCTTTCAATACCCTCTTCATAGAATGTTGCCGCCAATGAATTGAGGTGAGTTGTGACCGTTTCTTTGAGCTCCTGGTCAGTTTGGAAGCGCTGATTCCCAAGCCACTTCTTGAATTCAGGAAAAAGATGAAAGTCACTTGGCGCTAGGTCAAGACCATATGATGGATATTTGAAAATGTCAAATTTAAATTACTCAGTAAGCCATTTGGTTGGGGAAGCAGTTCGGACACCTTTAAGCTTTCGACACCATTCACGAACAACACCATCACTCATAAAGCTATCTCCATACACTCGACTCATTCTTCGATGAATTTCCGCTGCACAGTTCCCTTCTGCAGCAAGAAACGAATAACACTTCGAAATTCACTCTTGGCGGGAAAATCAGTAGATGCTGCCATGTTTACGTGACTGCAGTTCAACAAGAAAGTGCGTGTTGGACTCGGCAATGACAAAGCGTGTATAGAGGGAGATGCGCAATAGCCTACTGCGCACACCAGCTAGCTGCGGCATTCCTGGTCTTCATAGTGTGCTTGTTTTTCCTGAATTGAAAGAGTGGCTTGGGGGCAGCGCTTCTAAACTGTCCAGGAGCTCAAAGAAACGGTCACAACTCACCTCAATTCATTGGCGGCAACATTCTATGAAGAGGGTATTGCAAAGCTCGTTCACAGATATGACAAATGCCTCAATCGTCAAGGTGATTATGTAGAGAAGTAACCTTTGTTGTACATTACTTTTGGAATAAAATTATTTTTTTATATTCACCCGTCTTTTTATTATATCCAATCGGAGGTTGAAAAAAAAACAAGCCTCGTATATATAACTTTTGAAATCTGCGTTGTAAAATATACCACGTGATAATTATAGAATAGTAATTAGGTCAAATAAAAAAAACACAAAAAGGTAATTTATGAGAAAAAGTAGATCGAAAAGAATAATTTCTCTCTTCAAATTTTAGATTCATATTTGGAGCTTCATATTTCTTATTTTTTTTCCATATACATTCTTGTTTCTTTATCATCTTATGTGACGATGATCTAATGAATTACTGCATTATTAGAAAAAATTGCCTCCAATAAAAAAATTCTTACTATTAATATTTTTAAACTACAATATATATATATATATATATATATATATATATTGCTAAATTTATACGGTTTTTGAATTTTTACGTCTCACGAATGCAAAGTAATTTCTTCTTAAGTCTTCGCAAAAATAAAACATCTATTTCTTTCAACTCATTGCAATTAATGCCTTATTAGTTACTTAGGACAGTATGATTAACATTATTTCCTTTTAGTACTGCTTGAAGTAAATTTACTTATTCGTTTCATTTGGTTTTAATTATATCTTTGGTACAATCGAAAATTATCAACATTCTAACGAATGCTCTAACTTAATGTTACACTAAGCTTCTTTTTCCGACTAATTACAGTTTTTACTAAAAGTTACATTTTTTTTTTACAAAAACATACCAATTTCTTTCTATTAAATTACTCTGAAAAAACAATTTTCCTCGATACATATTACAAATAATAAATTTTAAAAGTTTTTATTTTCTTCTCTAAATAAAAATATTTTGCTTTAATATGAAAAAAAAAAAAATGTAAATGGAGAATAAGACTAATTAATCACTAATTCTCATGATTTAATAGTCTTTTGTTCATAATTTTTAAAAAATTTCAATCTACATCGTAAACTTACTTTAACATAATCTTCTTCGGTTATTAACTAAAAATTAATAACTATATATTCTGTGTTAAACTTTTGTACACGATGGCACAAAAGTGACCAACATATAAAATAAATATATAGAGAGAGACAGAGAGTACAATTTTGGTTCGAAAAAAGCAAATTTAGAAAATAAGATTCTATTAATCTGAAGTGGTAAGAAATTCCCTAGAGAACGATCTTAACCCAGTCGTCATAATGACGTCAAAACCTATTTTTGTTCTTCCCATAACAGCTCTACAGAGCAGGGAAAGGATGAAAGGTTTAATTACTCTTAGTAATATCTACGACCCCATGTCACCAGGACTCGTATTTCCTGGTAACATGTTATTAAAACAGAAGTAATTAGAAACAACGAGATAAAAGGAAAGAAATGCCTTTACTTGCTATTCGACAGTTTAATATGACAAGGATTCGTATTTCTTATCTTTGTGGAAGATTATTTGATGGCATTAAATCCCATTTCATATTTTCGAGTTATATTTAATCACGAGCCAAATGCAGAATTTAACATCTAGCTGTATTTCTATACTATTAAATAATTAAGTTCGACATTTTACTGAAGTGATGGAACAATTATGTTTTGATTTTACTTATCGAAATAACTGAGCATCCCTCGTATTTCAGTTTTTTAAAAGCAATGAGACATTATCAATACAAAAAAAAAGTAAATTAAGAATTTGTAAAAGGTTTACAAGATTTTATAGAACATACAATTAGCTTTCCTCAAAATCAGTTTAAAACGAATAGTTCTTTTTTTTTATCTAAAACTCATGCTGAAACACCTTGTATGTCTCCTGATTCACAAAAAGGATCAAAATTAACATTACGATGCATCTTCAAGAAATTCAAAAAGAGATAAAATTCAATTAGAAAGATATGAATTTTACATTGCAAAAATTTTTTGTATAGCGAATATTTAACACTTTAGTAAAATAAGTAAAGTAAAATATCAAAATGCGATGCATAGAGCCAAGGTTTTGGAGGTACGAAATAAAAACTCATAGGTCGGTATAAGTACCTAAAGAGAAAAATTAAAAGTTTAAGAATCTATTAAAGTATTTTATGCATATACAATCAGTGTCGCTTGTCTAATTAAAAAAAAATTAAATGCAGTTTCAGAGACTGCTTAGAATAAGGAATACTTCAGAAAATTCATCGGATGTACATAAATTTAACAATAAAAATTTGTGAAAGTACATTTTTAAGCTAATTAAAAATTTAGAACGTGTCACGAAAAGAATTTTGTACTGTCTATAAGTTTGACATACTATTTAAAACTTCATATCAGTCTCAGTATTCGAGTTGGAAGTAATGAATTCAGTTTTTTTCGATTATTCTGATAATATCGTTTTCAAATAAAAGGGGACACCCTTAAAAACATATGCGATTCATTCGCAGTTGATCAAAATTGGTGATCAATGTTAATTACTCAAGGGAAACTCAATTATTATTTTAACGGATTAATTATAACTTAATTAACTTAGTTTATTAAAACTTAAAAAGAATTTCTTATAACATAACTCAATTTTAATTAGGTAGAAAATTGTCTAAATAGTCTATGTTACAAATTTCATTCATATTCAATCCAGAAATATTTGGGGAAAACTGTAACAGTATAAAAAACTAGATTGTTTCATTTCGTGAAAAAATTATTCGTATGTTTTGTAGTTTCTTAACTACTCTTAATTACACTGATATTTAAAATGTGTAAATCTGTATAAGACTTCTAAATACTCCCCGATGCCTGAACCTTATTTCAAAATTAAATTTTTCCTAGGGTATTAGAGCGAAATGTATATCATTTTGGATATAAAAGTCTCCTAACATCAGAAATCCAAATATGTAAAAACTTCAGAATGTTGTAATTAGTTTTCGTGTAACTGTATTTAATAATTCACATTTTTTCGTAATACTTCTTTTTCAATTTTTGTCATTAGAAAAAAGTTATCAATCGCCTAGTACAAAAGGCTTCGAAAAGTTATTAGTGGAAAATTGTTTATCTTTGTATGTTTAAGCAATAGGTGAGAGAGATAAACTATTGATTAAGATATATTTATATCCAAATGCTTAAGACTCTCAGAGGGGGCACATTTTTCAAATACATATAACTCGAAAATTTTTAACTCAAATCTTTTGAAATTTCAAATGAAATAATTATGTTTTAAGTACTGAAGGTATAACATCATTAGTTAACTTTCCTTGATACATTAATAATAAAACCAGTAATGTTCAGTTACGATGAAAACTGCTAAGTTTATTAAGAGTGTCTTTTCTTTTAATGAACGAGTGAAAAAATAAAAAGGGTGGTTTTTGTACGACATGAATATATCCATAAATGTAACAATTTAGCTTTTTCAAAAAGTAAACTTTATATAAAAATACTGATATTTTGCGTATTAATATTTTATTCATCAATATGTTATAATTGTGTAGTTTTTATTTAATTTTAGTTTTAAAATATTTGATATGTATTATGTTGGTACTATTGTTCGAAACTAAGCTTATTTTTAAACATTAAAATACCAGAAAGACACAATATAATGTCATTTTATTATTTATTCAGATGAATCGTTCTAAAATTTCTTAATAACTAATAGAAATTGAAATGAATCTTTTAAAACAATAAATACTCCTTACAACTCTTTTAGTACTATTATAAATAATCCCTAAAACAATATGTCTTATCTCATCTGTTACGAATTTTATTTACCACAAAAAAGGAAATCTAATACCTGACTAAAAAGCAAAATAAGATCTCTAATTTCTACCAAGAAAAAAGATGGAGTATTTTTAAGCCTAATTTTTTTAATTTTTCTTAAAACTCAAAAATTAGATGTTTTACAGTATTTGATTTATCATCAACATTTTGATTTCTAAATTTATTTCTCGATAACATTTCAAAAAAATAATAGCAATTTTTCCTTTTTGAAATTAAATATTTACTTATCAGTCATTTATTTAAGTAATTTTTACTATTTCAATGGTTTAATCATTTGTATCTAATTAATCAAGGTGCCTTTTTCGCAATTAGTCAGAGAATGATATTAAAAATAACTCTGAAATATTTTAATCTTTGCACAAGTTTTCCTACGAAGAGGTGTAATATGTTCATGTAAGCATACAATAATTCGAAACTACAGACACTATTTTAGACAGTAGGAAGATAAGAATAGTTACCATTTGTCTTATAGGAAATATCTTCCAGTCGTTGAACAAAACTATGAACAAAGGAAATTTTAGCTATTGGATCAGACATATGAGAGTGTTTTAGCACATAAATGAAACTCAATTAATATGATCATTTCTTAACATAAAATATGCTTGTTAAGAAGTCTATTAATTTTGCAATAAAGGTACTTACATGTATCTATCCATTGAAAATCAACTCCGTTTTCCCCCTGAGTTGTTTGCACACTCCTAAGGCGATATTCAGTAGAGTTCGAAAGACACTCTTAAATAGAAAAAACCTGATACCCTTGATTTTCTTAAAACTTCCAGATGATGGTTTTGATATCGCAGTCTAACGTTTTCAATCAACTTGGAAGTGAATAAATAAATATAAAATATTTAATTAAAGTGTGAATGAGTTAAAAAATATTAGTAATTCCATTCAGAGAAAAAAAAGCGTATGAAACTGCTTCATGTTTCGAAAAGGTTAGTTGTTTTTAAAAAGTTTTTTGGAATAAATTTTTAATGGTTTTTAATATGAAAGGAGAAATAAAATATGGCAAACCCCAATCAAAATTTGTATTTCCATATACAAAAAATAAATAATATTCCAGACACACATAGCTTACAAAATGATAAGCTGTAAATAATGCGAGTCTCAGACTTATGTAAAAAGACACTGCCTGAATGTACAAAAATAGTTTTGAATTCTCTCAGGCAAACTTAAATTTGTGTGTTTTGAATTCTCTCACGGTCAATTCAACAGTATGCACTGCAATATTAAATAGTAATTATTAATTTAATTTTAATGAGCTACAATAAAGTGTTTTCATTATTAGAGATTATATTTAATGGTCAAAATATTGTTGTAGATGGATTAAGCTAATTACATTCAAAGTGGCTTGTACACATTTTGTACATGTATTCCAGTCACTTTGAACAATTATCGCTTAAAATGACAAAAAAAAGAGAGAGACCTATTACTCGCAGAAAAATATCTTTACTCATCAATATTATACATCGTTAATATGTTCTTGGAGCAAAATCAACTCAGAAGCTAAAAATGAGCATCATAGGTAATAAAAAATTATTATTACGTTTTGAACAATACGTGCTTGTCAAAGATATTCATTGCACCTGAGGGAAAAAAACCTTTAAAAAGTCATTGTACACTATTGGCCATTTAAAATTACAACACCATGAAGGAAAGCAAATACAAAAAAAGTATTTAGTGTATGTAAATAGTATGGCATGATGATAAAATGATTAAAATTTGCAAGCAGTTTAGGGGTTTACAGGGGTAGGAAGTTAGTAGAAACAGCTGCCACCTCTAACAGCTAAAACGGCCCTTACCCGGTTAGGCATGAAATCGGTTTGGGATGATAGAAACGGACAACACATTCCATACCACTTCATCAACTGTATTAGCTAGAGAGGGGTGGCCGGCCAGTCTCTCAGAAGCCCATGACCAGATGTTTTCAATGAGTGACAGATTTGGAGATCATGCAGGCAGGAAAAACAATCGAAAACCTGTGCATCGAGGAAGGTCAGAACACGATATGCAACATGTGGTCGTCCATTATCTTGCAGGAAGATGGCGTTTGGCCCTCGAAGATAGGGCACAACCATTAGACGTAAGGTAACAGAAATATACCGATCTGCGTTCCAATTACCGTCGATCCGAACTAGAGATATGTGTTTCGGGTACCTAATACCTACCCAAACCATCATACCAGATAGAGGACCCTATGCCAATATCGAATGAAAGCAGGTGACGGACATTCTCCTCAGAGCCTCCACACACGTATAAGGCCATCAAAAGGCTGCACCCAGATCCGGACTCATCTGAAAAAATGACATTGTGCCACTCCTGTGTCCAGCTTTATCATTCGGAGCACAGAGTCACAGTCTCTCTCTATGCTGCATTGTCAAGGGAAGCCGAATTTATGATCGTGGTGCTGACATTCCACGCTGCTTCAAACGTAGTCTCAACGTACGAGCGTATACTGGGCGTGCTGCAGACATGCCCATTTCCTGACTAATGGTCCGTGATGTGGTTGTACAGTTTTGCAGGGCCAACCTCACAACATGCCTGTCCTGTCGTGCGTTAGTCATAAGAGGGAGTGGAGATCTTTCATGACGTTCAATGTGATCCTATACAACCCATTGATTGCATATTCGCGTAACAGTGGCTGGATTTTAACCTGTGTGATGGGTGATATAACGAAACGATAATCCACATTCTAGATAGGCAATGATCCTGCCTCTGTCGAATTCCGACACTTGATGATAAGCATTTCTTTTTCTTATTCGAGGCATAACACGATATTCTGAGCAAATTCCGATTTTACAAAATGCTTTCCGAATGAAAAATCCACTACGCAATTCTTCTTTTTTGCGGTGCTTCAGATGTCGTTTCTTTATCCTGCTTCGTCTAAATGAGCTGAAATACTAATCATTTCCATATCCTAACCCCTTCTTCCTTTCATGGGATTTTGTCGTTCTTCAGATCATTCCTTCCTAGTGTTGCAATTTTGATGACCAGTAGTGTATTTTTGCAAGAGTTTTGGTAATAAATTAGAGGTATATGCTTTATGAAATGAATCCCAAAATCTAAGAGCATGATTTACTTATAAAAAAGAAATACGAAGGAAGATCAAAAAGTCTTGTTATCTTGAATCCAAGGAGAAAACTCGAATTTCAAGACCTTTTCTAAGGCAAAATGTTTCTTCCATTTGATAAATATATGTGAAAAATCTACGTATACATCTACTTACTTCCGTAAATATCCAGATCTCATGCTAAAAAAAACGATGGATGCCAAGCGGACTATTCAATTGCTATGAATGAAAAGTATACATTGAATAAAATAATTAGGTGGGTTAAATTTAGGATAGTTTGGAGCTACACGAGAGTTATTGGAAGTAGACTTCGTTGTGTTCCAATAAGTTACTTTTATTTAATTTTAATTGTATGCTTTGTATTAAACACTTGCAGAATTACCTCTTTTTATCGATATAAATTCAGTCGGCTCATATATCTATGTATATGAGTTGTTCAAAATTTTGTGGTTTTGAATACAAATAGTGTTTCTAGAATTTTCTAGAGTGTCATCTGCTATCGGGGCCCAAATAAATAAGAACTGATTCATAGGTTAATTTTTATTTGGCAGCCATTTGCATCCAAAACAAAATTTGATTTGTTCAGTGTCGAGTTTTCCTCGAGTTCACCATCATTTTTCTTAAGGAAACCTGAATTTATCATTATAAACCGAAAGCCTAGAAACATTGGAATACAGAGTTATATCAGGTGAATCTCTTCCAAAAAAGTCGAAGACGATCCCATCGGCTAAAACCGTTATGGCAAAAGTTTTATAGAATGTGAAAGACAGCACACTCATGAACTTCTTTGAAATAGGTAACAAGATCAATGTACATTACTACAATGAGTAACCCTTTTTTTTCATTTTCTATATCTAATACGTGGGTACTTTTTGACACACCTTCATACATAAAATTATTCTAACTTATGGAACAATATATTGAGCAGAGAGTTCATCGGAATTTAATTTGATACTAAGAGATTCTGAACATTAACTCTTTCAATAAAAGATACACATGTTTAGTAAAAACCAAAGCTACTTACAGCTAATAGTAAGACACATTTAAGTAAACTCGTCATATGCATGCATAGTAAATCATTTGGTGTCACATAAGTTCTTGAATGTGTATTCACAAAAATATAAACATTTTGTTAAAACTAAATAATAGAAGAAGGATAAATATATATGAAATAAGAAGTAGGACATTTTTTAATAAAATGAATAGAGGAAAATATTCCCATTCTCCAATAAAGTAATTTCCAATTATTTTATTATCCATAAAAGGTTATATTATATTTACGTATATTAAAAATTTAAGCGCAAGAAACTCAGATAAACATACTCGTTGTCCTTCATTTCTTTTCTATGCAATCAGGATGAAAAAAAGAACTCCCTTGTTATTGTACATGATCACCCTTTTATTTAATACTTTTGTGAGAGAAGCGGAAATGCATGGAGTATATATTTATCAATGTGGCATTCGTGCGCTCTGGACGATGGTCATTCATTCATTCTTGTGCGATATTTCTTGAGAGGGAAGATGAAAGCAGCAGGCCCAACCCGCTGACAATTCATCTCCTTGTCTTTCACACAAATAGCTTGTCAATGGAGTCAGAGTGAAATGGCCGAAAGAGAATTGATTCACCGATATCTTTGGTGGAAAACATTGCTTTTGATGACAGCAGTACATTTGTGCGTGATGTTGTGGCTTGAAATCTAGAAAACTACAGTATAATTATTTCCGATTATTGTGTGATTCCAGATTATTTAATTGGCTATATTTCGAAGCATTTATAAATGCCTTTACACGATGCACAGCTTTTTTGGGATTTTTAATTTCATACAATAATTTTAGATGTATCTTAGTATAATGAAAACATGGAATCACACAATAATCGGAAGTAACAAGTGTAAAGTTTTGATTTCAGACCAATCAATAAATTTAGCCAGTTAATTATAGAATTATCTTTACTAGTTAATTAGAGAAATAACAATTATTTTTTGTTACTGGCATTTCAATTCGTTAGAAGAAAAAGGCGGAAACAATAATAATGGATTATTGAGTCCTTGAAAGTTTAGATTCTTGACCTTTGATATACCAAGGTTAATTATCCACGATAACATTATTTGTATCATAAACAATTCTAAATTATCTGAGGTAGAACAATTCAGAGTTTACTCAATATGTGTTTGTAATAAATTTCAATTATTTTTAATAAAGAATCACTAATAATTCTGAACGAAAAATTGAATTTAAAAATTATATTATGATTTTATCAATGTTATGATAGTTAATAAAAAGTGTATACGTTTTTTTTTTGTCCTTACTTGAGTGCCATCTAATATACGGATTTGAAATCATTTCTGCTACGACTCAGTTGCTGTGTGGAGACGAGGACAGCAATAAGCTGCAGTTATCTAGTAAATGAGATAATTAGTTGAATATATTTTCATAGGTGAAATGATATTAAAAGAAAAAGCTCAACACTTATACCTATTAATAACATGAGATACGCTGAGTTATGGGCAGGAAAAACTTTTTTTTTAAACCTTTAGAGCATGGTTAGATCTACTTAGTGTAACAGGTGCGTGTGTGGTTTCAATAAAGTAAAATTTTATTCGTTGCAAGCTATTAGCTCTAATTTTAATGTTTGATTATGAGTTCTTTAGCAATATCACGATTATTGTTGTAAATATAATTGAGAAATAAAACTATTTCGTATTGCTAACATAACAAAAATAAAGCTAGTGTAATCTAAGAATAATAATAAGTAATAATAAAGTTATATTTTATAGTTGATATTTTTTCCTCACTGAGTTTTTTATCTTTGATATTTGAATAAAATATGACAATCAAAAATATTTCCTAAAATTTTATTATGACTTTAAGATAACCTCATAGAATATATATCTTACTCTAACTTACATGTTTTGTTGCAGCTGAGCTGATATTATCATGTATATTTTCAAATTGAGTTGAGCTGTTGTAAGCTTAAAAATTTATCGTTTTTTAAATTTATATATTTATAATATTGCAATGTGCATGTGAGCTTTTTATTTATTTAAGGAATTTCATTTTGTAATATTTTTAATAAAATTCGATTCAATAATACGACTGCATTGCTAAATTAACTGGCAGCGAATGCAATAGTCATTTTAAAGCATATGAAAAATCTTAAATTTAAACTATTTCAGGTTTTTTTTTTAGAGAGAAAAGTATTTAAGTAATTTATTTGAAACATTTAATAACTTCTGTAGATTCACATTTGTTTCATCATTATCATTATTTCTAAACGAACAAAAAGGAATTGAGATCAAAAGAAAATTAATCAAGTGCTTACAGCATAGATCATATTCATGTGAAACAACTGCTCGGAAAGTAAACGTAAAAATATTAGCATTTCTTCTATTTGAAGTTTAAATAACAAACGACTATTAAAAGAATTTAAATTAATAAAAAAAAAACTTATTCGTAGCATTAAAATCTACTAGAAACATTAAAAAAAATACGCTCTCATAAATTAGGGGAAAAGGTGGTTACAAATGATAATTGTATTAATTTTAGATAAACTGGTGGTTTCGAAAATTAAAAACTAATTTTGTGTATTCTAGTTGCTGAATCAATGTGATGTGTCAATAAACGGAGACATTTTAATTATTTTTTGAAAAACCATTTAAATTTAATTTTATAGTATTGTCATTCCTCTTTATGAGAAGAAAACAATGTCTTTTATAATATTTTCTTTCTATCCCTTTTCTCAGATTTCCCTGATAGAGCTTGAATTATTCAAAGCGCTGATTCAAAAAATTTACATTCAATTGTTAAGAATAATTTGTTTTCAATAATGTTTCTTTTAGTTTCTAGACTCTCCATATATCATGTAGTTCCATGAAAAATTGAATCATCAAAGAAATTGAAAATTTATGCAGTTTTCGGATCAGAACGAAAAAATTTAGAGAATGTTTGACACATTGAAATTATAATGCACATTGTTATTAAACATAATAACGCAAGATAATTTTTTTCTTAAAATGGCTATGAATTGACTAGTTAACTCGTAAAAGCTTTTTATTTTTCTGAAATAAAAAGTAAGATTAAAATCCATTATTGAGGTAAGGAAGGATTCTATCACAGGTTTTTCACTTATGTCTTAAAGGCATAAATCCTAGTGTGATAAATGCTGCTTCTTTAGGAAACAGATTTCTAAAATATTTCATTTTTTTCCCATCGAATTAAATAACTAAACGCTGCTCACGGAATCTGCAAAACCATTTACAAGAAATTTAAATTGTGAATTACTTTTCAAAAAATTTCATAAGGATAACACATGGATCAATAAGTCCCGAGACTGTGCGGTCGTTTTTTTGCGATTTCCTCCTTCAAACGCACCAGAAAGTCAATATAATAATCACTGTTAATCGATTTACCTTTTTCGAGGTAGTCAATGAAAATCACGCCATGCGTATCCCAAAAAACTGACGCCATGACTTTGCCAGCTGACTGCTGCGTTTTCGGACGGCTTTCGCCAGCTGTGCGCCACTCAGATGACTGCCGCTTCGACTCTGGAGTGTAGTGATGTATCCATGTTTCGTCCATGGTCACGTAACGACGCAAGAAATCTTTTTTGTTGCGAGTAAATAGCGATAAACAGCTTTCTGAATCATCGACTCGTTGCTGTTTTTGTTCCATCGAAAGCAATCGCGGCACCCACTTGGAAAAAACCTTTTTCATGCTCAATTTTTCATGAAGGATAGTAAATACACTTCCATATGATATCTGTGTCATCTCAGCAATCTCACGGAGCTTCACTTTACGATCTTTCATTATAATTTTTGTCACTTCACTCACATTTTCCTGTGTAACGGCTTCCACAGGTCTACCCGAGCGTTCCGCGTCATTTGTGTCGGTACGGCCACGTTTAAACTCGGCAAACCACCGACAAATCGTTGCTTTTGATGGACAAGAGCCCGGGAAACATTTTTCAATCCATTGTTTCGCTTGCACGGTGTTTTTACCCATTAAAAAACAATGTTTTATCAGAACACGAAACTCGGTTTTTTCCATTTTTTAAACAAACTACAAAACGACTTTACTCCAACCTCGATAACTCAGCTGTTTCTGGTCCGATTGACTTAAGATTTTGACACGTTTCAAGCAAAGGTTCGTACTCTAGAAAGACCTGGTTACTGGTTTACTACGAGCGCCATCTCTGGGTTAGTCTCGGAACTTATTGATCCATGTGTTACATGTTTTGCCTCAATAAAACAATAATCATTTGTGTGAATTATGAATTATGGAAAATCAACCATACGACAAATACAATATTTACAAATTAGATTTTCTTTGAAGGAATAGAATATTATTGTAATGGGATTTTTTTTTATTCAAACGTAATACAATTTTGAAATAGATAGAATTCCTGATTAAATTATTATTCAAATTCCAGGTTGCTTTTTTTCTTCAAAAGTTCTTTAGAATCTCTTAAGGGTATTCATTAAGTCACCAATTAATTTGAAATTCACTAATATTAGTTCCTTATAAAATATTTCCAAGGAAAAAGGTTTTGCTCACTCTTCAAAGATTTATAAATCAAATAAGTTCAAACTAAACATTCTATTGCTATAAATAGATACAAAATGTGGCAATTTTCTTAAATAGATATATTTTAAGGCTAAGAGTTTTACGCAGTAAAACTGAGTTAAGAAGATCCCATATTTTGAAGCGATTAAAATGGACTATAATTCTCTGGGCTCTTTTCCGTTTGTAGGTAAAAAGACAAAAGTTATTTTTTTTATTCAGGTGAGAGTTCAGTTACCGCGCTATTTATGGGATAGTTAAGGTCATTGTCCTGAAAATGTTATACTCGTCGATGATTATATTTAAATGGAGTATAATTTCACACCACAACCCCATAATGATTATTTATCACAAGTCGATAAATATATCAAAATCTATGAATGATTTCCCCCCCCAAAATATAAGACCTTCTTCTCTTAATATGGAAAAGCATAAACCAGACACCAAACATATTTTCAAATCAATGTAAACGCATGTGGCTGAAACTCATATATTCCTTTAGGATACGTCGCCCTTAAAATTTATAAAATGTCTGTAAACATGAAATTCTTCTTTTAAACATGTTTAGTTGGAAATCATTTTGTATTACAATAAGATAAATAAAAGAAAATGGAATAAATAGTACATATAAGAAAATTAATTCATTCAAGCAGAGAAATTTTTTGCAATAAAATGTAATTCCCTCTACGTTTGTGAGGTCAAAATATGATGATTATTTTTATCAATCATTTATCATTTTGGCACATTTTTCGGCTTGAAAATATACTCTGATTTTGGGTTTAATATAAAAGACTGCCTTAAACAAAAAGAACTAAAATATTTCTAATTGATGGAAAGCACTTAAAATAGTAATGATAACATTTCTTTTTATTAGTTTTTTAAGCCAAATGGAATTAAAATATTTAAAAAAAGATACTTTATGGTGCATGGAATCATATATTAGTGCCAGTTACATGTTCTCTTTAAATATTTAACTTATTTTTCTGAATAAAACGTAATCTTTTTGTGTCCTTATTTCATACGGGATGTTGTAAATTGTCTCAGTTTACTATTTAGGCAAGTCTACTCTAAATTTTGTCAACGACTTGAAGAAATGTTCTGACTTAGAGAAATATTAAGCTAAATGTTTCTTTAAATGAACTATTAACTCAACATAAACTTAGATCAATGTTACAGTACCAAAACGAAACCAAGCACTGCCCTAACAAAGAAGAACTGAGATATTAGATCACCAATGTTTTTTTCAGAATGGGCACATTAATAGAAGATCATAGATATATTATAAATTAATAGGCTAAATATCCACAACAAAACCAAAAATAGTTCGAATACATTCATATCATTAATGTTTTTCAGATTTGGGACATTAACAAGTTACCATAGATCAATATCCCTCAAATGGATATAGAGTGGTCTTCCAGGTGTCATCGTGAAATTTAAAATGAAAAATTTACAGAGTTTTATATAATTTCAATTTACCCCTATTAACATGGTAAAAATTACAGAGTGATTAGTTATGCTTACTGGTTATTTTGCCTGAAGTTCTTCATGTGAATAGCATTTTTCCCACTCTTTAATTCTAAGAATGTTTTTTTTATTATCAACACATGAAAACAACTTTATTGCAAGATTTAAAAAATGCATAATTTTCTGTTAATTTCTTAAGAACAATTAATCTATAAAAATAATTTATTTTACAATATCTCCTTCATAAGCTACATTTTTCGCGATATAAATGATATTATACTCACGAACAGGCCATTTTTTAAAATTTTACTATATATATATATATTAGTCATTACATTGTTTTTTAAATGTACATGTACTTGGATCGTTAAAGTGTTAAACACTTGATGTATATTATATACATATTTAGTTATATATTTAACATTTAACATCGAATTAACATGTACACAGAATTACATATTAATGAAAATTGTTTGAAATTATTAATGAATGGTCTTTTCGTGTGATATGTTTCCCATGATTCTTTTACAATGGGGTTTTAATCAAAATACTTAATTTTCAATTTTCATGTGCATGTCGGCTTATTTAATACTGAAACTCTTGATTCAAAGACAATATTCAAGTGCGAGGTATTATATAGCCAATAAAAAAAATTGTATTGACATCATTGATAACTTCATAATAAATTACTACTAAATAATGTTAATATTAAAATTTTATGCATTTGAAATTAGGAAGTAAGTAAGTGTAATTCAGCCTTATCATAAATATGGTGAATTAATTGAATTTCTTTCCAATATTCAATTTATAGTCTAAAAAGCAAATTTAAACAAAATTCCTTTTTTTTCCATCTCTTTATAAAATAATCCCTTTTTATCGTTATTTCAAAATATTTCATACTATATCTAAAAGAGTTTAGTTATACTTCAAAATATATTTGAAAATTTTACAAATAATCTTCGCAGAAACATTATCATTTTTGCACAACATCTCTTAATGCAGTTTGAAAAATAATGCTGGTGCATTACCGCATAAAGCAAAAAAAAAGTAGAAATAATATTTTAAAACTTTATTTTACGTTTTCTGAAAAGTTTATTTCTTATTTCACGTTAATGTTATTTTGATTAAAAATAAAAGCAAGTTTTGAATGAGATTTATTCATATTTATGCATAAATTTTTCAACTTTTTAATTACGGGATGAACATAGAGGGTTTTAATGGAAAAAGAATTTGAATTTTAAGGTGATTCTCAAAATGGATGAATACTAGAATATTTATTACAAATTTAATAATATAAGCCTATCTCATTTTAAAAATATTATTTTCAGTACCAATGATTTTAGGACAATACAGATATTTTTTTCCCTGACCAATGTCTGAGGTTAATTTTTTTTTCTTTATTTTTTTAATTTATCAAAAAAAAAAAAAAATCAAGCTTATAACCAAACAAAATTATGATTCCAATAAATTCAGTGCTAAATATTTCAGAAACTATGAAACAAAAAAAATGTTATATATAATTATTGTGTTTAAAATGTATACTCTACATAATTTCTTTATTACAAAATTCCTCATTTTTTGCAGCATTCTTAAAATTACTTAATATTCAGTCTATACTTCTTTGTTTTTTTTTTTATAAAATATCTATTTGTGAATAATAAATGTAAATTCTTAAAGTGTTTTTCTCCTTTAAGAAATAGTGACTCTTTTGAAAATGAATTTAAATCTTAAGATAATTTCTATAGTTCCAGTATCACAATAGGAAGTTTTTGAAATTTTAAATAAAAATACTAGAGAAAGCATCATCTTACACTGAACATTTTAAAACATACGAAAAAAGAAAAAAAATTAGTTATTTTTATTGTTGTTTAGTATTTTACTGTAACTTTAAATAAAATTTTTAAAATACCTTATGCATTTATTCAAAATACATGTAAAATTTCTATGAATGATTACAATTTAATTAGTACAATTGATTATAATTTAATTTCAAAATTAAATTTGATTATATAAATCAATTATTCTTACAATATTTTCTTTTTTTTTCATACTAACAAAATATTTCTAAATTATTATATTAAATCTTAAAGTAAATGTATTAAAAGCATTACATCATTTCAGTTCAACAAAAAGAGTACCCGTGAAACACAAATCAAATGTGTATCAAAATATATAATTAACTTATTAAAATATATTCTTCTCAAAAAAGTAGTATTTGTTTGATCTTTATCATCTGGTAAGAATTTTTGTAAATATCGAAGCATCTTAATTTACAAATTGTTTCAAAAGTAATTTATAAGATAAAACTTTTTTAAAAAATGTTGATTAAATTGTTTTATATAGATGAAAGGAAATTAATAAAATAAGGATATTAATAAAGTGTAATACAAGTGAAAAAATATCATTATGACTTAAATTCAAAATTAATATTCAAGTTAGTTTAAATAAAATTGTAATATAGGAAGAAGAAACTAATGAACATGAGTAATTTTATAATGAGCCCTATTGAAAAATCTTGAACATAAAAGAAAACTTTTAGAAATTTAATAAATTTAAATTTAATTCAAATATGTTCAAGTATCAAACACATAAGAAAAATAATATTAGTAAAATTCCAATTTTCTTTTAATCATTTAATTAAATTCTTCATCATCTTTCAGTAGTATATTATTCTACATCCTGGAAAGCAATAAAACTGTATATTCCTTCATTATTAGAGTAAATTATTATTAGGTATTACTTTTGAGATTAATAACATGATACAATCTAGAAAAAAATCTAAAGCTTTTGTTATATTTATTCATTTTAAAATTTCATTATATTTATTAATTTTTTCAATGCTTTCAAAAGTAATGTGTTAAAATTTTAATAAAAGAAAAATATTATTTGATCTGGGTCTGTAGATTTGAATTAGCATCAAAAGGAATAAACCACTCGGTAGCGAGTAGTTAAGGTCCCAAACTCATGTCTGGTATAGTTTCCTTTGTGTCATGTATTTATGTTTCGATTAAACTAATGTAGCAGCGATGATGTAGAGAATATACAGTTCACTGAGTGCATCCACTTATCTCTTGTCTTACCCTGATTCTCATCGGAATTTCAGCAAAGAAAGCACAAATAATACCACTTTCTGGGGTCCTTCTTGAAGTGTGACGGGTTTTATGTTTTCCCCTTGAAATGGTTTGCACACCAACACTTCTTCTTTACTTTTATCTCTTACTTAGTGTCTCTCTTTTACAATAAAATTATTAAGATTTTCCGGGAAACCATCCTTTAAATTCTTCATAATAGATAATCATATTTTTTACCGGCCCGATTTCTTCATCATATTTTCCTTACCTAGTTATTATGTGTTGATCTTTAATATTCAGAGAAACAATATAATCAATATTTTTTAATATTCCGAGAATCTCGAGAAACAGTAATTCATACGTAAACCTACTTATTATTTATTGTTAATTTGTTACGCGTTAAATCTAGAATAAAGATGTAACATGAATATCCAGTCGATCGTAAATAAGACAGAACAGGACCTCTCTCACGCACACACATTAGCCACTATACATTTAAGGAATTAACCTTTAGAATTCGTCTGATACTAAGTCAAAATGTCCTTTCCACTCGGCGCTTTTAAGATTGAGGAAAATTTTTCTTTCCTCCATTGGGAAGTTCAAGTTCGCCACATGTGGTTATTGTTAGTTTTCTAGTTACAAAGGGAAGATCATAAAGGTTGCTGATTTTTAGTCAGTAATCTTTCAAGAGTAAAAAAGATATCAATATTTTGCGCTATATCATATCACAATATGTTTTTCTGAATTCCTGGTTCCCATTTTTAATTGAGTGACTTACAAACTTTCAAATACATATTTTGATATTAGGAATATTGTGAATTTTTTAACATGTGCACATGTCACTTTTTTAAGTTAATTCTGAAGTTAAAACTATATATTTTCTAGAATTTGATGTACAACATTTCAGAAGTACTAAGAAAGTAGAATTTATATGATTGGCATGTTGACTAGAAACAATGTATTAGTAAAAATTATTAGTTATATTACTTTTATTTGCTCCATTCGTAATATTTAGTCTACGCAAATTGCTAAACATGACTTATACGGAAACAAGATTTGATTTTATTCATTGTTTAGGTATGAGAT
This sequence comes from Nephila pilipes, assembly GCA_019974015.1. NCBI lineage: Eukaryota > Metazoa > Arthropoda > Arachnida > Araneae > Nephilidae > Nephila > Nephila pilipes. The sequence goes on from BMAW01082645.1 coordinate 182,971, forward strand.
AGATTGATGAAGGATGTGGAATAATATAAGCCAATATTCCTTAAATATGAGAAAAATATTATAAAAATACTAATATAAGGCATTATATAATAACTATTTATCTGTTCAAATAATTTTAGAATTTTTAAAAATTTATTCTATTTTTATGAAATGTTTTGATGTTCCTCAAAAAATAGTAAATAATCTTTTAGTTTTAAATATTAAAAAAATTATCATAACTTAGAGTCGTGTATTGCGTAAATTAACATTTTCAAACCAAACAAATAACAAAGAAAGAGAGAGCTATGCCATATTACTAAGATATTTTCTAGAAGCAAATACGTTAAAACAATATTAAATTAACAGCTTCTGTAATCTCATGACAATACTCTCTGAGAATGCGATAGTTCAATCAGAAACTCGTAATAATTAATTTGGTGCTTGCTTATATATATATATAGGTGTGTAATCGCATGATTTTATCCGAGGTCTCATTATTGCAACTTATATATTTAACTGCAACATTGAACCCATGTAATAAAAAATAATACCTCATGTTTCGGCGAAATATGTAAAAGAGGGAAAACTTTAAGAACAATATGTAGAACATTTTTACTAAATATTTTACTTTTTAAATTGATGCTCTTTTAATGCACAAAAAAAATCAATGTACTCCAAATATTTTGATTTGACATTTTAATAACAACACATTCTGAAACAAGAGGAAGGTTACTGGTGACGAACTTCATAAATTTGAACGACGGTCAAGCAATGAAGACAATAACCACTCACCAAACTTCCACACCGCACCAACATGAGGACTTAGAACCTAGACAGACTTAACAGCCAGTTTTCAATTGAAAAGGACACTCGAACTCACAACTCAACCCATCAACTTGCGACATCACTACTCGGCTACCGTGGCTCTTTTGTGATAAAATATTATCAAAAGTGAGATATTTAAAAAATAATTTTTAACTTAATTGAACACGTTTCAAAGTTGCTGAGTAAATCTTAAGTCCGTCAAATTAAGGCAAAACCTTCAGTTAATTCATGCATTCCAATGAAAATAATATGCAACACTTTTTTTACATTCAAATATTTCTATGAGTCTTTAATTTTAATGAAAAAAGAATTAATTTGGGTTTTTTTAATATTTTTTTGTTTCTAAAGGAAACTTAAATTGAAAAGTTCTTGTAGCAATGCTTTTGAAATGTATGTTTTAAAAATGCAAAGTGAATTCCACTTTTTTAAATTTTTGGCTCTTAAAAGTCTTTTTTGTTTATTTTTCCCTTTTCTTTTCATTAAAAATGTATCAGTTTTAATCTTTTCCATTCTAGTCTTTTGTTTTTTATTCATTTATGTGTTAAGAGATTTTTAAATAAATTGTGTGTTATTCTTCGAAACAGTTCTGGTCAATACAAAGAGCCACATTGCATGCCTTACAGATAATAGTTGTTCTTTTTTGTATATTCTTTTCGGTAAAGTATGTGTACCTTCTTTTCTTTTCGGCAATTTGCCAATGAGAAAATTTATTATCATTTGTCTTCATTCTTTTTTATTACTGAAGGCTCTGCAATTTTATAATTTATTTTTCCTATCAGAGATGTTATTAATTTCTTTCTAAATTCTTTTAAATTGAGTTTTTAACTTAGTTTGTCACGAGTTAAATATGAGAAACACAACAATATCAATGACGCTAAAGAATAATTTTTTGTCCATTTCCTAGTTCATCTAGCAAAAGTGTAGGTGGATGCCATGCGGTCTCCTAAATCAACATATCCCATGTGCTTATTGTACTCCGCTACCACTTTTTGCTTGGAAGTGGTTATTTATTTATTTTATTTTATTTATTTTTTTTTTTCATATTTAGCAACGTCACCAAAATTTTTTTTTGGGTGTCTATCAACAAAATTTTCTTCTTCTAAACCTTTCATCAAAATTCTCAATCTCTATTTCTGTGAGAAATTTCAGATTCATTCTAAAAAAATCAAAGAAAAAACAAGAGAAAAGAAAAATCTATCATTCATAGACAACGTAAAGTCATTGAATGGAGTATTTTTTCGAATCTCGTTGTTCCTAAAGGTCGTCAACGATAAGGAATTTGCACACACAACTAATAACGTTAGCAAAAAATATCCCCACCCAATTACAGACAATAGAAGCAAAGTAGTAAAAAGGGTCAGGGAAAGTTGTAAAAGGGTCTGCTGAAAAAAAGGGGGAAAAAATTGTCTCTAGATAGCTTGGTACAGCGGTTGTACCACAACCGAAGCAAGCGAGAAAAAAAAATTTGGTACAGCATATGTAACGCCGATGTGTAAAAGTTAAATGAATGAAATGCAAATAGAAATTAAAATTAAATTTACAAAAGAGAAAGTTGGGTCACTAAAGACTCTTCGTGTAGTGAAGCTGATGAATTTTAAAAACATCGAACCTGTCATTGGAAGGGTTTGGAAATTAGGAGAATGCCAGCTCAGATATCATTTTCGTCTCTAGACGGGGGCTCAAAAGTACGAGCTCCGGCGTCAATATCTCACATTTTGCATCTAAGTGAAACGTTAATAAGCAATCAATCTTTAATTAGTATCACTTTAAGGTATCACTGAGGCTATTGGAGACGAATCTTAAAATTATGAGTAAATGTCAAGTGGGGCGATGAGTATACTAGAGCTGATATATAACTTACACACACTGAGGATTCGTGTGGCAGCTTCTGTTATTATTTTCATCTTTTTATGGAATTAGGACTTCAACCCCTGACTTAACTTAAACATCACGGTCTGATCATTGGGGTAACGTAGTCTGGATTAAATATGCATTAAAGTTTTAATATAATGTATAACAGCTTTAATCCAAAGGTCTAGTTGACAGTTGTAAAGTTGTCACTGATTTAATATAAATTAAAATGATTTAAATCCATTAAAAAAAGATATTAAATTATACGTGTCTCAAAATAATGATATGTACAATTATTCAATATTTTAAACATTATTTTTTGCCCTGTACACGATACAAACTCAATAAATTTGTTTTCCTTTCAGATAAATGGATAAAAGGTACCTCCATAGATGTCCTCGAAATTCAGTCAATAATCAACCTTTCTATAAACGCACAGAAAACATCATGATCGCAGTACCTTTTATTATGTGCTTTTCAACATTCGGGATTATTAATCTCGTGGGAGGAACCATTCTCACCATTATGTCATGCAGACCAAAAGCTTCTCCACAAGCAATGATGCTCCTGCAGAAACTTGCCCAAGACACTAATGTGGAACTGGAGTCAACCATTGACCCACTGCAAGTTGTTGGTATTATCATTCTACTAACAGGTTCATTTTTGGTAATCATTGGCATTGTATTGGGAACAATTGCTTGCCGTTCTGTTGACGAACAACGAAGTAAGCAAGACATCAGATTAACATCATTTTCTGGGCAACCATTGAGCAGTTTCGGAACCCGAAGCAGAAGAACCTCTTCATTTTGCTCAACTTCCTTCACCTCCAATCGTTCGAGATACAACGGCAAAAGAGCTTTGGAGAAGACAGTGTCAACAATTCCGGAATTAAATGGCGAGGATGAAAATATGGAATGTGATAGATTAGCTGTCGAAGTACATCAAGAAGGTGAATCTAATACATGCATTAGAGATGCGTCAACAAGTTTATCTCTCCAGACAGTTCAAGTATACCTCGACCCAAACAAAGAATCAACACAAGATTCCAAAAACGAAAGCTCATCTGCAATTGCAGTAACTATTGACTCACCAGTGCAATCTGCTGAAATTTCTTCTGGTATCCAACTGCTATCATAAATGACAAAACTCATTACTTTTCTTCTGTGAAGAACATGTTTCAGAAACCCGTGATTTCTGCATTTAAAGAATTTTGTCATCGATGTTTTGAGGAATTTAGAGTAGATTATACTTATTCCAATACTTAATGGCTTTCACCAATATTCAGCCACATACAAACTGTACATAGGGGTTTGAAATCTGCATGTAAACATCTAGAAAAATGTTTATGTACATTTTTTGTACCGTGTATGTGAGTTTTTTTTTTTTTTTTTTTTTTTTTAAATGCATCTTTTTTCTTATTCACTTTTTTGGATTTTTCGTACTAATGGAAGCTTTTTAATTGTAATATTGGAAATGGAAATAATACACAGTACATAAATTTCTCTACATGACGTAATATTTTAATTTATATGAAAAAGAGAAAACTATTTCTCACTTTGGTAAACTAATTCAAAATAAATTGCGGATAAACAAAATAGTTTTTCTTGTTTTACAGTCCTTAAAAACACATAACACTCTGATAAATGTTACATGATCAAATCGTGCAAGAATTACAGTCATTATACAAATGATTTATAGATTTGCTCGTGAACTTTTAATTACAGATTATTAAAGTGAATTTTCTTACTTTTACCATATTAAAAAATTTCTCAATGATGAAGTAAATTTTTTCATAAATGATTAAAATAGATTTTCAATACATGAATTTAGCATCTAGTTTTATAGGAAAAAAATAGAATTACTTTGAAAAGAAGTATAAGTTTCGTTTAAATTTTCTAATTTTTTTTTTTTTTTTTTTTCGTTTTTGCTTTTCTTACAATGAAAAGTTCATGAATTTAAAAAACTTTCAACAAAAATCTGATTATCATTTCATTTCTTGTAATAAAATTTAATCTGGTAGAACTAAATCTTATCAAATTCTTCTATAAAATAAATATTTAAAGATGTGGAATCAAACAAATAATATGATACTTACAAAAAATATATATGATTTATAAAAGAAATGCATATATATTTGTATGAAAGGAAACTAAATTCTGTTTTCCAAAAGATAAAATAAAATTAAAAACAATCAATAGCCTTATAGAAGATCCGTTGTACTAAACTATGTATGTATTGAATAATACTTCAGTCTTGTGTTTTATATATATGTGTGTGTGTAAGCTCTATGTTTATCTCTTCACTTACACATTTAAAAGGTTACAGAAAGTTAGTTCATTTTTTAAAAGTTATGGATACATTCTAAAGGGAGAAATGTCATTATATATGATTCTATTTCATGATCTTCCAGAACTGTTTAACAAATCATGAATTCATTTCACACAGCTTTTTTTCGCTTCTATTTCTAAATAAAGTTATGTTGATAAAATTATTCTCATTTAAGATTACATTTTACTAATTTGATTAGATGTTAGTATTATTTATAATGAATTGTATAAAGAAATATCAATAGATATTAACTTATAAGTCGATAAAATCAAATTGTCAATGTTTTTACCGTAAGAACCGGGGTTTTTTTTCCGGTTGTTTGGTGTTTTTTGGTGCTAGGCCCATATTTGGCCAAGACCTATGCTGAACATTTGTTTTAAAAAAAAGTATTTTGATCTAACTAAAACTCTGCAAATTTAAAAAGGGAAAAAAAGAAAGAGGAATGTAATGACTAGGAGGAAGGTCGAAAATAGAAAAAGTTTGTCAATATATCCCGAGTATGCGTCTCTCATGTTAATCAAAGAAGTAAGAAGATGAATAATTCGAGTAATTAAATTTCGTTTTTACGTAAGGAAGGTAAGTCACTGAGGATTAATTTTTGTTTGAAGACTTAACAAAATTAGGAATTTTTAGCAATAATATTATTTTTTAAGCTTCTCAGATAATAGGAAAAGTTAACAAAAAATACTATGTTTTTAGGAGTTTTAGTTTTTATTAATGTCGCACTAGAATCAACACGAGGGCTATTGGCGACGGACTTCGTAATTTTGAACCTCGGTCAAGTGACGAGGACGACACCTGAGCTGGCACCCCCTCTCCTAACTTCCACACCAAGCCACCATGTTTTTATGAACAGCGATAGAAAAATTTTCTTGTACATTTCAGATAATAAAGTTGATGTTTTTAACTTGAATATAATAAATTAATGTGGATGATAGTAAAATCAATCTACTTTATTTTATTGTCAAAAAAATAAAATTGCATATATTTCAACTGTCTTCTCTGCATCATACTATATTCCCAGATATAATAAAATTTTATATGAACTTTAGTTACACTTTTACAATATAGACAATAAAAACTTCTGAGAAATATTTTAAATATATTACTCAGTTCAAAAATTTAAATCAAGTGATATTTATTGAACATTCTGACAGTTGAAAAATTGAAATTGAGAAGGGGGAAAAAAGATTGCCGTTAAGCCTAATTTTAACTCAAAATTATGATGTAGGGAAGAGTAAATTTTAATTAGTTTGTAAAAAAGTTATTTCCTCCATTCCTGCATATAAATATAATAGTATACTCTAATTTAAACAAATGTCTTCATAGCATAAATATTGCTGAGTAACTTCACCGAGAGTGAAAATGTGATTTTATTTAACCAACGTCACATAATGCAGACACGATGAGCTATTGCAGAGAGACCTCATTACTTTCAGTTTAGTCAGATCGATACTTAAGTTGTACTTATTTCCCAAGCATAATTATAACGTTGAAAATGGTGAATTGAATTTCAAATACAAATCTCGGAATCGTAGTTTGACTTCTTATTATAAAATCATCATCGTGACATCAGAGTTCGAAAGAGAAATGCCCCAAAGGTTAAACTCAAGCTTCCAAATATAGCAATACTTAATTTTAAAACTCAAATATTTCAAAGCAATTTAAAGTTGATAAATATACGGGTGTACAAAAGTCAAATATAGTTGGTAATTATGTGAATAATGAAGGAAAGGTGTATATAATTAGGAATGGTGAGAAGCATAATATGCAAGTGTAAAACAGTTATAAAATAAGAAAACGATGCGAAAGAACGATAATAATCATTTTTATTATCCAAAAAAAAAGTTTGAAAGAAAACTGTGCATAAGAGTTCTCATTTCAGTGAAAAACAACTGAAAAAAAGTAACGCTGTAATTTAATTTGGTGTGAGGTACTTCTAACAACTAAGCTTGTTGCACAACTATTTCCCATGCTTGCTACTATATTATGGATGAGTTGCGAGCTCAAAAAATTCCTAACGTCACGAAGAGTTCTTCTCCAGAAACTACAGAAAAATTGAACCAGACATTTTCTGGAAAACAAAAATATACCCTGGTCCTTAGACACCAAATATCTTGGTGTAACATTGGATAAAAAATTCACTTTTAAACAACACGTTATACGAACTAAAAAGCAGTATAATTCTGCAGTAAATAATATTTTCCCCCTTATTTCGCGTAAATCTACATTAAGTAGACATAATAAATTTCTTGTCTACACCCTGATTCTAAGACCTATGCTAGCCCAATCTGGTCGCATTGTGCTAACACAACACTAGAATTATTAGAAAAATCACAAAATTCCACCATTAGAATGATCGTAAGAGCACACTGGTACATGAGAAACACAGACATCAGATACTCAATTTAACTCCCAACACTTAAAAACTTCATTAAAAAATTGTCAGAAAATTTCTTCCTAAAAATAGATAACTCAAACAATAAAACCATTCAAGAAATGGAAAAATACACCCCTCTCAGAAGCAACCCACAACTACACAGACCACGAGAAATTTTAATTCTTTAATTTCACTTATCTTACAAAAATACTGGTATCGTAATCACACTCCTCACATAATCTCACCCCTACACACCCACCTATATATACAGAATTAACACACTTCAACATCGACCAATCACAGAGCGCGCTCTCACTGTGACCAGACTGAACAAGCAAGCAGGAATCCAATAGACTACTGCTGCAATATATTAAGCCTAAATTCATAAACTTAAACCAACTGCTCTTTTTGATTAATTTTAACAACACTAGTACTTTAACTAGTGATTCTCTTATAATATAATAATATATACAGCATACCTTCATAATCAATATCAATATTCTCAAAAGCTATTGCTCTGTAATCTTATTATTTTAATATCTTAATCTTAACTTCTGGGCAAGTGTAAAACCAAAATTCAGTCTCACCTCCAACTAATAGCCTTTTCACAGGGGATTAAAGCCCGAGAGGGTTATGTTCCCCGACAAAAATAGTCGGTTTGGTTTGGTTAATTTTTCCCGCTCTTTGAAATTTCTGCCACAGTCTAGAGATCACACACTGAGGCACATTCAGAATTCGAACTACTTCGACTTGTGATCGTCCGGATTCGATCATTCCAGCGATTATACCTTTCGCAAGCATGTTCAGTTGCCATCTTTGTACCCTCATTAATTCTGTTTAATCATTAACAACGTTACTACGCGTAAAACTACTTTCTGTTGAGTCAAGAAATTAATATTCTGACAGCACACATATTGGTTACTCGATTCTAACTCAAACAGCACTTCTCAGTGCTCCCTCCGATTTTTTCTAATCTGATCAACCGAACACCGACTATGGACCCGATTTTTGACCAATGAAACGGATTATAATGAAGATGCCTCCTCCACCATTTCATCTACTTCCACTAAATCTGATGACACCAACTCATCCTGCCAAAGAAAACAAATAACCAATAATGATATCGCTAAATATGCCTGTTGCAAAGAAAAACACCAATCCATCCTGGCTGAACTCATTTTCAAAGGCACTGATTCCAACGACAAATTTCTTATCGAAACCCGACAACTTATCGAGGGCCTGGATAACAAACTGCTACGACTTCAATGTGAGTATGCTGCTTTAGCGCCTTGCGCGACTGCTGGCTGCCCTATCCCCTCCACCCCTAATATACTTTCTAACAAGCGTAAAGATAACGACGGTTTCGTCACCCCTCCTAAAAACAAAGCCTGTAAAATATCTACTCTTTCTACCTCCCTTAATTTAACCTTACCCACACAAAATGAATTTCAACACCCTTCTGACAAAGATAATACTCCCACTGCAATTAATGAAAATCAAGATTCAACTCAAGCTATAAAGAAAACAAAAAATCTTCCACCCCCAATCATGCTAAAAAACAGCAAGAATTACAGACACCACCTTAAAGAAATCACCCAAGTACTATCAAACCTAAGAACACGTTTATCCGGAGAATATGTTAAATTATATACTGACAACTACGACGAATATAGAAAACTGGCACATCTTTTGACAACCAATCCTTATGAATACTACGTTATTCAAACCCAAAATTTCAAGACCTCTCAAAATTATTTTTAAATGACTTCCACGAAACACAGCTATTGTAGATTTAAATGAAGAACTTTTAGAAATCGGTTTCAACCCTATTAGAATCAACCAACTCACTAACAGACGAACAAAACTCCCTCTTTCAATATTTTTAATAGCTCTACCAGAAATGAAAATAGCCAAAAAATTTACAACCTAAACCGAATATGATACATGTCCATTACAGTTGATGACTATAGAAATAACAAAGTTACTCAGTGTTACAACTGTAACCTATTCCACTATAGTTCTGATAACTGCCATAAGATCCCAAGATGCATTACATGCTCCGGATCCCATGCTACCAGGGACTGCAATATTACAGGAAAATTAACTGATATAAAATGCATAAACTGCAACGAAATCGGTCACTACACTTCTTACGGAGGAAGCAAATTTTTCCCAAAACCACCCAAAGGCTCAACCACAAAAAAATAATACACCTGAAACCAACTAAGTCCGAGAAAACTACACATTTGCAAATGCTGTCACTTCCAAACAACAGATGGCGCCCCAAACTGTCGAATCTCAAGAACCCACTAGCACTGCAAAAAATATTCCACACTACAACGCAAGAAACCATCAAAAAACCCCATTCAATAGCATATTTGAAGCAATAGACTAGCTAAAAGCACTTGCCGAAATATTCTCCATCATACCAAGACTACTCACTAACCTTCACAAAATGAAATCAGCAAAAGGACAAGCAAATAAAAAGTTCGCAATCATTGAAGC
>BMAW01082645.1:199569-256644 GCA_019974015.1 Nephila pilipes
CCCCCCCCCCCCAACCTCAAGCCATTCTCAACAACCTACTCAAACACAATAGCTCAACAGAGCCTCTTGTAAAATACGATGACCAACTACTAAGTCAATGGGCACCATGCTCCAAACATTCAAAAGCCAGCTGTTAACTACTAAATATGTCACCAACTGTAGTAATCCTTTACTCCGCATCTACAGCTGGAATGCAAATGGACTAAAAAAGCACATGGAGTGAACTAAAAAATGCAAACTAAACAAAAGCGACCCGGATATCATTGGTACTCAAGAAACGCATCTTCGGCCTTCTGGATACTATTAATACAATACGCTCATTAGAAGTGACCGTCTTGCAGGGAGGCGGCACTGCTCATTTATTAAAACCTATAATTAAGCACTTCCCAATCATCAGTACACCACTATACGTCGAAAATACCACCATTAATATATCACTAAAACAACTTCTTTCATTCGGCCTCCAGCATTTATCAGACTTCCACGGAACTATAAACACATTATCGACTTAGATTTCTCGTCTCAAAACCATAAAGTTATAATATTTGAGATTTCAGCTCGCTACCCTGTTGAACCCAGGAAGAGCAAAAAACAAGAAATGGTACTGTAATCACCGTCAATTGGGATTTGGTCGGCTTCGGTCTCGACATCATGCTCTGATTCATCCTACGCATTTCCGCACATGAAGGATCAAACTCCATCCACTGATTTTGCCATTGCAAAATCTCAGAACACTCTCAACGTCACTAGCATAAAATGAATAGTAGTAGACAATCATCATCGATCTTCTTCTAACAATATCCTCCTCCTGACTTTAGAACCTCTTAAATCAACGGATGTGGCTTAAATTCCAGAAATTATGTAAGATCACACCATGCTCAGTCCTGTTGAACACAATGAAGAAGATGCCATCATGACTTCAACCCAAATTATTTATGCAATCAACTGTTCTTCCACTCACAAGAGTGATTAACACTCTCTACCTCTAGACTCCTTCATATCAGGAATCAAACTAAAACAGGTTCAGAAACTTTGGAATCAGACCTGTTACTGCCTCCCTACAAAAGGGAAGTTAACTCTTAATTAGACAAATACGCATCTTACTAGTCACGACTACAAAAATAGTTGAAAAATCTCATTTGATATTACCCAGCCCGAGACAATTCTTTGTTTGAACAGAATTATCACTCGTAAAGCTTACACTTTTCCACCGTGGCCTGAGTGGAATGGCTTTTACTTGATTTTGAGGAAAGCGGAAGCTTTTCAAAGATACTCCCAGCTACATTCCAAGAAAAAACGCGCTTTTCCGCCTGACGAAAAAATAGAAGAAGTGGAAAGAGTCGTCTCTTGGATTGTGAAAAATGATCAAACACTCTCCAACATCCCCCCCCCTGGCCACCCCAAACGAAATTCAAAACAAATAATCAAAAATCTTGTATGAAGAGCTCCAGGTCCAGAGGTTGTTCTAATATTGCTCTTAAATATCTTCCGGACAAGGCAATCACCAATCTGACAAAAAACTGAAGGCAATCGCGTCTCATGGCAAATTACTTCCTAAAATGGAAAGATACAATTGTTATGGATCCAAACCAAACGATCATACCCATCACAACAAGTCGTGGCCAATCAGTCTTCTTAGCTCCACTGCAAAAAATTTATGAAAACCATTAAATAGAAATCAAACTAGTTAGCAACATTAGAAAACCGTATCCTCCAGAACAGTGTGGATTTCGAGAGGGCCAATGTCTAATCCACCAATCAACCAGAGTGACCAACATTATTAATGAAGGTTTCACCCATAATCTATTTACTATTGGCATTTTCTTTGGATGTTAAAAAGAGCATTCGACAGAATAAAAGTAATGATGGGTTGATTGAAAAATGATCAACTTCAAATTTCCATTCTATCTTTATCACATCATCACCAAGCTTTCCACGATGATCATTCCAATGTAAAATTAAAAATAGTTATTCAACACAAACAATGGCTGCGCTCAGGGGTCGATTTTAAGTCCTTTTATATAATTCTTCAATTTCGACTTTCCACACCATAGTGTTCAGTGTGTCTCTTTTGTTGATATACCTGTTGTATAGTCATTAAATAACTTAAAATATCTCCGTCAAAGTCAAAATTATCTCAACATCTGAACTTTGCTAACGGACTGGAGTAACCAACGTTTTGATAAGACCCCAAGAATAATCTTCAAAAAGTATGGCAATAAAACCCAAACAATGGTATCTAAATCTTTGATATGAGATAGAATCATCTGCAATACGCCACCTTGGACTTCAGTTAGACTCCCGAAACTCACATATAAGCAGCATATCAAATTCTGACCAGAAAAATTTTGGAATAAAATTCATTTATGAATACTCATAGGCAGAAACTCTCCTCTCTCATTAAATAATAAAGTCTTACTTATATTAAAATAGATCCTTCTGCCCAACATCACTCCCATGCCTCCCCTGTTTGGGGTTCACAAACCACATAGGTTCAATCATGCAAAAAAACAAAAAATTTCTAGTTACCACAAATTTCCTGTATATAAGAAATGCATGGTAATCCACAATGATTCTCAAATTGAACTAATTGTTTGCTATATCACTCTCAAGTTTCTGAAATACACCTATTCTCCACATCACAATAATCCAGCCTTATTAAGGTTTCACAAATTTTTTCTTTTTACCAACCCCCACCTAATTTTCGCATATAAACTACTAATGGTCTCTCCCACTTAAACCCCCCCATAACTTTTTTTTCATTTTTCTCACAGTTATTAGACCTTCATTATGCAAAAGATTTGCCATTTAACTTCTTGTTTAATATCCTTAATCACAAGTTGATACTTCGCAAAGTGTCACTGGTACTTTGATGCTTTTTTTTTTGAATCCACCCAGTTCTTAGGCATCTTCTACATTGTTTCATGACCCAATTATAATCCATCAATTTCTGAGCAAAAGCGATGACTTGTTGACGTTCGTCAAGTTTTTCTTGCGTCTGTCTATGAGATTGAGTTTGTCACCCAATCAAGGTGAATTTTCTAATTGTTCATTTAAACAAGATCTTTTATACGGAAAGAAGGTGTAAACTCGCTATGCCTGTTTACATCTAATTTTAGTAGTAGTAGTAGCGAGATTGTTGGAGTGAGATTTATGAAATTGGCTTTAGTTAAAAGTTTAAAAATAAGCAGAAGGCATATGGGAGAGTTTTATGACTTGAGAAAAACAATTGAATGTTGTTTTTTCATTCATTGGTGATTTCCATTAATCTGTTCTTCAGTAAAAATTAATCTCACAGTTTAATGTGATTGCTCTTTGATGCTATCAAGTCCACGATTTATAATGAATGAATACAGTTGATTATTGAGAGTACGAAGTTCAGCAACAGATTCCCCATAAACTGACTCTTGGAATAAATCTTCATATACTGATGCATTAACAACATCTGCTATTTTGAGGGCAGACTAATAGAAAAAAAAAAAGATACCATAAGATCAATGAGTAACAATACTAAAACTAATATCACTTCAACTTTTAAAATATATGATATAAATCAAATTTAAAGTATTCATAAAAAGCAAAATTTTAAAGTAACTAGAAATAGCAGACATGGTAACATTTCAACAGCAGAGTTAGAAATTCATAAATTCAGTTGAAACAATGAATTCTCTTGAGCAAAATCCCTTTTCATAAATTCAACTAAATAAAACATCAAGATATGAATGCAAATTTCTCAGCTAAAAAAGGGATTCATATCAGACTTAGTGATATTGTCCGCTGTAACCAGTTTTTTATTTAATTGTTTATTCAGTGAAATAAGCTTCACTTCATTGTTTTAACACCATACACACACACTATTTCATTGATTCTGTTATTTCAATTAAGAGCATAATTTTTTTTTAATTGAAACCAAGTGAAAAAATGAGTGATTGGGGATAAAAATTTATCATTGTAGCAAGTTTAGAAATCTGCAACTTTCCTTTTTAATACATGTATATACACGTCAGTGGTATTAACTTCCCTCTTTAATTTGCTTAACTTGTAATGATTCAGTAAAACTGGTTACTTTGTAATTAACCCATTGATAGTTATGAACAAGTCCAGTTCGCATTCGAATAGCATACCATAATGCGCACAAAATATTTCAATGCTATCCAAATATTTCAAATAGCATACCATGTTCAGCTCATCCAAAATATTTCAACCCAAATAGTTGCAGCTGAGCCCTACTCGAAAGCAAACCTATTCCCAAACTGTGTGCTGACCTGCTGAGTTCATCCATGTATATTAATCATGCATTATTTGTGTTACAAATAATACCTATTGATAAAATTTAGTTGGTTTGATTGCATGCTGATGGCAGTATGGGCACTGCTAAATTTTTGCATAATGAGAGAAAATGTTACCATTCTAATTATTTTTGATCTAGTTATTTTTCTAGTGTAACTTGGTGAGAGTTTCTTATTGATTTGGCTCAAAAGCAAAAGTTAGATAATTCCGATGATAAATAAGTTTTATGATATATATATGATAGTGATGAATAATTCTATGTTTTAAAGTGTATCACACATGAAGACAGTTTTAGGTAAATATAACAGTTAAATTTTTCATAAAGTTTTAAATTGGGTGTATGTATTTAATTATTTTACAAACTAATATTTTTATATTTATTATTTACTAAATTGTTTAAAAGGATCAATTACAACTGTTGTAAATAATACACATTACTATACCACAAATAATTCTTTAAAGATTATCTTTTAAAAGCCTGCAAGCTAACTGTCACATTGTCAGAATTGAGCAACATTTTCAAAAGCAACTCAGGGGAAATGGCTGCCACTTTCAGCAACCCTTCGATATAGCACTATGTTTTAATAAGAAAGCAAAAACTGTTTCTTCTCCTAAGAGAGTATAAACCGAGAGCAAAAAAAAAAAAAAAAAAAAAGTTTCTACAGTAATCCTCAAAAACAAGATAACAATTTTTTTATCAAAACATTAGACATGCATTTGACATAGTTGTTCCCTTTTCTCAAAAGTAAAGATATATATATTAATAAACTTACATTTACAAGATTTTCACTGAAAATTTCACCAGGTTGATCTTCCTGCATCTATAAATTGAATATAAGACAAATTTAGAAAACAAGTACAATTATTTCTACTTTAATTCCTACATTATTCTAAAAAAAGTGAAACAAGTATAGTCATGTTTAAAAAGATCAGAAACTTTTCAACAAACTATAAATTTTTTTAACAACTGCCAGGAGCTAACTGTGCAGCAAACAAGTGAATTGAAAACCAGGGCATTGCCCATCAAACCCAATTCTCGTTTCAAAACTACAAGGCTGTTGCCAACACGCAACAGATAAAAACTGGGTTGATGGTATGGGAATAGCTTAAGAAATTATTTTACATAAATAATAATTCGATATAAAAACCAACGTTTTTATATGGTGGCAAAGTTTATTAGAGAAAATTATTGAAATATTAGTTAAAACTGTTAGTTATTTTTAAAGTTAAAATTCACTTAAAAAGAGACATTTGTGAGAGTATTAAAAAATTCATAATACTCATAAAATAAAAAATACATTTGAAAGTTTGTAAGTCATTCTATTAAAAAAGAATGGGAACCAGAATTCAAAAAAATTATTGTGATAAGACATGGCGCCAAATATTGGAAACTTTCTTTCTTGCGAATGATGACAGACTAAAAGTCAGCAACCCTTACTATCTCCCCTTTGTGAGTACAAAAGGTTTACGATACCGCATGCTGCATGGGGAGTGCCCGGTGCTCCCAGAGGGGGAAAGAAATTTTTTCCTCAATCCTAAAAGCGCCGAGAGGAAAAAATATTTTGACTTGTTAAAATTATAGAAATATTAGTTAAAACTTGCCGCAAACGTCTAAATATTGTATTGTTAGGCGAGTACGAACAATTCCCAAAATTTCAAAGCTCTAGCTTGATGGGAAGTTGGTTAAATTAACGATCGAAAATTTGATGACATACACACACACACACCAAGTGAAATTCAGAAAAAACGTTGTAAAAAATAAAGACATATTACAAATTTATTAATGAAATAAAATATATTGAAAACAAATAGGTCCAAACAAAATATGAATTGTAAATACGAATATGTAATATTCTTTCGAAAATACAGCACAGTACAACAAGAGTAGAGAATAATAATAAGCTAATTAATCACATTCAAATATACATAAATTACAAACATTTTTCCTGTAGAACAGAAATACTTAATAAAGTTTTTTCTGATAAACACATCAATACATAGAATGTAAAAAGCAGTGCAGATAATCAATAATATAAAAATGATCATATGTGGAATAAATAAAAGAATACAGCTGTAAATTTACAGTTATTCTAAAAGGTTATAGTTTCAGAAAATTTTTATTTAAAGCAATAATTCAGAATTTTACAAGTTACATAATGTCTATTAATCTATAAATACTTTGTATAAAAAAATTACCTTGTTCACAATGAAAAATAATAAAACATAATGTTCAAAAAAAAATGAAATAAATGAAAAAGTTATTCAATTAATTTTGTGAATAAGTGATAGGGTTCATGTCCAAGAGCCAAATCTAGCTGTACTGGGTACAAAACATGTGTTACAGCAATTGAGATGCAATAAATATCGAAAAAAAAAGAAAAAATGGATGACAAGAAAGGTGGAGGATACAGAAGGATTGTTAGGGGTATCTCAGGATTAAGTTACATACAGATGGAGGACAAAATAATTCGAACACCTGTGAAAAGGTATGACATATTTCACACCTGCAACAGAAGTCTGCCACCTAGTGAGCGTGAAGAGGAATGTATCAGTCTCTCAACAGCAATCACATGAGTTCCTTGCGTCTATCGAACTGTCTGTGATAATTTGAAATTTCAAACCTGTCAGAGTTCCAAAAAGGAATGATTGTTGAAGCACTTTTAAGTGAAACATCAGTTACGGAAACAGCAGTGGCCGAAAGGCAAAGCTTGCTGATAGGGATAAACGGGTCTTGAACGGCATATTAGCCTGAAAGCACAAGCAATCGTTATCCGAGATAACATTCCAAATGAACAGTCATCTCCAGGAGCCCCCTTTCAACAAAAACTGTCAAAAGGAAACTCCATGCTGCGAATATTTATGGCAGAGTGGCAATTCGTAAGCCCTTGGTGACAGCAACTAAAGCTTTCAAGTGACACCAAAGGTGCAGAGATCACAAAGGTTGGTCCCCACAGCATTGGCAACAGCTAATATGGTCAGATGAATTATCTTTCACCCTATTTCAGACGACCGGACGCTATTTATGTCTGGAGAACACCGAGAGAAGCGTTTAATTCTGAATGCCTCTTGCCGACTGTAAAGCATGGGGGGAGCTCCATTTTGAAATGGGGTGCGATACCTTGGTGCGGTCTTGGACCACTTGTTATTCTGCATAGGAGAATCAAATCCAATCTTTATCTAGGCATTCTAGGGGATCAGTCCATCCTTTTGTCCAGACTATATTCCCTGAAGAGTGACCGCTTTTTCAGGACAACAACGCCCCTATACACACTACTAGGTGTGTTCAAGCATGGTTTGAGGAACATGACGATGAAGTTGAACATCTTGCCTGACCCCAACCGTCACCGGAGTTGAATATTATTGAACATTTATGAGAATATTTTAAGTCCAAACTTCATTCCTGATTTCCACCTCCATCCAGCCTTTCGGAATTAGAGACCGTTTTGCAGGAGGAATGGCTTATTCCTTTAAATATTGTCCATGACCTTTATGCATCTATCACACGTCGCATTACATTTGTACTTTAGTCAAAGGATGTTCAACTCCCTATTAACCCCTTAAGCGGTTTGCCCGTACAGTGTACGTGCTACCTGAAATTGGCCTCTTCTGGTTTGCCCGTACGGCATACGGGCATCGATATTTTCGCTTTTCCTTTTCTGGTTTGCCCGCATTTTTCATTATTGGAAGAGACTATTTAGTATTATTATTTTTCAACAGATGGTGTGGCTTGTCCATGTAAATGAAATGCTTTTCATCCGGGTTTTTCTATGTAGGGGGAAAGCAGGAACTTTTCTTTGAAATTTTTGTTCTACTGTATGCCGTGCTTGTGAATCTTATAGAAATTATGGATGGAATAGACGACGAAAATACTTTCTTGTTAGATGATGAACTACATTATGATACAGATATTTCTTCTAATTATTTGGATTATTCCTCAGATGACTCGTGCAGTGAGCTCAACTCTGATGAAGATTTGAGTTCTTCTTCTTTTTTCTCTTCCCCTCTTGGGATATATTATTTTATAAAAAATATATTATTTCATAAGAAATGGAGGGAGAGTCCATCAATCAAATTATTTATTTTAATTTTCCCTCTCACTTGGAGGGAAAATATATTCTTATGACATTTTGAATATCATAGTATGGTACTTAATTATATGCAATAAAAAAATATGCCTTTTTTGGAAGCATTTCTAGTAAAATAATTGACCGCTTAAAAGGTTAATAAAGATTTTCCATTATTTCACAGGTGTTCGTATTATTTTGTCCTCCATCTGTATGTTTATCAATGAATGAGTGAGTGATGGTGTTGACAATTAATGATGCAAGAGTCAGATGTGGCAATGCTACACCAAACACAGTGTAACTGTAATCTAAACATTTGAAAAAATGAAAAAATAAGTAACATTGGTTGACAAGGAGAGTCCAAAATCAAGAAGGATTGCTAGGGTATCTTAGGGTTTATCAACCATGTTTACCAAAGACAAAAAAAAAAAAGAAAGAAAGAAAGGATCACTAGGGTTCTCGGGGTTGTGATGCCTGTACTTGCCAAAAGAAGGTTAAGCCCTTGAGGGCACATATGTTTACCAAAGGTTACAACAAACCCTACAGGAAAGGGGGGGGAAATCACTATGATTCCTAGGAGTCATGATTATCCAAAGTAAGCCACAGAGGGAATAATTTTGTATGTGTGATAAAATGTACTCAAGATTGATAAACATCACTTACAAGACTAAGGGTCTTTGTACGAATACTAGATTCAATGAACTTTCTCACAGAACTTTCCCTAGAAAATTCTTTCATAAAAGGCCGAATATAAAACTGAGGTAGAACCTTGCCGACTGACATCCCTTCTGATTTCATTGCCAGAAAAGCATTAGTAAAATTGCCTAAAAGAAAAAATTATTAGAGCTGCATAAACATTCAAACATAAAAATAATTATTTTACAACAGAAATATCATCTGAAATGTTTTTAAAAATTAATATTCATAACCATAATGTAACTTCACACTTTTAATGGAATTCCCCCAAATTGTAATTACTATCCTATGTTAAATACATATTTTAAAATAAAACTAATTTCAGTCATTCATGATAAATATCCATAATAAAATTATAGGCTCTTATCCTGGAAAAAAGGCAATATATTTAAATAAAATGGGAGTAGAATTCCCTCCCCACACACATTTTTAGAATTGTATAACATTAAATAAGCATTATGAAATTCTTAAGTTTAAATTACAAAACTTAATTAAATATTTCTTTGAATTATAAGAAAATAATAACACTGGTAAAAAAAAAAAAGTTTCTTTTAACCATGGCTTTTCTTTCAAACTTCACACTTTGCATAGCAAAGTTTTTTAATACCTTAAATTTTAAGAGCAAAAGAAAGTGTTGAGTCAAATTGGATTTATTCAATTATTAGATTTAATAATTTATTTTATTATTTGACATTTATTAAATGTATCACCTAAAATAAATACTAGTAAAATTTTTTATTTCAATTAAGCATTACATTAATCTATTACGCTAAATGTAATTAAAATTAAAGCTAACAATAAATTATTAAAAGACCAACTTGGCAAGAAACTTAGAATAAAATTTAACTCTTTAAATAATTAGTTTTAATCAATCAATTTTTATTGATTATAATTAAAATATCATACTGTCATCCATCCAAAACAATCGTGAATAGAAAATTTCAGCTCAATTGAGTGCTTTAAAATGTGAGAAAAAAAGCTTTTAAAATTTTGAACCAGACAAAGTTACAATGTGAATTAAGAGCGATATCGGTGAATTAAAAAATTCTGAATAACACCCATAGATGGCGCTGAGTATTCCGAGGTATTTGGCATGTTTTGTTGGCTGGAATATCCAGCTCGAGCGATAAATGAGTCTGCCTAGAAGTATTCAATACGAAGTACAAAGGTCAATTGGGGTAATGGGGGGGAACATTATGGAGTTTCACAGTTGTAAAGTTGAAAGAGCAAAAGATTTATTTTGTCTATTACTTGAGTTATGTCTCTCTCTCTCTTTTTTTAAGGGGATGTGAGCGTATGAATTTAAAGTTTATTTTCTCTTAGTATGAAAAGCGCTTAAGATTAAATATGTAAACTTTATTTATTTTATAAGGAAAAATAATAATAGTAAAAAATAACAAGAAATAAATAATGGAGGAAAAATTATAGTGAATAAAAATGTAAAACAATAAAAAGAATGAGAAGAGCTGTCAGACAATTATCAGAGATAGCACTCTGAAATGTTGCCATGTAATATTTTCGAAGATATTCAAATTTAATTTATAAAAGCAATCAATAAAATGATTATTATTTAACAGCTTACATAAATACATTTAATCAGTATAAATGTTGTAAAACAAAATTTGAATATTATTTTATCATGTCAAAACAAAACTAACTTTATACTTAAATTTTATTTCTACTAAATAGACATATTGCGATTGAACTATGTATTCTATTAATCATAATTGTCCTTCGAAATTAAACTTACTTAAACCTTATGGGTAACTCCTCATTTTTGCAGAAATTCAAGCTGAAATGAAGTATAAGTAATTGGGGAAAAACCGTAGATCTTTTTCTGTCATATTTAATTATAAAAAAGCTCTCCCCCCCACACACACAAAAATTGTTCAGTATAAATTTTTATAGTTCACTTCTTTTCGTTTTATTGCCTAAATAGTTAAATTTGGAAAATATATATTATTATCATAATATATTTATTAAAAAAACAAATTTCGTACAGTAAAGGGAAGCTTGCATCTATTTCAGGTTTGAAACTTTTATCTTTTGTTTTGTTTTTAACTTTTCAGGTTTCTTTTTATATTCAAATATAAAAATATTTATTTCCATATGCTACGAACAGCACTTTCTGAGTAAGACCACAGTACCAGAGAAAGTTCGTTTAGAATTTTAAACAAATACTTTTTTTTTATTGATGCCTGTTTCCAAAGAATAAGCAAATATTACTGATGTAAATAAGAAATTAATAATCCTTAATTCATTAAATACTTTGATTGATTTTTTGCTTATTAACACGAGGGCTTTGAGCGATGGACCTCGCAATTTTAAACCTCGGTCAAGTGACGAGGATGACATTTGAGTTGTCATTCCTCTCTCCAAACTTCCTTCTAATCCTTTATTTTTTGTTATTGATTCAGAACACATATTCAAATACATCCATAACAATTGGATTAAACAAAAACATGCAGGGCAATGTTTTTATTTTCCAGATTTTGAAGGTCATAATAAGTTTCCATTATTAGAAGCAAATTTCTCTACACTTAAGTGTGTAACAATATGATATCGAAAATAATAATTTTGTAAAGTTTGCTTATGGTTTAATTTTAAAAGCTTCGTGTCCTTCAAATCTTGAAAAACAAAATGTGAAACTTGTGCTTAAGATATTCAATAACTTTGTTATTCAAGGGCTTCAACAATTAGGAGAGCAACATAAGCTAATAAGTTATGAAACAACATCAAATTTTATTTCTTTAATTTGTAGATGGTGGAAAATTGTTAATGTTAAGTTAATTGTAAATGGACAACATCTGATGATCCTTATCAACAATCGATTACTTTATCACCAGATAACAAAGGATGTGAATTCTTATACAAAATTTTATTTGCTTAGTTTCATGGAAGGAAAAAAAATTGTACTATTGGAATCCTAATTAAAGAAACACGTCTTGCTTTTATTCATACAACATATGCTTTACTTGAAATGTCAAAATATTGTATATAAATGAATTAAAATTTTAATATTTTCTTCATGGGAATCCAAGCAGATGCAGAAAGTAGTTTTGGGAAATATAAGATAATTTCAGGTTCTCAATATTCAATATCAGTTTGACAGCTTTATGAAGTGGAAGCTAAACTAAGAATGCAAAATTTTTTACCTCTAATTTTAATTTCGAACACTTTGGGCAGCTTAAGTTAAAAAACATTGATTTAGAATATTCGTGTTATGAAAGTCATTTAGATTCTTTAATAATACATGATTTTTTAATATAACACTTTCTGAAAAAGATTTTTGCGATACTGAACCTTATCTGTGTGTTTTAATATATTTAGCTGGTGTTTGTGCAAGAACAAAACTTAAAAAGTAAAAATGCGACCTTTGCTCCAAATCAATTATTCTCAATAAAATTTGAACTAAATTCTAACCATCATTTAATGCGTGTCATAGACAGAGGAAGTTTTTTGTGTCCTATCCCATATATTGTCTCATCAGTATTCTACAACTATGTAACAGTTCAGAAACTTCTTTCAAAAGATTATAAAAATATGTTCCTTACACAAAATAATTAACGTCGAATTACCTCAGATATATCGATTATCTTGATAAATTCAAATGAACTTTTTATATGATAAACCTTGAACAATGATCATGCTTCTGAGCTAGTTTTAAAGCATATTATCCACACTTCTACAAATGTATTATTAAATTACTACTGTAAGGAAAAAAATATTAAAAAAGTTGAAACAAAGAAAAGAAAACTACATACTTTATTAACTGAATAAATTACTTTATTTTTATGTATGGACCCATGTATATATATTTATTTTTATGTATGTATCTATATTTATATATGTATGATTTACTTAAAAGTATCTTTTAAAATTAATTTAATCGTAATTTTTTATTTTGCGATTGTGTATGATGCCAATAATATTATTGTTTTTAAATTTGTATAGCATTCTTTGTTTTGAAAACTATTTTTTTATTATCTGATAAAGTTTACATATTCTTGAACAGGATTCCATAAGAACTGTATGTGTTACTTATGTATAGTTATACTAATATTCTATGGATTACTGCATAAAAAGAAATTATTTTGTTATCAAATGCATATAAAAATTTTAAAATATCAGTATAAAATGATTAAGATACATTGTCACACGGGCAGGTTTCAAGATTTTTTTAAGCTACATGTTCAATTCTTTTTCTTGTCAACCAATTATCTTTTCCCTTAATGTTCAAAAGATGCCTTTGAGAGAGCCATCTGAAGTAGAGGAAGCAATTAGAAGCAAAAAGTGATTGATATTATATTCCAATAAAGTGTACATATTCTCGAAGCGGTTTTCATAAGAATGTGTATGAATTATGTATAAATGAAATTATTTTGATACCAAATGCAAAAATAGTATATATATATATATATATACTTTTATCACAAATACACATTGTTTGGCGTAGCATAGCCATATTTGACTCTTGTGCCATAAACGTCTCTTGACTTCGAGGAAAAAATTACAAAAATAGTATCATTTGGAGGAAAATGCAGCATCATGTAGGGAAATTTTGCAATATCCATATGACAACATTGAACAAAAGGCTCTTTCAAATATTTCTTTTTTAAAATGTGGCTCCTAAAGATAGTGCAACTGGCATCCCTGTTATAAAAGATTGTGTTATTAACTTCGCACTTAAAAGCAACACGATGAATATTGGCAACGCACCTCACAATTTTGAACCCCAGTCAAGGGACCAGGAGCACACTTGCGATCTGAAATTCTACTCTCCATACTTCCACACCACGCCAACGGGATAATTTAGAGCCTCTACAGATGTAACGTACATCAATTCCTCTAAATGGCGGTTTTCAACGAAATGAGGACTCGAATCCATGCCTCGATGAAAAAAGTGTCATGACCTTTCGGCTACAACGACCAGTAATTATGTGAGCATATAATGAATAAGGAGGGAAATAATTTCAACGAAATATATATATATTTCGTTTCTCTAAAATTTACATCCAATGGACTTATTTTTTGTAGTTACAAAAGCCTTCCTTCATGTTACTTATTTTTGCTAAGACTATCGGAAAAATTGAATCGGTAGAATTGTTATTCCAATTCCGGATCCGAATCCAGGGCGGGTAATGATGGACGCCTTTGTGACATCTTCTGCATCGTTACTTAGGATCTAAGTCATCGGAACTCAATGAATGTTCATCCAAGAAAGAATTAGTTAAGAAAAATCAAAATAGTTTCTTTCGTATTCTATGAATGACAAAAATTACTATGAATGTCGATAGGATATTATCTTGTGATCGAACCCAAGATTATAACTGAAATTTAAACTTATCTCAATAACAATAAAATTGGATCTGAGTCGAGATTAATATTTATAAACAGAGTCTGTGAAAAATATCAGCTTTTTGATGATCACGTAACTTTTCTACACCAATATCATACATTCTCTTATATTACTAACATTCGATCTCCAACAATATGTTGGTTTCCATAAGACACGGTTTATACACAATGCGAGGTTCTTAAATCAAATAACGTCAATGTAACCCAAAAAGTTAGCGGAAGGGACAAAAAGCGCGAGAATCAAAACAGTTTTATTTTCTCTATCGCGTTTCAGACAAATCGTGATATTTGAAAGATTTCTACAATTGAAAATTATGTATCTTTGCTTTTTTGAATTTAAGACATCATTTGCATTCTTAGAAAACTAATTTTCAATCTTTCAAATGCTCCAAATCAATCAGAATTTTTTTCTTTAATTTTTTTAAAATTTAAATAAAAAATACTTATATTTAGTTATAATATGAGGGAGGGGGAGGAACCCTCTGATAAACCAAAAAAAAAAGTTCAATTTTGCTATGGTAATACTGTTTTATGACAGATAGCTGTTCTGTTAAATTCAACTGCAATAGATATTCGTTGAATTAATTATAAATCTGAGCTAATATGTGTAAACAGTGTTACCCTCAAACTATAGCGCCTCTTATGTTAAAAAGTTATTCGAGGACTTGATTAGGAAATTGAAAATATCCGATTTTAATTTTCAATAATAATGATAAAAAAAGGCGAATGTTACCAATTACAAAGTGTGAAGTTCTACACTGATTAATATATTGCATAGATTAATTATTGATTAATTTTACGTGATTTGTTTTCGTACACCAGTTACATAAAAATAAGTTAAATGAAGCTTCCCCCCCCTGTTACTGAATGAATCATTTATGGTCAATGAAATATTTGTTATAGTAATCATTTGGTAAAAATTGATTGACAAAAAGGACGGTTAAAAATAGAGAAGAATCGCTGGGGTATCCAGGGGGTGCGTCACCCGTCTTCATCAAAGACGGTAAAATCCAAGTGAAATAAAAAGAGTACAAGGATGTCTTGGTGTTTTGTATTTGCCTAGAAAAGGCAAGTTTAAAGACTTAAATTTTGTGAGATGCTTAATTTGATTTGAAAAGTAATAATAAATAAATAAAATTAAGTTAAATAAAAAAAAGTAACTTTTGCTGGAATAAACAAATTAATTCAGTGCATCTTAGAGACTAAATTAAAATTTCACATTTTATGCTTCACGAAATAATAATTTGCATTTTGTTATATTTTTTAAAGGTTAAAGAAAATTTATATAACTTTTAATTTATTTCGGAAAAGTTCAATATTAATTTAATTCAGATTCTCTCTTCTGTGCTTTTACTTCACTAAATCAAAACTTATATTTTAAACATCTTTCCAATAATACAAATTTACCATTGCACACAAATAAATTTTTATGAACACACACAAAATATTCCCAAACCGGAGAGTTTATAAGTGGTTAGTTCGTAAGGTTCGCGTACACTTCTGTGAATCATAAGGCTTTCTCCATTATTTACCATTAGTCACAATTTACATGTTGCTACAATTTCATTTCAGAAAGTAACTGTAAATGTTCGCCAAAATTAAGCATTCCTCGCCAAGAGTACGTACTACAGAAAAAAAATGCTGGCGCCATCTGTTGCAGATAGTCTGAAGTACGCCAATAATTAACAAAAATCCCTTTGAAACCTTAAAAAATTGATTAATAACGACATTAAACTATATTCTGGCTACGCTATTTGATAGAGAGAAGTGTATACTTCTAACTCATTCAATTCTGATTGAATCAATAATTTTTTTCTTGTAGAGAATGTGTTCGAACATTTCGTCTTCTATACTTTAACATAGAAAATTGAATATCCATTTTACATAAAGGCAAAATATTGCAAGTTTTCTTAAAAAAATCAAAATTCTAAGAACGCTATTTAGTAAATAATTATATTTGTTATATCCATAGTAATTTATATTAGTATTGAAGTATTTTTTCTACCTGAAAATGTGTTCGAACTTTGAGCCCTATTCTTTAACATTAGCCGAGAACAGCCTTAAAGGAAACCCATAAAAAAGGTAAATTTTCTTTTTCTTTTTTTTTATACATGAAAATGTAAAAGAATTATTTTTTCATAAATGTAATGCTAATGCAATGGTCATTTTAAGGCATTATTAATTATATGGTTATAAATAATTTTAAGATTTATCACATATCTCAACATCTAAAGCATTTAAAAATGAAGAAATCATGAAGAGCTAGAATTATCTAAAAATTACACTATAAAACATGCAGTTATGAATCTTAATAAACAATTGCTGGTATAATATCAAAAATTAATGTCTTACACAGACCTCTTCCAATTTTAAATATTGACTAATGTCCAATAAAGCACCAAAATTATATTCTTTTGATTAATAGCTGTATTTCATCTTTTGAATTACATATGAAATTGGATAACAATTACACAGCATTGGACATTTACTGAAAAGTGTATAAAACAAATACTGAAATATTAAATGGTATTTTAACTTTCATTTCTGTTAAAAAATAAATAGCATTTAACATTAATACAACAGAAAAGGGAAAATTTGACAACAGAACATTTTAAAATGGAAATTATCAAAATAAATCACTCGTGTGCAATGTAATGCTAAAACAATGTATATATTGAACACAAATAATATAAGTTAAATTTAAGAGTCACCTAAACAGAAGTATGACTGTTGTGTGAGCATTGTCATTTTGGAGAGGCCAAATGCTTTACACATAACAAGAGAGAGCTCTGAATGGTCAAAAAACAAGCAGTATCATCAAAACTGTAACTTTGTGGTAGTATAAAATGTTCTCTGTTATGCAGTGATAATATGCCTCTGTAACTCTGCGGAAACAAGGCAACTACTACCAGTTGGATTAGGGATGCCTTCAAACATAGTCAATAAGAGAGAGTGACATAGATATTTTCTGTAGAAGTTAATCTAGTCTGCTAAGCCAGTAATTTCTTTTTCCGCTACTGAAATTCTCTAGTCAAAATACCAATACTACAATCAGACAAATCTGAAGAATATTTCTTTCAAAATTTCTAATTTACTTTCATCTGCAAATCCGAGATCCTTCTCTAGTTGATTAAAATATTTAATGAACTCATAAGTACTTTGTGTTAAGAGCCGATATGCGGAGATAGACATTTCTGAAGACCTATTTTAGGCATACATAGATCACTAACTGGAAGAAAAGGATGTCTTCTGTATTCCTTTGTCTGGAAATAATTGGAAGGGAGGACATCTAGAGCTACGCTCCCTCCATTCTTCATCTTTAAACATTGACCCAGGAGAACATATCAGAGACAGCGAACACATTTCTATTCTCAGAGATTGGTTTAGATGGAATTTTTTTCTCTCTCTTACTGATGAAAAAATTTAAGAATGAAAAGGAAAAAAAAAGTTCATTTTTTGAAAGTTTACAACATCTATAATAGGAAAAAAAAGCATTCTGAAATATTTCAATATCCAGAAAAAGTATTGGGGGTTCATATATCCCTTCACACCCCTTGGGTACGTCACTGACGCACTATACACAAACTGAAAACAATAATCAAGAATCGTCAAATTGTTTTCACATGACTACTTCATGCAAATACTTGTTGCAGCAATTTTGATGTGAAGTGCTTAAACATTCCCATATATTCTGACATTTCACCAAGCAATGTCATGTCTTTGGACAAATGGAAGATAACCCTGATATGAAGGCGATTTGCAAATGAGCAAGCTGTTGGGATCCCCATAGTTTATTAACATTGTACATGAAGGCAACATGAGAGCTAATGGCAACAGACCTCATAATTTAGAGTATTAGTCAAGTGAGGACCACAACACCTGAGCTGGCTTCTCTCTCTCCTAATTTCCATTCCACACCTTTGGGAGAACTTAGAGCCTTAACAGCTTGAACTTGTATCAGCTCCACTACATGATGGGTCTTCAATGATATTTAGCTCAAACCCACAACTCAATAGAAAAATGCTGGCCACTAATTCATAACCATGAACACTAGACTACTACAGCCATTTGGAGTGCCATCGAAGAAAAAATCCTCAGACAATCATAGAATCCACATCCAATACACCAGATAAATGTGATAAACTGTATTTTTTAAATATTTTCCAAATTGTTTACATAAAAGCAGTACTAATTTTTAGACGAATGGGAGTTACCGGATTTTAATTAAAAAACTCTTTTAAATTATAAAAACTTTAATAAGTTGAAAGGTTATATAATGTAAAAAACAGAAAATGATTTACAATATATCAATTGAAAGATATAATTATTTTAAAATATTAATTAATTTTCACTCATATAACTTTTAATGATGATATAGCATTCCCATACTATGGAAATTACTTCACTTGCAATAAGCACACACCTTTCTAGAACTGGAAATGCAAGAAACTTTTATTTATGTTTTAATTAAAATTATGTAAACACAGAGAAAATGAGCAATTTTCACAAACTGTACCTCCATTTTTTACATTAAAGAAATAAATTCAAACAAATTCTTTCAATTAAATTAAAGTTTTTAAAATAAAAATCTTAAAACTAAAGTTCCTTGAAATATGGACACAATTATGTCCTTATAATAAAACAATATTCAGGATTTATCATTTCAATCCGATTGAATACATACAATACAACTAATCTTTTAAAGTTAAAGATAAGAGCAAGGGTAGAATTCTTAAATGTACAGTCAAACATTTATACATATACATAGAAATTAAAGATTCGATGGGAGAAAAATGATTTATAGATACACAGAAATACATACTGAAAATTGTTCATCATTTTCTTACTAAAAACTACAAAGTATAGTTTGTTTTGGGGGAATTGGACTAGCATTTAACAATCAAAGAAATTTATTTTTAAAAATATAAGAATATGTATATATTTTACAAATTTGTTAACAATATATTAAAAATTGAATATTTTAATACAAAAAATTAAATGAGTTTCACTTATTTTTAGACAAAGTACGTATTTTTAGACTTAAATTATTTTTAAACTTAATACTTTGCTGGAGCTGTTTCAAAGTCAAGTTCGTTTTTATACAGAGAGGTAAAGACTTTTTCTGTAAGGAATAATCTCAAGCGAGTTTGAAATGCTTCCATTACTTATTCTCTTGATCGTTTCATAATTCATCCATCTTCATTATCGCTTCCATTACTTATTCTCTTGGTGGTCTTTTAATTCATCCAACTTCATTATCATATTTTGATTCACCTTGATCAAAGTCAACGAGTATATCCTGATCAGTGAAGTAATCAGACTTAATTTTCTCATACAAGAGTAAAATTTGCTCAAATGCAATACTGTCATTTTTTGTCCCAATAAAACTAGTTGTTTTCATGCTTCTTTCAGAGTTTTTGTATATATTTGCTATTTATCTTCTGTTTCTTCCTCCCCCCTACTAAATTAGACAATTTTTATTGCAGCGTGTAGAGGTTCATCATTCTCCTATACTTTAACTAATGTGCTAACAGAAGATCTGCTAATTTTCTGAAAACTGTTAGCAAATATGCTGATAACTGAAGATCTGCTAATTCTCCATATTCATTATTTTCAATTATAAAGGTTAAGTTTGCAAAGAACAAACTTCAAAATTAATTTAATACATTTTTTTTTTTCATAAAGGAATGCTCACACATTACACATAATTAAAAGAATAATTTTGTATTTACTTCTGCACATTACTTGTGGATTCCCATTTCAAAACAACCAATTCTGACATTTTCAACCTTAATCAAAATTTTACCCTTTAAAAATGATTAAAATAACATATCAAATTGAATCTAGAGAAATATAAAATTAATAAATAAAAGTATTAAATGGATCAATGTTAAACAAGGTATTAAAAGCATATACCATTGAAAAATCACAAAAATTAAAATAGTATGTAAGTATCTAACTAATTAAATAGCTCACCTTGAACTGTAATACTGAAAACGCATGCCATTGATTGTGCATCCCATAATTTGCATGTACCATCCTCAGATGCAGTCAACAGTTTTGTCCCTTCAAAGGAGAAGGAAAGAGAGATGATTTTCTTCCTAAAAATATATAAATATTCAGTGATTATCAAGAAAATAAAGAAAAATTTTATAATGCTAAATGTGACACTCAGATAACAGTACACAAAAACTTTCAGTAAATTTAATATTTATGACATTTACGATTATTGTCCAATAAAAAAATAATGTTTGCTCACTTACTGATGTATCCTGAATTGTGATTTTACTTCAATGGAGTGGATTTCTCTAGGTAACTGAAAGAAAATAAGGGTGAATAATTTTTAAAAATCCAGCAAAATTTTAAATACTTGTCTTGAGTACAAACCTCTAAATATCAAATTTAAAGGTTCCTAGAAAAAAATTCAATATATTGAAGTTTCAATACACGGAAATACATATCGAAAAATTTTCTAAAACTTACCAACTAAAAACAATTATGAATAGTAAATTTTTTTTCTGGATAAAGAAGACTTCAAACAACAAACTATCAAAGAAATTTATTTTAAAACTGTACAAATATGTAATTTACATATTTACTAACAATATAGCATATTCAGAAGCTTTATCCTTAATGAGCAGCTCATTCACAAGCTCATATTTTTTATCCATTTCAACACTACTCCATTGATCATGTAACATTTTTAAATCATTTTCAAGCTCCTCCAATACTTTCAAAGGTTTTAATAACTGAATAACAATTTTTTCAGAATTGTTAATACCATACTTGTCATAATTTCTTACTTTTTAGTCATTTTTTTTATTTTTTTCTTCCTGATTTTAACATCTTTTATTATGTAGAATATTCCTCTTTCACACTTAATGAGTTTTATTTAAGGATCATGTTATAATACGAAAACTAAACAGATTAATGAAATCTGCATATTTTATTTACAATTATTTTCATATTAAAATAATTAATTTTAGTTGTTTTAACAAAGTTCTATATATTATGAACCTGCAATGATACTTCCCAGCAATATTATTCTTTTAAATGAAAAGTGACATTTACAGAGGTTTTGTCAGATACAAGGAAGAGTTAAATAATAACTCCCAACCTTGATGATTAATTTGGCAAGAAATTGTTCCCAAAAAGGCTCAAATTTTCCCAATATCTCTACTGGGATAGAAGTTCTGGAATTATCCTAGTTATGTCATACCTAATCAGAACAGTTAAAAATACACAGAGTATGATGAGTGGTTATGGGGAATCTGAAGTAGTCTACCTTTGAAGTTCAGAATTTATTGTAGAGATTTGTCTGCAGTAAGAACTAATAAGCTGGTGAGTTGAATGTAATTAAAAGTGCTATATTACAGTTTTTACAAGTGATTTGCTATCTGAATGTTTTTGTTTCTGTTGTGATGTAATTCTGTACAAGTTCTGTTAATCTGTACTAAGTTCTGCTATCTGTACTTGGCCATTTCCTGAA
Organism: Nephila pilipes; assembly: GCA_019974015.1. Lineage (NCBI taxonomy): Eukaryota > Metazoa > Arthropoda > Arachnida > Araneae > Nephilidae > Nephila > Nephila pilipes. The sequence continues at coordinate 221,467 of BMAW01082645.1, forward strand.
TGTTTGTAAATAAAACATCAATCTCCAGTATCCTCCATCTTGGGCTGCTTTCTTCATATCCCCACAGGCTTCATAATTATATAATTTACAATGGTGCATTTTTTTTTTTTTTTTTTTTACTTTAATTTTGTAGTAAAGTGATGAAATATTTTTTTACTATTATTACCAAAGATGGTCTACGAGTTATTTTTAAATATTTGTTACAGTAACAAACACATTTGTGCAGATTTTTGTAGCTGTATCACCCAAAACATTTCAACTCCCATCAATGTTGTAGACATGCTATGGTTGCATCTTGCAGCCCCCATTCCTAACTGCTTTTTAATGGTTATTAATAACACATATGATCATAACATTGAATTTCTGAAATTATTTCAATAACATTTACCTTTATAAATTTAAATAAATGTAATTTGATATAAAATTTTACTGATTTTAATGTTTTTCTACATTTTTTTTTAAATTATAAAAACAAAGGTTTGATTTCAAATACAAAAAGAATTGATAATATTGACAGAAATGCAACATAATGTGTAGCAATTGTGTGAAATTAGAACAACAGGACTTAATATGTGCAATTTAATGCACACTACAATACTTTCTTATTAATACGATGCATGTCTTAAAGTAAAAAATATTGTTATGCACATCGCATTCACATGATTCCATTATTATAGTATTTTTATTATACTCTTTCACTCAAAAATTAGTTCAAACAATTGAAAATTATATAAATTATGTAATCATAACAAGCGGTATTAGTTTTGCATTCCATAAATGTTTTTAAAAAAACGAAGGGAATATTTTTTAAGCAATGAATTCAATTCCTTGCTTTATAATTAACATTAAGATTAAAAATGAAACAAAATTATAAGAATAGTTTTCAATTTAATCAACTTACTCTTTCATATGTATCTATTTTATATAAATTTCCTTTATCATCACCTAAGAAAATGATGTATTCCAATGGATCCATAACAACAGCTGTTAATGGTGAATCCATGCATACTGCCGACAGTAATATTCCAGAATCCAATTCATATATCTAGAGGGAAAATTAACATGATCTTATAATTCATAAAATATTTTAAAAAGCTTCAGATGTGTTATCAAAAATCCTAAAGACAAGGTGCATATATACATATATATAAATATAAACAATTTTCTTTAAGAAATTGTTTTTCAATTCTTTTCAATAAGAAACTATATATTAGTTTCTTATTTATATATAAAAATAATAATAGACCAAGAGTGACTTGTAACATTTTAATCAACTCTTCACCCACATAAGTTCAGTTGCAATTTAATTTTTGTCACAAAAATACAAATGTAAAACTAGTAAATGTAATATTTATAGTTTAGCAGATCTACATCTTGGCTAGTGAAAAGTCACTAGTCACTAAAAATATAGTTGATGTGTTTGTGAAAAATTAATCAGAACAAATTTAGTTCAACAGTTGTAGGTTTATACAGTAAGTGTTCTTTAATCTGACACTTGATGGTTCACCACATCATACATGACACAAATCAAACTGTTCACTTTTGGGTTTGTTTGAATTCACACATTGTTGACTTAGACAATAGTTCCTACACAGCCCCACTTTCATTTTCACTAGCATTTATTGCTACTATCAATTTTCATTTCAGTTCTGCAATTCATTTTCTAGTAGATTACAACCACATTTGCATAACTGTGTATATACACTATACAGTACAGTAATATTTTCTCAATCTCTAAGCCCAGCTGGTGTTCTTCAATAAAACTAATAAATATGAGTAGGTGACTGGAGTATTTTGTCTCAACTTGTTTTAACTATTATTGAAATGTAGTATTATTTCTTTTACACTGTGACTTTTGTCAATATAAGATTATTAATGAAATTAACACTTAATGTTTAAATTAAATTTTGTAGTTGTTATAATGGTAAAAAGTATTTTTCAGATATTTAATTTATGCAGTTCACATAAGTTTGGAATGTACATAAACATGTTAAATATACGTTTTAATTTTAAAAAATTTCTTATATCCAGTGTCCCCTTTAAAATTATTTTGACACTCAACAATCCAGAAAAATGGCTAATCTGGCATGGCTTTGTTCCTAAATGGGCTTGAGTAAATAGCAATGACTTCAATGACAACCAATGCTAGGCTTCATTCATTTTATTTAGTGAGCACAGTGGTTTGAAATATGTTATACTACTAAAAAGTAGATTTATTAGTTAACATTAATTTAAGATATTTTAATTCTAAATATCAAAGGAATTTGTCTTGTTAATAATAAGCTTTTAGTTCATTAGAGAGGTTTTTTTTTAATCATTTCACATTTTGTCTACTTCAGCATCGAACAATTAGATACACTCTTTTGTTAGCAGCACATTAGTGTCAAAAGCTTTGCTTAATTAGGATTCAAAATTATAATCAAACAGAGAGATACGCCCTTTCAATGGCATGGTATATATATCTAGTGTTGGTACAATCTCAGTTTTTTATAATCACTTATATAAATTCATTTTCAAAATATATGCAATTAGCATAAGCTTTAATTCATACAGAGGGTAATTATGGGTTCTATTATAAATGAATCATTTTAAAAATGAAGACAGGAATAAAAGTAGTAAGGAAGGCTGTTACTTGAATGGAACAAAGGTTTAAACATAACATTTTCATACTTATAAATAAGGTATGAATTTGTTCATTTATTTTTTTCCTCAAAACAGGACATATACTTTTTTAGGTTAATGTGCATTCAAGAAAATATTATTTCTTCATAATTTTTATTTATTATTGAAAACAGGAATGAACACATTAAAATAAAAAAAAATTATGACTTATATTTCTTTTAAAGAACCAATTTGTTTAAGTATATTTAGGATTGATTTCCCATAATAATAAATTTTTTGAAAATTCTTAAATTAACTTTGATAATTTATGTATCTTAAAGAATTGCAACTTGAAACTGTTTTATTTAATCATCTATGATTTATTCTTGAGAGAATACACCTTTTTCTATGGGAGCATTTGTATTATGCAGACATAAATTATACTTAATAACTACATTAAAGTACATATGATTAAATTATTTGTGTAAAATTGTTTGAACACAGCCACCTGACTTTCAGTTGAAACATAATATTTATTCCATTATTTTTCCACTTTTTACACAGCAAAGTAATCAGAAATAAGAGAATATTCATCTAATACTTCTGTATCTCAGTTATAATTAATAAATCCTTTACAATCAATATATTCATTACACTTTTCAGTTTGTTCCCACTTATATATCTTTGTTCATTTCACTCATTCAAATATTTATTTCTTCACAGAACAAAGCTCATTCCACCAAATATTCTTTATTCTACAGAACTGTGCAGTTCTCTTATATTCTTCACCAAAACCAACACAACCATGTTCTTTCAATTTTGCCGTAAATTTCAAATGAAATCTAGAAGAAACTGAGTACTTTGAATAAAGGCAAAATGTCTTTAAGTTAATTTCAGATGCAGCTTCAATGGCAGATATACTCCAACACTTGCAGGCTCATGCACATGGGTAAGATACACAGCACTACTCTATTTGCTACCATTGAATTTTCTAATTTTTCACATATTTTTTTGAAATTGTTATCATATGTTGTTCTCCTTCTAAAAGTGGGACATTTTAACAACTTGAAGCTATGCTTGAGGTAACAGGATAAACCAATAAAAAACAGGAAATATGGTCATGTTAGGTATAAATCGAACACAAATTGAATAAAGATTGGTAGAGAAAATAGTAGTTTACATGTAACATTGGATTCTTTATAGTAAATGGAAGAAACTTTGTACTATCTTATATAAAAGATCAGAAATCTACAAGAGTGGTGAAGCAATATGAATGCCAGATTGATGAGTTTAAATGAATTAGAAAGTTAATAGTATTTTAAGAAACTTGATTACAAATCCCTTTTGAAAAATATTTAATTTAAATGTAGTTAAGAGTGCTACATACCACAGAACATGTTTAGAGACTGAATCTTCTTCTTTTGTGTGTGTGTCATACAAGTTTTAACTGCTTCAGCTTTTCATAGACACCTTACAGAAGACTTGTTGAATCTACTGAGTTATTACATTTATCTCTATAAGAGTTCCGAGTCTATCCTTAACATTAAGAAAGCACTTATAAAGAACCCTCTCCGGTAAAAATCAATTTGCTTTGTATAATGTATTTCTAGTTCTCTAAATTCTGGTCCAAGGTCAAAAATATAAACACTCTAGAATGTCTTTAATTTGCATATGCTACAGTTCAAATAATCAGTGACCATCCCTGTTATATAAAAAGATGCTTTTAAATCTATTTCTAAGATCACATTTACAGATTGAAACTTAACAACAACATAAGATACAAAAATGAAAGTATAAATAAATTATGACAAAGAGGAATATAATGCCAATTTTTTTCATGCATTATTGCCTTATTTAATAATTTAAAATTTGTTAATGATATTTAAATTTTCAAAGATTAGCTCATGAAACACCAAGATATGTTTTTGTTTACTACTTCAGAAATTTCTTATAAAGTATTAACATAAAAACGAATATAAAAATAAATTATTAAGATAAAAAAGAATGATATAAAAATAAATCATTAAGATAAAGAAGAATGAGAAATGCAACTTGCTAAAAAAATATTCTTTAAATCAACTACGATTGATGAAACAAGTTTTCATGTTTTTCAGTTACTGGTAAAAATATTAACTTGATATTTAGTTTCTGAAGAGAATACAAAATGCATAGATCATAAATATATACAGATTAAGAAATATCACACATTTAATTGACAATAAACAAAACCTTTTTTTGATAAAAAAAAAACTTGTGTTATACCAATATTAAACACTTGATCAAAATTATGAATCATTTCTATATCCCTTTTAATAAAAATTTAAAATACAATGCATAAAAATAAAAAGAAATCTTGTCTACAATTCTTGATATACAATATCAAACTTCATAATAAAATTGGAATAAAATAAATTTTATGTCAACATTTTATAGTATAAATACAAATTTTTATTTCATTTACCTTGCATGTCATATCTAGAGAAACAGTTGCAACACGAGAAGAAAGAGACCCATTATAAATGTCAGTAACTTCAGCAGAATGATTATTCCAAACAAAATGAGGCTTTGTTACATCTGTATGCCTATGAGCAGCAATTGCTCTAACAAATAATAAGATTTAATATAAGTTTTTAAGAGATGGCATTATTTGATGATAGAAAAGACACACAAAATAATAAAAAGAATTGCAAAAAACTAACATTTCTGCCATTTAATTTGTATTATGTTTGAAATTTAGAATAAATAATGATTAATGGATACATTTTTTTACCAAAAAAATTAAAATACTAATATTATTTAACTATCTATTTACAAAATGCAATTACAACAAAACTAATTTTGGTTTTGTAAACCCTTGATAATTTGGATTATTTGGGACCAGAGCCCTCAATTGATTTATAACATCTGTAGTTAATTATCACTGGTCAATTGATAATATGGAAAATTATAGATCACATCTCAAAAAAGAAATACATGTGTAGAATGATCTGGGTTACCCAAAGATCAAAGTTAATGTATTCCAACTTATAACGATTTTATTGTTTTTGACAAAATCCTGTCAACCATAAAATTGGTGCAATTCCATCCCAATCTTTTTTGGTGGCCAAAAATCCATTTTGATTCCAGAGAGCAATAATTGGATCCTCTTATTTGTGAAATCAATACCATATAAACTCATCTATAAATGAAACTAAGTAAAAGCTTGCAGTTCTGAAAAAATATGATGAATCAATTTCAGTACTTCCTTTCATTACTTTGAAAAGTCTAACCACTGTTTTATCAGACTCTGATAATAAATATTCTCTTGGAACCTTCTTATTAACAGGTCAATTGAAAGGTCCCCGGCCTGACACATAGATGGCGCTACTAGAATTAAATCCATATGATTTTTAGTTAGCCCTAACCCTCAAAAGATGCGTGTATAAATTTGACAGCTGTCAGATCATTAGTTTGTGAATTATAGCATTTTGAGTGAAGCAACTTTTGTTATTCTGAAAAAAAAATGGATAAAAAGGAATTTCGCATGTTGATAAAATATTGCTTTTTGAAGAGAAAAAATACAGTTGAAGCAAAAACTTGGCTTGATGCTGAGTTTCTGGACACTGCCCCAGGAAAATCAACCATCAAGGATTGGTATGCTAAGTTTAGACGTGGTGAAATGAGCACCGAACACACAGTGGACGCCCAAAAGAGGTTATTACCGACGAAAACATTAAAAAAATCCACATGATTATGAATGACCGTAAATTGAAATTGAATGAAATAGCAGACACTCTAAAGATATCAACTGAACGTGTACATCATATCATTCACGATTTTTTGGGTATGAGAAAGCTCTGTGCAAAGTGGGTGCAGTGCGAGCTCACTTTTGACCAAAAACAACGACGAGTTGATGATTCGGAGCAGTGTTTGAAGATGATCAAGCGTAATAAATCCGAGTTTTTGCGTCGATATGTGACAATGGATGAAACATGGCTCCATCATTTCACTCCGAAGTCCAATCGACAGTCATCCGAGTGGACTGCACACGATGAACCTGCTCCAAAGCGTGGGAAAATGCAACAGTCAGCTGGCAAGGTTATGGCGTCTGTATTTTGGGATGTGCATGGAATAATTTTCGACTACCTTGAAAAAGGAAGGACCATCAACAGCGACTATTACATAGCGTTATTGGACCGTTTGAAGGACGAAATCGCCGAAAAACGGCCGCATTTGAAGAAAAAGAAAGTGCTGCTTCACCAAGACAATGCACCGTGTCACAAGTCAGTGAAAACGATGGCAAAAATCCATGAATTGGGCTTCGAATTGCTTCCTCATCCACCATATTCTCCAGATCTGGCACCCAGTGACTTTTCCTGTTCTCAGATCTCAAAAGAATGCTCGCTGGGAAGAAATTTTTGTCGAATGAAGAGGTGATCGCCGAAACTGAGTCCTATTTTGAAGCATAGGACAAATCGTACTACAAAAATGGAATCGGAAAGTTGGAGGGTCGCTATAATCAGTGTATCACCCTTGAAGGGAATTATGTTGAATAAAAAAAACTAATTTTGCCAAAAAAATGTGTTTTACTATGGTAGGCCAGGGACTCTTCAATTGACCTGTTACATAATGTCAATTCACACACATTTTTTTATACTTGAATTCTACTTTGTTCTGTTCTGTAGTAGGCAGGTCTCAAATTTTATTCATTTTTTCCAAAATGTTAAGTAAAAAACAGAAAAATAGCAGTTAATGATAACAGTTGATAGAAATCTTATTTAAAATAGTGGTTAAAAAAGAGACATGAAACCATGTATTTGAAGAAATCATTACGGTGACAAGCAAAATAGGAAAAATCATGTTTAATTTCTCACTTTCCATAATTGGGGTTTATCACATCGTTTGGCAACATTTTCTGGTTTAGAGAAAATGGTTGACAGAATTTTATTCATGTACTCTATTTGTAATCAATAAAACACAATGTTACAAATTATGAAATATATAACAAATATATTGAATATGATGTTTAAATCACTTAAAGCTAAAAAAAAAATTTAAAAAATATATCTGGAAACTTTTTTTTTAAAAATATATTAGACAAATACCACTATATATGTGATACAAGTGTGTGTATGTGTAGTCCACACATTTTAAATTTGTACATATTTATAAATTCAAGAACTTTTCCATATTCTACAAACTTCTGCATTCCAAATATTCTAAAATCTATGAATCTTATCTGAAGGAAATTAGAGAAATGAATATAGAAGGAACTAAGGATAAAATATCACCTTTTTTACACAAAGGAAATTAAAGCATCATAAGATATTCATTATATGAAATTTAAGTATAATGACTAAATATTCACAAATTAAAATGTAACATCTGTAAACAACTTAACAATTTCATATCAAAATAGTTAACATAAAAATTATCATTAAAAATTATTTCAATTTTTGCTCTTACACTTTATGATTGATTATTTATTAATGCTGCTCTTAGAAGTAACATAAGGGCTTTTGGCAATGTGCTTCACAACTTTGAACCACAATAAATTGACAAGAAATGACACTTGAGCTGGCATCTCCCTTTCCACACCAAACCAAAGGGAGGACTTGAAACCTCAACAGATTTAATGAGCATCAGCTCAGAAATATGTGGGGGTTTTCACAGCATCAGGACTCGAACCCCCATTTCAACAAAACAACGCCAGCCACAAGTTCATGATCATGGCCATTAGGCTAAATCATGAACTAAGATGAGATATCATTCCCAGGTCTCAAGTTACTTGAAAAAATACTTTATTTTATTATCATTTCAATGAAATCACATTATTTACCAACAAAATAAAATGTATTAAAAAGTACATGAAAGACAAAATTTAATTTTTGGCAACATATAATTCCTATAACATCTTTCTCTCCATTCTAATTAGCATTAATAATTCTACCATTCATAACTGGCAAAAAAGATGCCCCACTGAACTAAATAACAATTTAATGCCATATGAATCGATTAATAACAGTTGATTAAAAATGTAATACATATAAAATGTGCAGATTGCAGAAAAGAGCATAACATTATAAACATATATGCTAAACTATTCCCCCACATACACACTTTTTGTGAATATCATTAAAACATTAGTGCATTTTGACAAAAATGCAAACATTTATTACTTTGAAAATAAACATTTATTATGAACTTCAAAAATTTTTCTGTCTACTTAATCAATATTAGAACTAATTGAGCTAATATTTTCACATATTAGAATTTAATTAATTCATATTTAATATTAGAAAAACCAACACTTACTGAGCTAGTATCCACACCATTACATGACCATCCTTACCACCAGATAAAATACGAGAATCATCACCTGTAAACTTTAAACATGACACATCCTGATAATGACGGCAAATGACATTTAAGAGTTCCCCAGTAGTGACCTAACAGAACAGAATCATTCATTGAATTTATTAATAAGGTGATGCATAATACTTTTTCATCATCTATGCTTAAAACATATTTTAATTCAATTTACATTAAACAATTATTTTGACTGCTCATGTTTTATATGTATGCACATCAAAAGTTTATAAAATAAAATCAGCAATTGTCTTTGTGGATTACAGATAAATTCGTTTATTATTTATGCAGAAGTGTAAAACTAGGAAAAATTAGGAAAACTTCATATTAAAGTGAATTATTTGTTAACTGTATGTGTTACCTGAAACATACAAGTTAAATGCATCTATGATATTCAAATTTACAGCTACATATATTTTGTAAAGAATCATAAATACAAAAAAATTCTCATTTACATTGTCATTCACTTTTATTTTTAAAACAATAAACAAAAAAAAAAAAAAAAAATTAAGATTTAAAAAATTGGCTCAATACATAGCTGGTATTTTTAATAGCACTTAAAAATCTTATTCAACAGTTTGATACAATCAAAAAGTAAATCATAACACAATCAAGGTTTCAAAAAAAAGAAATCATACTAAATTGTATGATCAATCAACTCACTTATCCTACAAGAAAAAAATTTATTCAAATTCCACTGATGTAACACCCCTCCCCCCCGCCATGTTATCACACACTCATTATAACTCCCAATAGTGTAATTGATTAACAAACACAAGCTTTAAAAATAATTACAATATATAAAAATATGTTTTCAGTTAAGCAGTTTTAAAAAGTTTTAATCACATAATAAAAACATGTTTATGATATTGTTGAAAGGGAATGAGTCAATCACAAAAAAAGTTAAAAATTATTTAATTCTAAAATTCAATTTGGTAGATCTGATGATTCTAGAAAAGTACAAATAAAATATAATCTGATCCCTAAGGGTTGCATTATTTTGTTCATAAGAAATTTTCCCTCTTTCTCAAAAAAAACATGTTCCAATAAAGAAATGACCCTCAATCATAAAAAACCTACATGTATGCAGTGTATGAGGTGATAAGAAAATGATTACAAATTCAAAACAAAATATCAGTATGCAAAGAAGTTATGGCATAAAGAGGTTACATATCAATAAGAAGCAAAGCCACCTCTGGCATACAAACTGTAACATGATATAGCATTGAATCATTTCAATCACATATAACCCTTGCAATAGATTCAACTGGCAACTCAGCAACCAGACAGTTAATTCAATAGCATTCAAGGACAGCTGTAGTTTCCTCCTATGCACACGTGCATCAACAAAAACACCAATTGACAGTATCTATGTTATGGAATCAATGACAGGAATCTTAATGAGCATTGAATATGGAGTCCATCAATGGGCCATCGTCTCAAAATGGTTTTTCTTTAAATGCTTGGAGAGAAGCAAATGATGCTGAATTAATGCTAGTGACATTGTTGGTCACTTTTGTAGTAGCACAACCTTCATGCTCATTTGTGTTCATGGGACTGCCTAAGACACTGGGACAGTTAAATATCCCTTCCCTGATATATTGTTGTCAACACCAGGCAACTGTCATATCACTCCAACAAGAGTGATAGCCAATTCACCTGTCAATCAACCTATTTTATTGAGGCCTACTACATAAACCCTCCCGAAATCCGGCCACTGTTTGTACTGCTACTGGGTAATATCTCAAGAGTTCATTTCTAGTCACAACATAGTGCATTCAAGTCCAAAACTTTGTTTCAATTCCCCTGTAGCTGAACACTTTGCTTTTAAACAATCCTTACAGCACTTCTTTAATGCTGCTGCACATTTCCCCATGTCCCACTGCAGTCAAAAGTTTAATCATTTGCACTACATACATACTCAGTTTCATAATTGTGATTATATTTCTTTTAAATGTATATATATTTTTTTGCAAAACACAGTATATTTCTTGTAACATTTTTTAATCTTTACTAATATAACACTGTTGCCTATATAGAGGCATTTTACTACAGATTAGAAAGTACCCATTTAAGAATGTCCTATCTGCACTTTTTTACCTAAAGCAATTGTGACACACCAATTTGTCACTAACAAGGATTACATAAGACTTTCGATGGTTTATAGATTACTACCTTTTCTGCGACTTGTGTAAGAAGCCAAAAACATGAAATTGGTTCTAATATACATTATTTTTATCATATATATTTATCCAGAATTCTTATAAATATATATGAAGTTTGAACATGTAAATTTAATTTTTATCAATACCTAAATCCTAGATGATAAATGAATAGTTATCCCAAACCATGATTCATTATTGCACTCAATAATCAACAATTTGATCGAGAGAACTCTCTCTCTCTCAATTGTTTTAAAACTATACAATTACTAATTATTGAGTGTCTTCCGCAAAATGTTAAATTCTAAAGCATCAAATAAAAGAATGAAGGTGTATCATTTCACATTCAAGAAATTTATGCGATAGTGTTATATTGAAATAATGGGTACAATCACAGGGACTAAAAAAGAATATGCAAATTATTCTTTAAGAATGAAAAACAATTATGAAAATGGTTTAAAAAGAAAAATTAAACCCACTGTAATAGCAATATTAATATAATGCAAATAAAAATATTAAAGTGATTTTACCTGCCATATATAAATATTTTCTTTGATACCAGCTACACAATAAATACCACAACTACTAACAGTGAGAGCTGAAACTACTCCTGGAATTATAAATTTTCCTACTTCTTCCTTTCTCTAATAAAAAAAATGTAATAACAGCATTACAAAAAAAAAATTGTAAATACATTTATAAGATAACAAATGACAACAGAAATTTAAATTAGAAACATCAGACCTGAGCCTTGAAAGGAAAAAGTTTTATAATTGACGTATGAACAATTTTTTGTTAATAACATAGAATAAATTCCTTTGTGAACTTGAAAAATTAAAAAAATTCTAAGAGGCTTTTTTAAATTATGATAATGAAAATTCTCTTAGTATTTGTTAGGATTCTTTAAACGTATAATATTTAAGATTCGTTAAATGTATAATCTTTCGGATTCGCTCAATTTACTTCCTAAATCTTTATGTTTATCTTGAGTGGTTAATGTATTTAAAATGTTGATGTCTGTCACGTTTTTTTAACGGAATGAAAATAATTAGTCCGAAGAAGATTGCTTGTTTTTACGTTCGTACTTTATACGTGATTATAAATAGTTCAGTCTAATATTTTACTTTTACTTAGATACTTTTACTTAATACGATTGTTCGAAAGTATTTAAAGGTTTTCATCTAACACTCTGCATAACTTTTTCTCTAACTTGTTATAAATAAAGAAAAATTATGAAATAGAATTATTTAAGAATTCAATACAGAAAAAATTAATAATTATTCTCTTCTGAGGATTCATTTCAAAACAAGGGAGAATAAAATCTCATTTAGAACATTTTAATAAACAAATGCTGAATATAATCAGCTACAATTTTTATTAAGAAATTAGCCCTATCTAATCTCTTCCTCTAAATGATTTTAAATATAGCCTTAGAATGATTTTAAATATAGCCTTAGAAATACTACATAACCAGTAAAATGCATATTCATTTTCAGAGCATAGTTGGGGAGGAGAGAGAGATCAGGATATATTTTGTAATTCAAGGGTATTCCAAATATAAAAGATAAATTAAACAATAACTCCACATTTGTGAACAGTTTTGTTCAATTAATAATGGTTTAGAACAGATGGGGGAAATGTTAGGGATTATTATAAAGTGCACATAGAAGCAAATCTGAACTGTAGATATTTCAATTGACTAAAGATGGAGATAGTATAATAGATCAATGATTATTACATTTTAATCCAAATACATTATTATTGTTTTAAAAACATGATGCATTAAAATCAACTCTTATATACAGCACAACCTGCAGTATAAATTAATGCAAATTTCATAGCCTATACTAACTGTTAATCTTTCTACAAAGCATTATTTTATTTTTGAAAAATACTACTAAACCAGGGCATATGTTTTTAAAAAGTATTTTCAATTACAATAAATGAGTTGATCACTTAATTTGTTATAAATAATTTTACTTTATTGAAATCTATATAAAATTTGCTTAACAACTGGAGTGATCCAGTTTAATTTAACAGTTTCAATTTGTCCTGATAAAACCTATAATCCATTCTGTTAACATACTTTAGATTGAGTTTTCTTTTTTTTTTTTTCAGATCAAGAAACTATACCATTTATTTCAACTTTATGTATATTTTCCTTTTACAGTATATGTATATTTCAGGTTATACCAAGATAATTATTCTCAATTTCAAACAAAAATAAAAATCAATTTAGAGCAATTCATTCTTTAAAATTAGAGTGGTAAATATATATATATATATAAATGTGTGTACATTCCTTTATATGCATACCAAAACTTCTAAAAAATATTTAAAACAAACCATTTTTGAAACTGTCCACACTTTAATCAATGGTTGCCTAGGTACAGCCCCAATAAGATAATCCTCTCCTATTAAGCAAAGAGTCTTGGGCGAAATTTCACCAATAGTTGGATAAGATGTAAGTAAATTTGCATTATCTGCTTGAAATGCTGAACACATACTACCAGAAGTTATGATTACCTAAAAATACAAATCATGATAAACTATTGAAAATGAAACAATTTTTTTTAATACAACTAAACATTGAAAGTGATATTACATTTAACGATAAAATTTCTAGCAGGAAAATAGTATTACTATAAAATTAAAAGCATTTCTTTTTCCATGAAATGTTATATAAACATATGACACTTAAAATTAAATTATAACTTAGCTGAATATTTATGTTGAATATACTAAAGCTCTTAAAAACATGAAAGGGGTTTTGTTTTTATTACAACAATTTTCTCAACAAAATATGTATATTCAATTAAAGATAGTTGGCACTTGGCATGCATTAGAGCAGAACTTTACATTTAGGAGTATTTGTCATCAGTTACTACAGAATAGTCATTCCACCACGACACCAAAACCTTGAGATTGGGATTGATGGAAAAGGTACGCAGAAACCCTATATTATGTCTTATGACCAATACTATAACATTGGATTCTCTTCCCATTCTACAAATCCATACATAAAATTCAGTCACCAAGAGACCAAAAAACATCCTTGTTACAATTATCATTCCAAATTGCAGAGAGCAAAGGAGATTATAATGACTTTATTTTCTAAAAGTCAAATTTCAGAAAGTCAACAGTTGGGCATATCTAAAATTACTTCAAGAATTTGAGATGTCTTGAGAAAGATAAAATATATTGTTATTGTAATTCTAGATAATATTTAATAGATTTTACTGTGTTTTATTCCATGAGTTCACCATTTATTATGTTTCATATTTCCCAATTAAAAGATATTTAAAAAGTAGCTTTTAATAATTGTTACAATTTTAAGTACTTTTTCATATTTATTTATATTTTACTTATGCAGCTAATTCATTAATCAAGACTAGAAAGAAATAAAACATGAAAGTTTATATAAATATATATATACACAATTATTTTCCATTTTTTTGTCTTTTCAAAAAAAATTCGGTTTCTTAAATTTGTTCACAATTCATGTTTCATTTATCTCATTTCATTTGTTTATAATTCCTCTGATCTTTGTTTTATTTGTTTATCAACTTTATTTGAAGCATAATTAATATATATATATGGTGCAGAAGTAAAGTATATCTGTGTAAAATTCTTAAAAAAATATTCTTCAATCTGGGAGGAACATGGGTAATTTTGTGAATATTTTTATTATTCAGAATATGAATTTAAAGTGCAAGAAGAGTTCATTTTGATCCACTTTGAATTTGAAGATCATTCTCAAAAGTAAACATCTTTTGAATTCCCATTATTTTCTGTGGTCATAGTAGCCTAGTGGACTCACGGTGGGCGTTTTTTGTCCAGTCGTGGGTTCGGGTCCTAACGCCACAAAAGATTAGCCATGTTGCAGCCCGTTAAATTTGTTGATACTCAAACTCCTCCCTTGGGAGGGTGTAGAAGTCTTGAGAGAGAGGAGTTATCTCAGGTGTCAGCCTCGTCATTGGACTGAGGTTCAAATTACTTTAACAAAAACTATCCGATCCCAATATTTTCATGTTTATTATTTTTTATCGAATTAAAAATGAATAACTGACAAAATAACTGTACAATATAATCAGTTATGGTTTAGACTAAATCACAAATATTTCTAATGGCTCTTGGAGTATTTTTATAACAAAATGATCACCATATTTCGCTTTTTGTTTAACTGAAGTTATTATTTTCGAATCTAATGAATGAATGACACAAAAAAGTTATCTTCAATTAAATAATTGTTTGCATTAAGTTAGTTTCAAAATTAGCTTTTTTTTTTTCTATTTCCTAATCAGGATTATTAAACATTCTACTAAAACTCGACACTTTCGATATTTTTAATGTATTTGCTATATCTGACCTCATTTATACTTCTTATTGAAAATTCAGCTTTTTTTAATATCACTATCACTGTAAGATAAAATCAGACCATTTTTTTCAATCAATTCTCTCTTTTTTTATATTGCCTGTCTGCCATTGCAAGTCACACAGCTTCAACGCTTAAATTCTATGCAATATTAGGAGAGACAAAACTGAAAAAGAAGGAACCCAAACAGGAGGATCGAAGTGGTTTACCAACATAAGGAGACAATATCGCTTTCTTTTTTTTATTACTTGGAAGTGGTAGTTTTTCCACATTCCATGAAGGGAGAAAGGTATGTAGGAAAAAGGTTGGTTTTATTAACAAGGACTGTAGGCGACTAGTAGGAAAAATCAGAAACTTTGTATCTTCGTTTTCTTTTCATAGTGACATAGTTGGATTCTTCTATTTCTTTGCTAATATGAAAAACTAAATAACGTTTATACTTTCACAGATGCCATTGAGTCTTTCTTATTGTTATTTTAAACTGCTAATAAAATAAAAATAAGGGATGCGATAAAGCAATTATCACATACTTTATATGTGATTAAAGTAATTTAAACATTAATAAATGTAATATTCTATAAAGAAAAACTTGATGAATTTTTTTATAGCCGTAACTTATTCCTGAGGATAAATTATATTGCATTTCCTTTAACTTTTTTTTGAATGTTTATTTCAAGGTTAAAAGATTTTTGTTATTTGATATATTTTTCTATTCTTTTATCATTTTTTTTGCTAATGCGAATGAAATTTGAAGTAATTTTAAATTTCATTTTCATGTGATTGCTATTTCATCCTTTCATTACTAATGAGTTGATTAGACACTTTTAAATAATTACAAAAAGTAATCGATTGCCATAAAATGTTACAATTTTATTTTTAATAATAGTACAAAACTCATCACAATTACAAAAAAAAAAAAAGAAGCTTAAACCGTAAGTAACACAAAAGCTTCCTATTTAATATATTTGAGATTTGATTTAATTTCACAAATTATAAAATCTGATGATTGTTTATTAACAGCACACTGAGAAGCAACATGAGAGCTATTGGACCTCTCAATTTTGAACTTCAATCAATTGACGATACCTGAGTTGGCTCTTACAAGTCTCCACACCATGCCAACAAAGGAATTTGAACCTCGACTGGATTTAACATGCATCAGCTTCACTACACTCATTAACTCAAACAATATTCTTATAAAGTATACAAGTAAAAAAATTTCTCCAAATTGGAAAATTTTAATTTGAGAAATTAGTATGCTTATTTCTTCTATTGATGAATACAACATAGGCTTTAATTGATATTAAAATGGGAGAAAACTGTAAGGGTAAGATTTTACATAATCCGAACTCAAATTGTTATATACAGGTTTTTTTTTTCCTTCATATTTCTCATTAAAGACAGTCTGAAATCCGTTAAATATGTTATCAAAATAAAAAAAAAAATTAATTGATGTGGATTGTAATTACTCTTTTCATTATTTTGTATTTCACTAATGAAAAGAAAAATAAAGGGGGAAACTGGTTTCATAATGCATTTACATTTTATTAAATTATATAAATTTTAGTTTGTACTACTAAATACATAACACAGAAATCTAAAATTAATTAATTCAGTCATACATTAGTAATTTCAGAGAATGAATTGAAGTGGAATGAAAAAAAAAAACTACAATACTATTTGAAATATGCTATGTCAATATGTTTTATATTTATTAGACATTAGTTTTAAGTAATAATAAATATCATTACAATTTCTGTCTTTACATTGTGCAGATTTTCAAATAAATTTTGCTTTATTTAGTTCATTACATCTCTTATCAGAGCTTTCACTATCACAATCAGTCTCAGAATAATAACTCCTTTAAAAATTTTACTCCTTAAATCCTAATGCAGTTCTAATATACAGCTCTACTATCTTCTGTTTTATCGTTTTTTGAGATTTAGAATCTGAAAATGAAATACTTAGTTTCTATGATGTGTTTTTCACTTGAAATATATATATGTTAACTTTTCATTTCAAATGAATAACTTACTATTATTCCTTTTTTAAATCTCATTTCTTTTTAAGGAATTATTTAGAAATCCCTATAATTACAGTAGTACCAAAACATTTAATTGATTGACAGAAAGTTTATGCCTTCCAAATAACTTTAATTTGGAAGGCAGAAGAGTGAACAAAAACTTTTGTTTTTTTTTATCTTTATTCTTCTTTATTATTTCCTTTATGTCATTTATAGCAGCGTAATTTTATCTTTCAGATACATTTAATCCAGGAGTGTAAGTATTGGTAAATTCTATTTTAACATCTTGATCTTCTAAAAACTGCATAAAATCAGTATCGTCAAATTCCATCTATTATTGCAACAGTAAGAATTCTCACTCACTCTTTTCCTTTACTCTTTATTTTCTAAATAATAACTTTTAACTTAGCTTGTGATGCCCTCCTGACCCGGGCTTCATCTTGTGCTATCACTAGATTCAATTATTAAACACTACGTCACAATAATCAAAGAGACACTAGAACAATCTTTACGTAATTTATTAACATATATTTAATTTACTATGACAACAACTCACTATGCTCTCCCGGGTAATATTTCTATTAACTTCAATTCAACCCACCAATAGTAATCTAACAGACTCTTACCACTAATCCTTCCTTGATTGCAACTCAAGACTCTGGATCAACTGCTGAGAACAATAGTAAAGAAACATCTTGTAACAATCTTTAATCTAAACCTTTAATTCAACCTCTCTTTCCACTTCGCCTTCCGCTTATCTATAGCTTCAACTTCACTTCTCCTTCAGCCCTCTCTCTCTACTTTCAGTCGGAGTTTATATATTTCCTATCTCACCCGCTTCACTTCATTTCTACTTGCTTTACATAATCAAATTTCATTTTTGGTTGGGCAAAGGTTGTTTAGCAAAAGCAATTAATCTCAATTAAAAGTCCCCAAGGTTAGTGAAGAGAAACCACGAATAGCCCAATGTCACAAGCTTACTAAGTAATTAACTTTTCTTAGTTTACTTTCACTTACCTTTAAACTCCAAATGAGATCACACATACAATCTTTTTAATTAATAACAGTTCCTTTTATTCTTTAAAATTCTTTCATGTTACCTAGGTGATCAATTACTTTCAGCACTGAAGTTATTGAAGTGCTGAAATTACTTTCAGCACTTCAATAACTCTACAATCCACAAATTTCTGAGAGGCAACTTGATTACTTACACTCTAACATAGACTGCTCAGCTCAGAGTTTGATCTGAGACGGTTGCGAGTTACATCTTACACTTGCCCCTTACAAAATGCCCTCTACAGGTGGCTTTAAACACTGGAGATAACCCATCTAATCTTTAATATTTAAGAATTTGTAAAAGTTTCAGCACAAACTTGATTTTTTAAAGCAATCTAAATCTTTACTTTTGTGCTTAATGGGACAATTTATCAGAATTTTCCCCAAAGAATTAAATGATTTATGCCAAGTCTGAGCCAGAAAATATGGCTCACAATCGCAATTTTCTCATATTTAACTTCAAATTATTCCTTAACAGCACTAGAAGTTTTACACACATTTGCGATTAAAAAATTTTCAAGCATTTGACACTCAGTAGTTAACAGTAATGTCTCATTTTACCACAATCATAATGCTTCAAATCTTCTGGTTTCTATCATACCTTTTTCATCATAGCATTTTGTTTTTAGAGCTATTTGCTTCTGATCTCTTAGTGGCTTTGTATTAGGCAAGCTTCTTCTGCTAAGAGCTGTTCTGGAACATTGGAAAACTTTAATTTCTCATCTGACCACCTATATATATATAGACTGGATAGTGCCAATAAATTTAGGAGGTAAAAAACAGATCAGCAAGAATGCTTGATAAAAATCCTCTAATGGATGACCACAGTCTTGAAGTTGAGTTGACTATCTTTCTAAAATAGGATGAAAGAACACCAATATTTTTGCAGTTTTCAATCCTACTAGAAAAGAAACTATATAAAAGTCCATCTGTGTGGTCTCTGCTTTCAAGCTGAAAATGTTTTTTTAGTATTTCTCATGCATGTTTTTCTTCTTGAGTTTTGGATATTAAAGTTCTCAGATCCTTTGATAGACTGAAATAGATGGTAGAGTATGCTCAATTATTTCTTCGAAGAAAATTTTCATTCTCCATATTACTAGCCTCAAACAAGTGGTTCCTTCTTAAACCAGTAACTAGTTACCAGGAATCTAAATTCATGAAAATTGCTCCATCATTTTCTACCTGGGAAGTATAGTTATTGTAAGTCAATGCAACAATCTTCTCCACATAGGGTACTATGGTTTGCCCACCTTATAGATGACTATAGATAAAAACAGATCTGCTTCAAATTAAAATTACTTTCATGTTGCAGGTCTATGTCCATAATATAGACTGTTAGCCTGTCCACATTTTGTCATAATTCTATAAATTTTGCATTCCATAATTCAGGAGATGCTGATCCCATTTAGTTCCAAGCCTGGGTCCATAATCTAACAGCTCTATGACCTGTTTAATACAATAAACAAGTAATATATAAAATAAAAAAAAATTAAGTCAATTCCTACTTAAGTCAACAAAGAAAAATTTTATTTTAGTTACTTTTTATTAAATAATTACAATTAATATAAAAATGTATATACATATGACAGAATCACAATATTAAGTGGGAATAGAAATTTTTTTCCAGTGATCTACATGATTCCTCATGATGGTATTTATTCCTAAATTTATATCCTGCTAAATCTTATATAAGAGAAAAAAAAATTTCCATATAAAACTAAATTAATTATTTGAAAATCAATAAAAGAATGTTATGCTTCGACAAGATTTGATCCGAAGGCATGAAGATTCTACGCAGAAGCTCTACCAAATTTATCATCGCAAGACAAATGACACAATAGAAGCATTGACTTGTTTCTTAATTTACTCAATACATTAAATGGTTGGAATGCAGTTTTGCCCAACCATCTTTGGCGACAGGAATTATTTGGCAGTATTTTGCCAAATGTGGCTACCTTGGTCCGCTTCATGGACTTCAACATTCAGCCAAAAAAAATCGCAAAGTTTGGAAATTTTTTAAATCAAGCCAAGCGATTGGGCTAAACTGCATTTTCACCAATTAAATTTAATAAATATTTGAAAAAAAAATGTATTAACATCAAGTGTCATAAACTACAAGTTTAAAAAAATGTATTTGAATTTCAGTGGATGAATAAAAAGTATTTTATTAACAATTGAAAATTTGAACAAGATATATACAGAGAAAGTATGAGCTAATAGTAAGAATTTAAAAAGGCAGACCATTTTCATATTACATTGATGTTTTGAAAATAAAATTAAAATCTTAACATTCTAATATTGATTCATTGATTGGTTGTTTTTATGGGATGTAAAGCAACAAAGGCTATAATCCCCTTTAAAATATTCTTTTAATGTAATAAATATGAAGATCTTCTGTAAGTTTTATTAGCTATTGTTTTTTCCGAAAGTTCTTTGAAAATAATATTGTAGTCAAAAGAATATATTCCAAATCATTGATACAATTACTACACATGCCATTACCTTGTACTCTTCTGCTTTTTGTCCAATTAGATATTTTATCAATCGTTGGAATATTTCCCAAGATTTCAAAGTGTTTACTTGTCTAGTTCTGTTCATTCTGTTTGTGTAAACATTATTAATATCTTCTACAGAATCCAGTTGATGAATATACATTCGATTCTGTCACCAATTTTGCAAGTCTGTCTACCTAATTATTCCAATTTCTGTGTATCACAGAATTCAAAGTAATATCATTTGAGTTAGAAAATGCGATATATAAACATTTTTGGCTAATCTAAGGAATAATATTTGACGATTTAATATTATAATTTCTAAATACAGATAGCACCAAGTGATTGTCAGACAATATTAATAACAAATAAATATTTGCTTTAATGTAAAACAGTCCCCAAACACACTCAGTATTCATCAAATCAGGACTAAATTATAACTTGATTCAAAATTCTATAGCCATGAGGTTAATTATTTCAGTCCACTGCAGTTAAAATTTAACCTTAGATAGCAAAAACAGTTATACATTTCAACATTGATTTAGTTCACAGAAAAAAGTACCCATTAAATTACAACTGCATTTATAAGTTACTCAATAACTTATTAAAGATAAGTTACTGAATATTTTATACAAAAATTTGAAAGATTGTGGTGTGTGCAACTATGAAACAGCAAAACTAACAAAAAGAATACATTACAACTTAAATATCTCCTACAAATCTTCAACATATGATTATTAGGCAAACACATTTAATTCATAAGTTAGTAATACTATTACGAAGCTTATAACTGAAGAAAACTTACTTCAGGTATTGAATCCATATTAATCTGATATTCTTTCTTCAATTTACAGAATGTCAATTCTTAATGAAATCAGCTGTAACAAAAAGTACTTAGTTAAATATATAACAAAATATGTTGAAAAAAATAAAAATTGCATGAGCTATTACCACAAGAAATTGTAGGTATATCTCCAGAACTTATATTTTTGAAATTTGAAAGATGTCAAACTTTAAAGTATGTTTTTGAACCATATCATCAACAAAAGAGACAAAGACTGATAAGCTAATTTATTTGTTTTTAAGTACTTTTCCGCCTTTGCTTTCATTTTTGTCTCAAAGTACTTTTAATTTGATTAGTCATTTAATAACAAGAGACCGTTTTTTAAAGTACAATGATTATATGCAAATGCTATTACTGGTTTTTAAAAGAGTTATACTCTTTCTACAATAGATTTATCTGCACCTCTTGTAATAGAAACAAGAAATAAACATAACACAAAAAGTTTGCTAACATGTATTAAAATCTCAATCAGTCACCCATGGACAATAGCGTAGATTACTATACATCACTGAGTCTTATTCGAAGCTATATAGCAAAAAAGCATTACATTGCTCAAAAGTTGAATTATCAACCCCACTGAAGGGAAAGTCTATGACATTCTTTGTTTGGTGGAACGAGTACTGAAATATGTCATCACGACATTTACAGAGCACTTCTCACTAAATTAGTATGAATTACAACTGTAACTTTGAAGTCCTCGGACAAGAAATTTGTGTAACAACTCCTCTAGTTGCAGATGGGAGTTGGATGAAGGAGCTTTCTGAAAACAATATCCATTTGAGTGACCAATGTCATGGGCCCATATAATTACTGATTGGAACAGATGTTGCTGGAAAACTTCTGACAGGAGGTTATAAGCTGTTGCCCTTTGGTTTAGTTGAGATTGAAACAAGATTAGGATGGACAGTCATGGATCGCACTAATAGAGAAACAAGTGAAGAAAACACTGATCTGATAGTCACTTTAATGCTGACAAGAGAAATTTCTGAAATGAACTTATGAAATCTTGATTTAACAGGAATCAAAGATCAGGCCGAGAAACTATACAAAATAGAGCAAGAAGACAGACAGCATTTTTTGAATACAATGAAAAGACTTCCGGATGGGCGGTATGAAGTATCTCTTCCTTGGTTGGAAGGATTACAGCCACCTGCAAATAATAGAACAATTGCGGGGGAAGACTCTAAAGGACAATTAAGTCTACAATCACAGAATTTGATAAAACATTATTAAGACGTTTTTCACGAATATTTGAAAGATGAAATAGAACCTGTGGATATTTCGAGATTGGATTATCTTCTTTGTACATACTTGCCTCATTGTGCCGTGATCAAAGAAAATTCAACGACAAGAATTCGGCCAGTCTTTGATGCTTCTGCGAAATAAAAGAATTTTTCATCTTTGAACAGTTGTCTTGAAAAAGGACCTAATTTGGTGGAACTGATTCCAAGTGTCTTACACAGATATCGAATGGGAACACTTGGCATGGTTGCTGATATCAAGAAAGCATTCCTCCAGATTAGTATTGATCACAATGATAGAGACTATCTGAAATTTTTATGGTACGAAAACAGAGATCCTGATAAATTAAAGATATATCGCCATAAACAAGTGGTATTTGGAATAAACACAAGTCCTTTTCTCCTTGACACTACTATTTTGTACCATTTAGATAATATACATGAACATCTTCAAGAAGGAGCAAAGAAGTGAAAACTTCTATTTATGTTGACAATTGTGTGACAAGTTTAGATACCATGGAAAAACTAGAATCCTTTATAAAGGAATCAAAAGACATAATTCTCAGTGCTAAAGAGGATGAGAGGATGGAAATATAATGAGGACACATCACATTTCACAGATCTAATGTAGAGTCTCCTTTGCATGAAGAAATTGTTTCAGTTTCTGGACTGGAATGGAATACAGAAGACAACATATTGAGATGACTTCCAAAAGATGTTTTTGATTCACTTCCAGTAACTAAAAGATCAATACCGTCCTTCAGCAAATCAACTGACACACTTGGAATCTAGATTCGTCACTTTACGATTTAAAATCTTGATGCAGAACTGCTGGAGAGCCAAATTGTCTTGGGACACTGAACTATCTGATAAACTTTCAAAGAAGTTTTGAAACTGAAAAGCGATTTAAACTATATAAATAAACTAAAAATCCCTAGGTGATTAGTGATGAATCCTAAAGTAAAGACCAATCTATCATTCCATTTTTTTTTTTTGTGATGCCTCTCAATTTGTATATGCAAGCTGTATATATTTAAGAAGCAAAAATGAAGATGGAGTTTCTTTGTCAACTTGTACAGTCCTGCTCACAAATAGCTCCATTGAAACCAGTAACAGTTTCAAGACTTGAATTGCTTGCATGCAACTATACGAGTATGCCTCATGAAGACAATCAAACAAGATCTGAATATAGAAGTGATTACAGTTTATTGGACAGATTCAATGAATGCTTTACATTGGATAAAATAGAAGAAGAATGGGGAGTTATTGTCATGAACCAAGTGAGAGAAATTAGAAACTATAGCTCAAAAATTAAGTGGAAACATGTGCCTGCAACAATGAACCCTGCAGACTTACCTTCTTGAGGTGCTCTATAGACACTCATATGTCAAAGGTGACATGATGGCTCATCTTGATTGGAGCAAGATAAAAAACCATGGCCAACTTGTGAAACTATGGTCGATAAAGAGATTATAAAAAAAAAAAAGAGGAAAAAGTCTATAGTTACTCTGACAATCTCAGAAAATAGTGAATTTGATTACATAACCAATGTTTCATCCTTTGAAAAAATAGTAAGAATTACAGCGTGGATATGTCGCTTTATAAGAAACTGTAAAAACAGTAAGAATTCTCTCATCAAAAAATATTTGGAAGTGGAAGAAATGATAGAAGCCGAAACTCTCATTTGGAGAATGGTCCAAAAGGCATAATTTAGAACAGTTAACGATGAAACTTCATAATCTTCTTCCATTCTTTCACCCACCCGGTGTTCTTAGAATCAAGACACAACTCTTGATGAGGAAAGATTTTGAAAATTTCAAATATCCCATCCTTATACCTTCTGACCAAATTGTAGTTGATAAAATGATAATGCATAAGCATGAATCTTTATCTCATAATGGAATTCAGATTTTGTTGTTTGTTTTAAGAGAATAGTTTTTGATTCTAAAAAGCCATAAAACAATACGCAAAATTATAAAGACATGTACCGTGTGCAAAAGATATGATGGTAAACATCCTGAAGTCCAAGCAGCACCCTTACCAGAAGAACGACTAAGAGACTCTGTCACATTCGAAACTACTGGAATCGATCTTGCAGGTTCCTTATTTTTAAGAGATGGCTCAAAAGCTTGGGTCCTTTTATATACTTGTGCAGATTACCAAGCTGTACATCTTGAACTGATGACCTCTCTTACAACAGACAAATTCTTGTTGTCTTTGTGCCGCTTCATTGAAAGGCGAGGAAGATCTTCTATTATCAATATGGATAATGGAAGTAATTTTACAGGATTTAAGCAAGCCCTAAATAAAATAGACTGGAATAAAATCAATGATGACACATGGGTGTCAAGAATCCAGTGGAAGTTTATTCCACCCAGCTCTCCAAGGTGGGGAGGCTTCTGTGAACGATTGATAGGCCTTTTAAAAACTATCTTGAGAAAAGTCATCGGTAAGACTTTTCTAAGGTGATAAGAACTTTTTACAATTCTCTGCAATTGGGAGAATAATATTAACTCTAGAACAATAACTTATGTATTTGAAGATTTGGAACTCAAACCTTTGACACCGGCGATATTTCTAAGGGACATTAAGGAGAGTGGAATCCCAGATCTAAA
Organism: Nephila pilipes; assembly: GCA_019974015.1. Taxonomy (NCBI): domain Eukaryota; kingdom Metazoa; phylum Arthropoda; class Arachnida; order Araneae; family Nephilidae; genus Nephila; species Nephila pilipes. The sequence goes on from BMAW01082645.1 coordinate 247,224, forward strand.
TCAAATTGATTCTACATGTTTACGAAAAAGATATCTATACAAATTAAAATTCTGAGGATTTACGAAAATGATTTCACTCCAAGTATCTTGGTCAATTAAGAAGTTATGAAAAAGGTCGCAAAATCACTACATTTTTTTGTATAGGAGATGTAGTTTTAATTAAATCCACAGCTAAAAGAGTTAATTGGCATCTTAGAAAAGTAGTTCAATTGATTGAAGAAGTTTAGTTTTTATTAACCTCGCACTAGAAGCAACACAAGAGCTATTGGCAAAGGACCTCGTAATTTTGAACCACGGACAAGTGACGAGGATGATACCTGAGCTGGCACCTCCTCTCTTAACTTCCACACCACACGCCAATGGGAGGACTTTGGGCCCTGACAGATTTAGCATGCATCAGCCCCGGTACACGGCAGGTCTTTAGCGGCCAAGGATTGAATCCACAACGGAACGAAAACTGTGACACAAATAATAGTATTAAAAAGAAATTGGATTTCACTCTCTGTTTTGCTAACACACACAAAATACAAATTTCAGTTTACTGACAATTTTTTAAATTTTATGACTATGATTATGGACATTTCAGTATATTTCTAAAACCAAATGAGTCTTTAGAAAAAACGCAGTTGAGCAGAATTCCGCACAAGAGCAGCTGAAAATAGCAAAAAAAGAAAAATAACTTAAAAAAGTGCTTAAGGTAACAAGGTCAAACGAGTCTACTAAAACTGAACTCTCACATTCCCAAATTTGTTCATCTGGTGGAAGTGAAACCCAGAAAGAACACAATAATCACGGACAACCATCAATGTCCCAGAATAAGTCTGTCACCAACTCTGACACTACTAAGCCTATAACACTTCACACTTTTCTTGACAGAGGATTTATGTGGAGGACCTGCGTACATGGAATATAAAAGACAATGCACAGGTATCCAAAATATTTAACTCAAATTTAAATCAAGGCTTAGAAGTACATTTTTCTAATTCTACTAATGAAGGCATCTTATGAAGGCACCAAAATTAAGCAAACTTTCAAAAAAATTATTTTTTGGCAAGCTACAGAGTGGAGAGAAGTATATGAGCGACTGCCTCCTCAATTCAAAATTGAAAGGCCTGATATTTTGTTTCTATTGCCTTCCCTTCCAGCCAGAGGGAAAATGAGGGCTTTTAACAACTGGCTGTATCAATTATTACTCTTTTGTGCTTGCTTCACAGCATAAGAAGTCAGATGACCATAGGGCAAATGTGTTGACTTTCATTTTATGAAAAGGGACCACCTCAGTCCAGAATGCAGCCGAGGGTCAATATGACAAAAAAAGTGATATACTGGCAAGATCTCCTTACTAGAGTTGTCTTTGTTGTAAAATTTTTATTGGCAAGATGCCTCCCATTCAGGGGCAACAATTAAAACCTTGAATCTACATCAAATGGGTTATTTTTAGGATGCCTTGAATTCATAAGTCAGTTTGATTGCTTTTTTCCAACATCTGACAAAATATGGCAACAAAGGTAAAGAGAGTACATCTTATTGTCTGACATTTGTAGTGAGTTCATAGATGTAATGAGCAAGAGGGTTACAAGAAATCTTAAATGAGATTAAACTCGCATGTTACTTTTCATTCATTATTGACTCTACACCCAATACTTCCCACGCCAATTGGCTGTAATACTTCGATACATTTCTGTCAACAAAAAGAAACAAAAATGAAGCTATGAAATTCTCAACACAAAATTCTAGATATTCAGAAATCTTCATGAAAAGGAACAAGAAAATGTAACGAAACAGGCAAAATACTTGGCTCAAAGCTGCCCCAAAGGTATCGATGAAGATTGGTTTGTACAAGAGTGTCAGCATTTCAAAATGTATATGAAGGTGGAAAAAATAACAAGAGGAATTTCTTCCTACATCAAGAAAAACAAATTGGAAAGCACCTTCCCAAATTTAGAAGTCACAATGAAAATGTACTAGACTCTTTCTGTGACAAACTGTACAGCAAAGAGAAGCTCTTTTGCTCTTAAGAGATTAAAGAATGAAATGAGATCTACTATGGAAAATGAAAAGCTTAATAGTTTATGTTGCTATGCATTCAAAATAATATTACAGAGAAAATTTATTACAATGATGTTGTTAGTGATTTTGTCATGATCAAATCTTGAAAAAACCTTTGCTGTACAAGTACAATGACAGTGACTGAACAAAGAATAAGGATGTCTAGAAGTAAAAGAAAATAAAGCAATAAGCAAGGAAAAAGATGATAATTAACAAGTCAAAAACAGTTCATGTAATAATGTATACTCTATACCGTAATTGCGATCAATTTCATTCATTTACAAAAGGTTGGGTGAGTGGTCCTTGAAGCTGTAAGGTAAGAACTGAACAAGAGTGGCCAAACCATGTCACTATCCTTTCCTTACGGCTGTCGATTGCCAGTCTGGGACACAGCGGGTCCATATGTGATGGAAAGACTCTCCAAAAAGCAAAAAACAAGGAAAGGAAAAAAGTAAGAGAGTTACGCGAAAATCCCTCCTGTACCAAAACTGGCAAGATAAGAACTGAAGGAGGGGGTGCTCTGAATATAGTAAGGGGTGTAACAATTAGAAGTGCCTAAGGTGCAGGAGAGGTTAAAAATAGCCCTACCAAATTAATTAAGCAAGAGTGTAACAATACTTAAATCTAAAACAATAGTCCCTAGAGTAGCTAATATTTGTTTATTCTTTCAAAAATCCTAGAATTTATTTTCAAATTCCTATACCAAGGGGGTAGACTGGTCTTAAAAGAGGTCTTTTTCGCACAATGAAACATGAATTTTATGGTTATATTTTCAAGCAGTGAGTATTGATATTTCTTTCAATCTGCACTCCCTTCTTGGACATGATGGACAAGTACACTGAGCTGAATACAATCTGCAGAATGGACACCTCTGATTTAAAGCAAAATTTGGTATTCAATGCAGGGTTAAGGGAGGAAAGCCATTGGGAAGAGAAAGTATCAAAACAAAGGGTGACTACCTAAAAATGAACACAGATGCAAAAAATTCCTCAAAAAGCACTTGCTGAATTAAAATCAAATTATCAGAGCAGCTCCAGGGTTGAGATATATTGGAACCAGAAGAACAATTGATAGAAAAAGACTCTGAAAAACTAGATCTTTCATTAGCAAGTCTTCCCAACAGATGGAACTCCATGTTCTTCCAACCTTCAGGGTATGTCCCAATCCAGAAAGTTTTTGAACTAGGTCTGCGATGCTAAAAGGAAGGATAAATGATTCTGAAATGGAAAAGGTTGTTTGAATGGCTAAGCTTTTTTAATTTCTTGAATTATTCACACATATTTCATAATAGATTTCTGCAGCCAAATGAAATCAAAACTTTTTCCAACCATTTAATTGTATTTTCCAGTTTTAATCTATTTCATATTATTTTTATCCTAAAATTCTAACATTTTGACAAGGTTATAATTAGAAAGCAAAAAAAAAGCATTTATATGATAAGCATAAAAATTTGGCTTACACATGTATAATTCTCAAATCAAATATATTTTAATATAAAGTATATTTTAGATAGCAAACATGTATTTTAAGGCTTATAATCCAAGACAAATTACTCCAAGATGTTTTACTACAGTAAGTTTATATATATTGATGCAATATTTGACATTGCTATCAATTTGAGTTTGATCAAATTTAAGAATGATTTTTGAAGTTTTTATAAAAATTCTCTTTTTTTATTCTTATAATTGTGCATTAGGAAAGCGATTATGAGTAAAATATGAATTTTATATGCTGAATATATTTTATAACTTTATTTATTCCTTTTTTACTAAAATATAGAAAATAATTAACCAAATTTATACATATAGTTGTTGACATTTGCGAATAAACCAAAATAAAATATTTTTACGCATTATTTTTAGTGTTTTAGCTAGAATATATAATGCATTGCATATTAAAGTATAAGGGCTTAATCCTTGTTTAGAGGGGACACTTGGTGCAATTAAATTTTTTGGTGATAAAATGCTAAGTTGGCTACTATGCAAATTTTAATGGCAATCGTATAAAAAAGGGTTCAACCTTTTGTTTATTCATTTTTACACTGGATTGGATACAGACATTGTTTATCCCTGGAGTACCGCGATTTTTGAAAATGGCTATTCCGTTGCAAACATTAAAAGTGGATCGTTTACAAAAAATTGTTTTGGCGGATGAAAAAGAAAATTAGCATTAACAATATGAATGCAATTGTTTTGAAAACAGTAATTTGAATAGCATAGAATTTATTTTGTTTGGTAAATGTGATCGGCTGAAAAACATTCATTGATAGCCTTGGATTGTTCTGAAATATTTTGTTCTTCCGAAAGGAAGAAAATCAGCATTTGGAAAGAATTAAAAATTCAATAGAAATCATTATGAAAGCAGTAATTTAAATAGAATACAATCTGTATGGCAAATGTGGTGGACAGACGAGTGTTCCTTGAAAATTGATCATTTTGAATATTTTTTTTTTCCAAAAGGGAAAAATCAACATTAAGAAAGCAATAAAAATTCCAACAACATCACTTATAAAGCAATTAGTTGGACATTAGGAGATCATCAACTGTTTTCCCGCTAATGGGTGCAGATATCTTGGTTAAAGTTCAGTATTGGATTTCCCTTAACGACTGCAAAATGATTTCGGGTGTCCCTTGGCAAAATTTGGGAGCGATAACAATTTAAATGAGGCAATTTAGGTTATGGTGACTCTGATGTATATAATTTGAAAAGAAATTTGCATATGTCACATGTTCTCGATTCTTGATTGTTATTTGATAAAATGGTACATGATTTTCAACTATTTTTTGTGAAATCAAAACTTGCTATTTGTTTCTGCAGTGGATTGGGTACTTTCCATTCCGACAGCTCAAATCTCACCAAGCAGGCTCTATTGGCAATAACACACAGTATGAACATATTCCATTTGGCATACGTTGTATCATTTCTGGCAACTTCATCACTTGCACCGGCGAAATGGAAAAATACTGTGGATAGTTGAGAAAATTGAATGTCAAAAATGTATAATTTACGTTTTTTGTTATGTTTTGGAAAGAAAGGGTAAAATAAGGTACAGTCATGTGTTACTTATGCATTATTGCAAGAAATATTGCTTAATTATAGTTATTTAAGTATAACAATTATTTATAAATAATTCTTGTTTATTAACTCATAACACATCAATCAATAACTCCCGAGACTAACAATGAAAACAACATTTTTTTTGCAAATTTTTTTTTTATTCATCAACATAACACCTTTTGTTAATCACCTTTTAGGGTGATACAATCGTTCCAACGCTATTCCAAATCTTTTTTTTTTTCCCGCAAGAAATCTTTTTTGTTGCAAGTAAATAGCGATAAACAGCTTTCTGAATCATCGACTCATTGCTGTTTTTGTTCCATCGAAAGCAATCGCGGCACCCACTTGGAAAAAACCTTTTTCATGCTCAATTTTTCATGAAGGATAGTAAATACACTTCCATATGATATCTGTGTCATCTCAGCAATCCCAAGGAGCTTCACCTTACGATCTTTCATTATAATTTTTGTCACTTCACTCACATTTTCCAGTGTAACGGCTTCCACAGGTCTACCCGAGCGTTCCACGTCATTTGTGTCGGTACGACCACGTTTAAACTCGGCAAACCACCGACAAATCGTTGCTTTTGATGGACAAGAGTACGGGTAACATTTTTCAATCCATTGTTTCGCTTGCACGGTGTTTTTACCCATTAAAAAACAATGTTTTATCAGAACACGAAACTCGGTTTTTTCCATTTTTTAAACAAACTACAAAACGACTTTACTCCAACCTCGATAACTCAGCTGTTTCTGGTCCGATCGACTTAAAATTTTGACACATTTCAAGCAAAGGTTAGTACTCTAGAAAGATCTGGTTACTGGTTTACTACGAGCGCCATCTCTGGGTTAGTCTCGGGAGTTATTGATTGATGTGTTATTTGTTAATAAATCTTATTTATAAATAAGAATTATTATTAAGTAAATTTTAATAAACAATTTGTATTAATTCTCAATAATAATTTAAAAATAACTTATTTATAAATAAGAATTGTTTATAAATAATTCTTATTTATATATTAGATTTACAAATAAATTCTTAAAAATAAGAATTGTTAATAAACATTTATTATTTATTAAAAGCTATTTATAAATAAGAATTTTTTATAAACAATTATTATACATTAACAATTTTTAATAAGAAAGAATTCATAAATTCTCATTTTTACAGTATTATTTATAAATTAAAATTATTTAAATAATTCTTATTTATACATAAGAATTGCTTATAAACATTTCTTATTTGTCAGCAAATATTCCAAAATAGTTCTAATAACTACTTATTCATAAATATGAATTACCAATTTATTAATAATTTTTATACATATGTATAGGAAATATGATTAATTCCTGTTTATAAATTATAACTATGAATGCATAATTATTTGAGACATTTAAGTATTCTTATATTTTTTTATGTTCAAATCGTGAATAGGGTGTCCCCTGGGAAATTGGCAACTTCTTAGATAGATTGCCAAATGTGCATGACTTAAGCATTGAATATGCTAAGGATTACCATGACCTAAATCACCAATTATTGTTCCAAAAAGTCACCAATCGCCTAGGGGAACCCCATTCCCGATTTTAACCATTTTTTTCATATTGTTAACATTTACATTTGATTCCTCTGATCAAATAAGCACCATTTTAATTAGCTTCTTGTTTGCAACGTCTATACTGCTTATGTAACGCAGGATTGGCAACCTTTCTTAGGAATTGCCAAATTTCATAGCAGTCGCCAAGGGACACCCGATACTGAACTTTAATTAAATTCCTAGCACCAAAACCTCAAAAATATACGAATGAATGCAATTTTGTACAATTACTGCAGGTAATTATTTTACACATTTGAGAAAAAATAGAATCAGTTGAATTCATGTTTTATGTTACACTGTTTTATACCATTAGAACACCATTTTCTAATTTTATCAGGTGATAGTGAAAATAAAGTATCTTAGGTAATTTATCAATAGGAGTATTTTGTATATATTTACATATTCAAAATAAATAAATTGAAGCAAATACTGAGGAGGGAAAATTTGAAATCCTTTTTAATTATAAAGTGCAATATGAAATTCAGGCAAAACCTATTAATAATTTTATAGAATAAAATTAATGGTAACCTTTATTATCACCCATCCAAATTTTTCGCCAAAAAATACCGCCAAACATGGTAATAAATGATAGTTTATAGCAATATTAACTACATCCCCTTCGTTGGTACTCTAAGCAGTTTTAAATAATTTTTTAATGAAAAAAAATTAAATTTCCAAAATTACAAAGCTCTATAATTATTTCAATGAAAACATACAATGATCATTAATAAATTAGGTTCACAATATTTTGTATGTTATTTTTGAAATAATGAGTAAAAGTATTTTGTAAATATATATATATATATGAAATATTTTTAAAAATGGTACTTCTTAATAATATAAATGCTTTAATAATTGAATAAGATTCAAAAGAAAAATTCTAATGCTTCATAAATTGCAGATTACATCACATTTGAAAGAACATATCTAGCAAATCACATTCATACATCATACAAAAAAAACATTACAACCATTAGCTCTACCTATATCATTAATGCATTACAATTGTAAATCCTAAAAAAAATATCGTCTATTACTTTTTCAATTACCTATTACTTTCTGTAATTTGATGGTGGTTTTTATTTTGCGGGAAGCACGTTAACCAAAAAATATATATATTGTACCCAGAAAATAAACTTAGAATATTAAAAAACACACAAATCGATTATCACGGTAAATGCCATTTTTTCAACAGATTGGTAAAATTTCACATGTAAGGAATTATTGAAGCGAAGCTAGCAAAAAGTTTAAAATAATACCTGATTATATACAGTTTTTCTTCAATGATGTATTTTTCAGTTAGCTAATAAAGTTAATTAACGTATTAAAATAAAGCAGTCAAGTGCATATGAAACACGTTCCAGCTTTCCGAATAAATGGAGGCTAATAAAATCCCTTAGCTTAAAATCTAATAGGCCTAAAATTATCCCTCTCACTTCCTTCCATTTACAAATATCCCTACTTCTGCACGGTCTTCAGTATACCTTCAGGATACATCTATGATAGACTGTATCCAGTCTGATAATTGTCTTTTTCGTTTTGCAACTCTCTTTAATGGTTTTTAAAATGTAGCTATCGATGAGTGACATCAGTGTTATTGATCAAGAAATAAATTGTAATTCGAAGGTTTTACATTTATTTGTATCTATCTATATTATATTTATTAAACATTTTTATAAATATTTTTTTACGTCACAACAGATTGTGTGGAATTCAGCTTCTCTGGAATAGCAAAGAAATTTGTTGTTAAAAAATAAGACCACTATAAAGAAAAATGTTGAATAGCTTCTTAAAACCAAGCATTCATGGTTGAATCAATCATTAATCTCATAATCAGTCAAATAGTTTTGAAACATTTTGAGAGAAAGGGGAGTTTGTGATGGTATTTTCTTAACGTCACCCTGTGAAAAAATAAAAAGGCTCTACAACTTTGAAGATAAGGAAGTTATTAGAGATGAAAAATCACAAGTAGGTTACGTTTCTCTAAAAATTGTGAGTTGGTTTATTTTTTTGTTTTATTTTTATCTACAAAGACTCAAGTATCGAATTTTTACTATAATGCAAACATTTTGATAAGAATACAATTTAAAATTTCCTTTTTAAATGAATACACATATGCTGGTCCATTTGTTGATTGTCTTTGGATATTGTTGCTTTCGCGAGAAGAAACTGCGAACTACCTAACTTAATAAAAATAATAATAATAATAATACGTTGGTGCGCTGTATTCGTTTTCGGAATTTATGAAGACCAGCAAATGAAACAAATTGTTTTGTTTTTAGTAAAAAATCCTTTTTTTTTTTTTTTTTTTCTTATTTATTAAAGACTATAAATCATATTTTACGGATCAAAGAATCTGTGCATTTAAATTAAAGGAAATTTTAAGTTGTATATTGTTCTGATAAGTGCTGATGCAAATGCAACATAGCGTCCGCGACAGGATCTATATAATTCGATTTATGGACAATAAGTTCAAGAGAGGTAAGTGAACTTTGATCTTACTTGAATTAAGGAAATTTGGTGGAGAAATAATCAGTGGCCTCCATTCTGGGGTCAGTTCAGTAAAATTGACAGTGATTCAGATATCGACGATGCTGACAAACTTCAGCATCTAAAACAATGTATGGAACCTTCTACTAGAGCAAGAGAGTTGGTTGAGAGTTTTGCACCATCAAAGAAAAATTATTGCAAGGCAGTGGATTCTTTAAAATCACATTTTGG